>BPLR01009667.1:0-349051 GCA_021605095.1 Caerostris extrusa | reverse complement strand
TTGCTGATACACCCTTAGATGAATGTAAGCATTATTGTACTCAGATTTCCTGAACATTTGAAGAGCACATGTATTGCACTGAAATAACAATTACTTTATTTTTGTAAAGCATTACTAGTAGTTGAAAGAAATTCTAAAAGTACTAATCTGATAGATGTACAGAATATAAAAACGTATTATTAAATGATTTTGTAAGCATCCAGAGTAACCTGAGCAAAAATGCAATTCATATTAAATGCACTTCATAATTTTATATATGTTGTTAAAAATGATTTAAAAACTACTAACCTTTTCTCCAGTTTCATCAGATTTGGAATCTGTAATGTAATAAAAATATATGGAAAAGTCAAAAACCGTTAGTAAAATAGGTTTCCAAAAACATTTAAGAATAATTATTAATGATAGAAAATAAAAAAAAAAACGGAATAGTCTATTTGTTTAACACACAGTTGTATAATACCAAAAATACCTATTTTAGGGTATTGCAATTTTAAGAATATATTAATTTTTTGTGTTTTAAACATACTGAAATGTTACAATTTGCTATATTTGGACACATTTATTTTTCTTCAGAAGTAATAATGTAACAGATTAAAAAATTTATCTTTAAAATAAAAAGTATTATTAAAGCGAATTTGCAAGTCTTAAGATGTAAAAATTAACTCAATTAAATTTATAGAATGTATAATTCGAGAAAGTAGAATATGAAATATGTGAAAATGATGCAATTTTTGCTTCCATTAATTTTAAATTTGTGTTTCTTTCCTCTAAGAAACCACTCAAAGAATAATCAAAATATCTGCTGCTTTTAGACTTTATGTCTGTTAATGAATAACACCTTGCCCTAAAAATGTTCAACAGCATACATTTGCTTATTTTTCATTAATTGGATACTAAATTTGTAACTTGTTTGAAGTTATAGAAAATGTACATTTGTTTAGTCCTTTAAATCCATAGTAATTTGTTGCTCATATGTGTAGAATATAACAAATGTAATAT
The DNA here is from genome assembly GCA_021605095.1 of Caerostris extrusa. Lineage (NCBI taxonomy): Eukaryota > Metazoa > Arthropoda > Arachnida > Araneae > Araneidae > Caerostris > Caerostris extrusa. The sequence continues at coordinate 348,052 of BPLR01009667.1, read as the reverse complement.
TAAAATGATTTAGTAAGCATCTGAATAACCTGAGAAAAAGAATAAAATTCATGTTAAATGCATTTCAGAATTTGTGTGTCTATAGTTTAAAAAATGGTTTAAATTTACTGACCTTTGTTTTCGTTTTCATTGGTTTTGGAATCCGTAATAATAAAATATGAGGAAAAGTCGAAACCATTATTAAAATATATTTGCAGAAAAGTTAAGAATAATTATTAATGATAGAAAAATAAAAGGAATAGCCTTTTTTTAACACGGTTGTATAATACCAAATTACTTGATATAAATCGCTATTTTATGGTTTTACAATTTTAAGAATATTATATTTTTTGTATTTTAAACATACTGAAATATATAATTTGCTATCTTTGGATATAGATGTATTTATACTTCAGAAGTAATAATGTGCAACAGATAAAAATTTTATCTTTAAAAATAAACAGTATTATTAAGGCCCAGAATTTGCTAGTCTTAAGACGTAAAAATTAACTCAATTAAATTTATAGAATGTATAATTTTTCAAGAACGTAGAATATGCGAAATATGTGAAAAATGATGTAAATTTTCCTTTCCATTAATTTAAATTTGTGTTTATTTCACTAAGAAAGCACTCAAAGAATAATCAATAAATATCTGCTGTTTAGACTTTATGTCTGTTAATGAATAACACCTTTGCCCTAAAATGTTCAAAAGCATACATTTGCTTATTTTTCATTAATTGGATACTAAATTTGTAACTTGTTTGAAGTTATAGAAATGTACATTTGTTTAGTCTCATAATCTATAGTAATTTGTTTGCATTAAAAGATAATTTAAGATTTAAAGATTTCATATGAGTTCTGTATCAAATTATGTTTACAATAATATATAAATTATTCTAATTAATTACGTTTATTTTTAAATATTCAGAGTATCGCAATCATTTCGTTTCAGTAAAATAAAACTCAGTAAATTCTTATACCACAAATGTAAGTGAAGGAACTTTCAAATATTTGAAAATGTCCATACAGTTTATGCCTATTTCATTTATCATAACGTATTATTTTCTAATATTTCAATCACTCGTTTAAATGATTATATATAAATATAACTATACACTGAAGTGACAAAAGTCATGGGATACCCCTTAATATCGTGTCGGCCCTCCTTTCGCCCGGCGAAGTGCAGCAACTCGAAGTGGCATGGACTCAACAAGTCGTTGGAAATCTTCTGCAGGAATATTGAGCCATGCTGTCTCGATAGACGTCCATAATTGTGAAAGCGTTGATGGTGCAGGATTTTGGGCACGAACAAACCTCTCGATGATGTCCCATAAATGCTCGATGGGATTCATGTCGGGCGATCTAGGTGGCCAGATCATTCGTTGGAATTGTCCAGAATGTTCTTCAAACCAATCGCGAACAGTTGTGGCCCGGTGACATGGGGCATTGTCATCCATAAAAATCCCATCGTTGTTTGGGTACATGAAGTCCATGAATGGCTGCAAGTGATCTCCAAGTAGCTGAACATAAGCATTTCAGTCAATGTTCGGTTCAGTCGCACCAGAGGACCAAGTCCATGTCATGAAAAAATAGCCCACACCATTACGGAGCCACCACCAGCTTGAACAGTGCCTTGCTGACAGTTTGGGTCCATGGCTTCGTGGGGTCTGCGCCCCACTCGAACCCTACCATCAGCTCTTACCAACTGAAATCGTGACTCATCGAACCAGGCCACGGTTTTCCATTCATCTAGGGACCAACCGATATGCTCACGTGCCACGAGAGTCGCTGCAAGCGATGTCGTTCTGTCAGTAAAGGCACTCCGAGTCGGTCTTCTGCTGGAAGAGCCCAAGAAAGCCAAATTTCTCCGCACAGTTCTAACAGACAAGTCCCTTTGTACGTCCCACATTGATTTCTGCGGTTATTTGAACGCAGTGTTGCTTGTCTGTTAGAATTTACGACTCTTTGCAGACGTCGCCGGTCTCGGTAGTTAAGTGCAGGCGGTCGACCACTGCGCTGTCCATGGTGGGATGTTATGCCTGAAATTTCATACTCTCGGCACACTCTTGACACAGTGGATCTGGGAATGTTGAATTTCCTAACGATTTCCGAAATGGCATGACCCATGCGTCTAGCTCCAACTAACATTCCGCGTTCAAAGTCTGTTAATTCCGTCGCGGTCATCACACGTCAAAACCTCTTCACATGAATAACTTGAACAGAAATGAAAGCTCTGCGAAAGCACTGCGCATTTATACCTGTTCTACGCGATGCTACTGCCATCTGAAAATTTGCATATTGCTATCCCATGACTTTTGTCAATTCAGTGTATATACATATTATATATATCTACTGAAGGTTACACATATTTAACCTTAACTAAAAAACATTTGTATTCCTAAAAATCAAAAGTCTTTTCCAGTAGAAATTACGTTCCATTCTAACAAGAACAAAACATAAACTCATGCTTGTGAAAATTGCAGCACCAGGTAGGAAACGACATAACTGAATGAAATTTAATCCACAGTTGAGTGTTAGTGGTACAAATAAATGATTAAATGTTCAAAGCAAACAAACTATAACATGAGATCGGAATCAGTATTTTGTGTAGCCACCACGCGCCGCAATAAGTGCTGCTACAGACGTGGCATGATGGAGTCAAACAAATTTTGAATGTCTGCCTGAGGAAGAGCATTCCAGATTGTTTGTATGCGCACCCAAAGTTCGTCTGCAGAAGCAACAGGACGAGGATCACGAGCGAGACGAGGCGTTCTCCAGCATAGCGTCTGGCACGAATGCGGCCATCATGGTACCACAAATTAAAGCGGGATTCGTCAGAAAACACGACATGCGACAACCATGAGTTACTCACCTTTATCCCCACTTTCTTCCTTTTCGGAAACTGTAATAATAAAATAGGAAGGTAAAACAAATCTATTAGTAAAATATATTTGCAGAAAATGTAAGAATACTTTTTAATTGTAGAAAAATAAAATTAAGTTGTTGTTTTTTTACCAAGCAGTTGTAGAATAAAGCAATATTACTTGATATTTATCGATATGCAATGGTTTTTCGAATCGAAAATAATTCGAACGAAACACTCGAAAACTATCGAAATTTAATTGGAATTTTAAAAATATATTAATTTTTAATAATTATTATAATAAATGAATTAATTTGAAATATACTGAAATATATTAGTTTCCACGTTAGGACACATGCTTACTTTTAAATCAGAAGTAATTGTGTGCACTACATAATTAATTTTATCTTTTTAATAAAAATGTTATTAAAACGAATTTCCACGTTTAAAGACATTAAAATGAACTCAATTAAATATATACAATTTATAATTCTCTAATATTTGTTTAATACTCTTAGAATATCGTATTTTTTAAATGCATTACCCTTTGGTACTTTGTGTCTGAAACCGAAGCCTACAGGAGGGATTTCTGGGACAGTATCCTTTGTGTCCTGCAGAGGAAGAATATATATTAGTATCGAATCAACAAATATATTGAAATGTTTTACACAAAGTTCTAATTTTAGACTATATAAAATATATCATTCAAGTGAAATAATTAGTAATAAAAGACACATACTGATATAATCGAAATTCATTATCAACAAAATGTCAATAGTGGATCTAGTTATGTATTCTAGAACGCATCAAATTATGTAGAGTTATTTTGAAACCATATTTTACGATAATTTTTCATAAGAGTCTATTTAAAATGAGAAATACATGATGCACATGTGATAAATCACGGTTCATGAAACTAAAAGCAGACTGACATTCATAAAAAAATTAGGTTGCCACAGAAGTCTAATTAATGCAGATTTTATTTACATGTTTTCAATTTTATTTAAATAAAGCTAAAAGCACAAAAACAAACCAAATTGATGGAGAAATGCTACGCAGTCTATGCATAATATATCAATAAAAACCGCGATATTGTCTAGAACAGGGATGGGTAAACTACAGCCCGCCAGAAGGTTCTATCCGGCCCGCGGTTAGAATTTAATTTGCCGGTCCGAGGAAAATTAAAAGAAATATATATTTATTTATATATTATATATCCATCTCCTTTTCTACTTTGATTAAATATTATTTTCTTCCTTTTTTTTCAAAGGACTGATGATCCTTGCTGGGCAGCTAACTAAGAACGACTTGTCTCATTTCCCGAGGTTAAATTTAATACCCTCAGTAAACGAAGAGAAGCTTAAGAATTATGAAGATGGCTTGAAAACACTGCATTTTGAGCTCGAACGCAGATTTCAAGACTTCAGCGCCATTCAAACAGAATTTGGTATTTTTACCATGCCTTTCAACATAAATTACGAAGCAGTGAGGTCAGATTTGCTGGTTGAATTAATGGAGTTCATCTTGCTTCAATTCATCAATTGCTTCATCTTATATATGCGAACAAGTGTTTTCAACTATGAACCTTTGAAAGAATTATTTCAGAAGTAGACTGACAGATGAGCATTTAACCTCGTTCCTTAGAATCAGTACATCTCACTTCGAACCTCAATATAAGAAACTTTTAAAAATGAAATCTCAATTTCATTTATCTGATTAACATATTTAAACTGTAATACATGTATAATGTTTTTAAAATTTTAGAAAAATTTATCGTGGCCCGCGAAACTGTTTTTTTTTTTTTTTCGATATTTAGCCCGCGATCGAAAATGTTTGCCCATCTCTGGTCTAGAATGTCTGATTTCTAATCTTTCGCGACTATGACAAGGAAGGCTTGATCGAAATTTGTTGATTCAACACTCACGAGATTTGATTTACGTGAGGAAGTCTAAAAGTTCAAATTAGAAAATGCTGCTTACTACTAATGGACTCAACTGTCACTGTAATTTAAGTTTTTAGCTGTCATCACTAACTGAGAATAAGTTAATGTTTTTATGTATAATTAACCTTATTATAATTAACCATAATTAAATCACACTTTCAAAAAGGTTGAAATAAAAACCCGAACTACTCGTCACAATGTGTTTAAATTTGAACGGAAAATACTTGAAGGGCGAAACTGTATGGCTTCGAAAAAAATCCACCGATTTTTCCAATCCAAATTGGTATGGCCTTGCCAGGGTGGATGGCCTTTCCCCTAGCAGTATCGCAATGACTTGGAAATCATTTTTTTTTTCCTCCAAAACCGAAACAATCAAGCACATTGAACGTTACAGTTGAATTAATGTGCAACTCATGCCAAATACGTTGTCATTTCGATTCAAACTATCACTGGCAGCCGAATTCACTTTCTTTTATGCCGCTTACAGCGTCATATATTAATTCACTTTGGAACTTTTTTCATGCCGTACCGTTTCCCCCTTCTTCAAGTATCTTCAGTTCAAATTTGAACTCATTGTGACTAGTGATTCATTTTTCACAGCATTTTGAAAGTGGGATTTCAAAATGTTGTAATTATTATAATAATTATAATCACCCTGTATAGCCTTAAAAGAAGTTAATATGTCGAAGACATAATGCTTCACTTACAACTGATAAAATACACAATGCAATACCGTCAAAAACTAATTTTATTTATTGATTAAAATAATCTTACGAAATTTTTTTTTAATGAATTTTTAAATCCTAAACATTTTGAATAGCCTCTATAATTTATGGCAATTCTATATAAACCAATACACACTATATAAAAATCTTAATATTGCTACTAGGGTATATATATTACTCTTACAGTAATAAATTATTTTAAATACCTATTTTTTTTAATTACAGTTCTTTTTTTTCATAGCACCTTTCCAGAAATATTAAGTTTTTCTTCAAATTACAGATGTGAAACTTGAATGCAGAAAACTTAGTCATTAAAAAATATAGCATGTAATTGTGTTGAAAGCATTTTCCAACTTATTTAATCTTGTCCAATTATTTTAAAATTTTGTGTGTATTTATATGTGTTACCTATTATACAGTAGAAAAGATAATTATAAAAATTTGATCTTTCCAAATTTTTTTAATCTAGCCAAATACTTTTTGTAGAAGGCAAAATTGGTGTTTTGGTGTATTTCCTGGATTTAGGATTAGGATTCGTACGATAAATCTATTTTCTGAAATGCATTATTTAGCAAAATAAATAAATTCCTTCATTCTTCATTTGTTACATGAATTATAGAAAATATTTTTATGAATGTTTATTATTTGATTTATAGAAAAATAATGTAGATTTATTTACCATTGCATTATTTTTTTTTTTGTTTGTCAATTTTTAACATAACAAATACAATAGTTGTATTAATTATGTAAAAAAGAAAGAAGATTATTACATGTTTTAGAGGAAAATAATGCTGATGTATTTACCTTTGAATTAGTTTTTTCTTTATCAATTTTTAATGAAACCGGCTTTTCTGTACTGCTTTTATCCAGAGGGATATTCACTGAAAAATAATATGTACCATCAATCGTAATTAAAAATAAAAAATAATAATAAATACATTTTCAATAATATAATTAATAATTTCTTCTTATTTCCTATATATTGTAAAAATAATTAACTTAAAGTGTAAAAATGAAATACTTGATATTTCATCATTGCTGCATGTATTGTAACATATGGTTTTATTGGCATTCAATCCATTACAATAAGGATCGCACATAAAGAAGGAACAAGCTGAACAAAGCAAGCATGCAGCAAGACAGTAATCGACAATAAATCGGTCTCACACACCACAAAAAGTCAAAGGGGAGAGAGTAAATAAAGGGTGTGGCGCTTTATTTTTAGACCATGATGCCTTGGCCTTTCAATACAATTGCAGAACCTTAGCGCTAAGCCTCTCTGTTCAATCCTGGACATTTCAAAAGATGTTCTGAATTTTGTTCCAACTCTGTATATTTGGCAAGGACACCTATCCTGTTTAGGGTGTTCCGCGAGACAATAGAGGCCGGTTCTTAAACGCAAGTTGGCAACCGCCTCTTCCCGTGGTCTAGTGTTAAAGATTTTCCAGCAGTCTTGGATAGTGTGCTACTTTTTGAATTCAGATTTAGTTATGAGATTATCTTTCAGTTTCTTAAAAATTTTCTCTATAAATATATTTCTTAAATGATTCCGGTGGAACTTGTTTCCTTCCAATATTCACATGGTTTCTTTCTTTGAAAGTGAATTTGCTGCTTCTTTACCTTTAATTCCCACGTGTGAGGATATCCACAGGAATACAGTTTGCTTGACTTTAGTTCTTAAATATTTGATATAATTCTTAATTTCAGTTATTATTGGGGTTTCAGTGCGATGATTGACCGGGACATCTTATGAGGCTGCTCTGGAATCTACGGATATTACCACTTTAAATTGAATTTTACATAAATATATGCATTAATGACTACTCTAGTCATTGTTGCATATATTTATGTAAAATTCCAAAATAGAAAATATCATATAATTTACATCTATTTTCTCCGAAATGCATGTTTTCCGGCTTAAATTTCCATTTTGATTGTACGAAAAAGTATATTATTGATTCAGTCTTTAAAATAACAGTTATTAAAGTAGTACTTTTAACTTTTCGTATTCAATCCAAGATTTTATGATAGGGGTGGTGAGCCGATTAAAACTTTTCAACTCCTGGGTCGAATTCATTTATACCGAATGTCCTGTACAATAATTTTACAAGATCTTTACTAATGGTTTTAGAAAATTGAATTTGTGAAATGTTTTCAATGAGGTTTTTTGAAATCTATATCTCTGAAAACGTTTTGCATTAACAAAATATTTTCTACAATCTTAAAGGAGAACTATTTGATCTCACTTAAAAATATATCCTTCTACTCTAAATTTGCTAACAAAAAATATTATATATGCTATAAAAATAGCAGTATTAAATGAACAGGTAGCAAAGTTTTATTGAATAGCTGAAAAACAAGTAAAAGAATATATATTCTATTACTTGTAGAATATATATATATATATATATATATATATATTCTACAAATATTGCACAAAAGATGCAACATTTATAATACGTATATATTTATTCTTAAAAAAATAGCTTGTACGTTTTTTATTGATGATCTAATATAGCTTTTTATGAGCCTCAGTGTTGAAAAAGGTCTTTCATGACACTTGGACTGGTTCTAAATCAGTAACTGTCTTTACTATTGGTCGTGTTACTGAAGAATATAATTGAATTGCCTCTTTAACATTTAATGTTAAAATTAATTCCCAAAAATTGTAAAAATAGACAGAAATTGAACTTTTAAACTGATTCCCGACATCGGCTTCCCTCCTGTGTTTTAAATTATTCATTTAAATACTTTTATTGTTTACTAATTGTTTATCTCTTAATTGGAGCAATCATAAAATAACTCAATTCCTTCATCTGAAATTTCATGCATTGGTATGATTCCTTGATGATAGTTTACAAACTAAATTCTATTTTACCATACTATATAAAGCAAAAAATTTAACATCTTTAACTATCCATAGACATTTTAGAACTTTTCAGAAATGTATGAATTAAAAAATGAAAAGAAGCAACATAAGAAAAATTTAAATTTTTAGAAAGAGAAAGAATTTTAATATTCAAAATTAGATTAGATTTTCTTTTAAGAAAACGAATGTTGATACTACATTGGGCTTTTTAATATTATTGCATCAACTAAACATATATAATCTGGAAATTTTTAAAAACAAAAATTCATTTATTATTTAAATAAATAATAAAATTAAAAAAAAAAAACGTATTATAGAAAGCAATATTAAACTTCTATAAAAAGAGAATAAAATTATCACAAATAATACGAAATATACCAATTACTAATATCAAAGTTTCATATCGATATTATTACATTTCTTTTGAAAAGCTATCTGAGGAAATTAAAATATAACTTAAACTTTTCTTTTCTGTTTTAAATACAGTACAGATTTACAAATCTATAGTAAATAACACTTATAGAATAAAATTATTAATTTATAACTATGTAAATTTATAGAGTAACTATACATAATTTTTGCACTTACATGGATGCCTGAAAGAGACTTCGTCCTTAATTTGACCCTTGAAAGTGCCATCTGCAATTAAAGGAAAAAATTGTTTGAAACCAAAATGTTTTTTTATTTTATAGAACTAATTTTAAAAAGGCGTTAATATTTAGTTCAAATAATGGAAATTATTAATTTCGGTTTTATTAAAAAATATATTGCACTGCTCGAAATACATGCAAAATTTTTAAAACAATAAATATTCAAGAAATTATTATAACGAAACTTCAATTTTTGTGTAGATTTGGTAATTTATGTAAGAATTCGAAAAAAAATGAACCCATTTTCAACATTATCATTTAAAACATTTCTTTATTACCTTTAAAAATCTAGACTTCCCATCTACATTAAAAAATTGCCATTCTACATTAAAATTGTATTTTTGTTGTATTGTAAATTAAATTAATAATTCATACAACAAATTTTACTCCACCACATAATCCAGTGACATTATGCCATTTTTACACCGTGCTATCCATTTAATAGTTCTAAGCATTAGAATATGCTGCATGAGAAACCGTCCCACTACAGTGATGCGAGTTGGACACAATTTAGATTTTCGCTCATTCTGGGCAATTTACATAAAAAACTTGACAAAAAAAAAGAACTTCATAAACACCTATATTTAACAATATCATCAACACTATTTTTTATTAATATTATAGTTCTGTACTAGTGATCCTATAATATGCCATGTGTTGAGCAGCTGTTAGCAATAAAATGTACTGAATGAGAAACCATAAAGTTTCTTGTTTGATACAAGCGGGATGATGAAGGTAAATGATGAAATGCCTATTCATTTGAAGAGAACAAACACCAACAAGATTGTGTAATACTTCGCCTACAAAAAAATCTAAATCCAGGAATTTTTTTTAAATTCTCCTTACTTCCTTTCTTTCATTCATTCTTAGGTCTTCATTTTTTACCCAACAAATTGCAGAATATATCCCATCACCTGGTTGCATATTTATTAAAAATATACAACTTTAAGACTCTGTGAGATCTGAAGTGTCTTCGAAATAATGCGATAACGTTCGCTTCACACTGCGCGTTGCTATAAGGAATGTACACCAGTTTTGAAATTAATATTTTTAACAATGCAGTCATTCAGCAACCAAAGTGATAATGCACAATTTTATGTAATTATTGGGGGTTTAAAATATATATATAGGAATATTCTGTCCATTTTTTGTATTGTAATAATAAAATATGGTATAACCGTTTCAATTCTAACTGTCAATGGCAAATCAACGAATCTTCTACAAAAAGCCCAATAGCAGAAAACGATGGTATAGCCGCAATTTAAATTCTATCCAAACGACTAGAAATGGTCTGCATCAAAGAAGATTCGGTTGAGTGTAGGATGTGGGGTATGAAAGGAATTGTTTATTATCAAATCTTAGGTGATGATCTAACCGCAACCATTGAAGTTTACTCTGAACAGATAGAAAGCTAAAATGCATTTTTTTACTGGTAAAAGGATCTTCGATGAGAAATAGAAAAGGTCAACAAAAGTAACTGAAATTTTCTTAGAAGAAATGGGCTTCGCTAGCAACAGCCTCTATCTTATTCTAATAGATTATCATATTTTTAGAAAGTTAGAGAATCCTTTTACGAAACTAAGGCTGGTATTAAGAGAAAGGTTGAAATGAAGGTTGATTATTTTTCCAAAACAAAATCAAATAATTTTTATAAAAAAATCATAGAAAAGATATCAATAAAAAGAAGGAACAGTTATTGATTAGTGGTGGGTATTAATTATTAACTAAATATATTTGTGTTATGTGAAATGAAACTACACTCATGTCCACAAATTAAGGATAATTCAGAATCACACAGAAATTGAACTCTAAAATAAAAAATTTCGCCTGTAGAATATCACACATCTTGAAGAAGAATATGCAAATTACAAGGAAACCACCAGATGGCGCGCGGATACTACGTCACAATGACGAGTGTAAGAGAGGGTATATAAGGAAAGGTGGCAAAGTAGTAAAATTGTTCACAAGCGCTTTAAAAAACCTTTCAGTGCAATAACCGCATAGTTATGGCACAAAGGGAAGCATTTGGATGATTTTTACGTGGTTTCTACCACGTAAAATCATCAAACGACTGGAACAACTGGACCCAGCTGGAAGTATCCGAGGAACTTGGAATCGCCCACAGTGTCATCTCAGGCTTTGGCAACGTTTCCAAGATGATGGTAATGTGAGTAGATGTTACAACACAGGTCGCCCCGAGTTACAACGCCGAATGAGGACCGGTATTTAGCAGTTACTGCCAAAAGAAACAGACGGGCAGACAGCATCAACCTGTCTCGTCAGCTCTCTTCAGCTACCGGTACGACAGTTTCAAGGCAGACCGTGTACAGACGCTTAGGGGCACATTGGTCTATATGCTCGTAGGCCTGTCAGATGTGTTCCACTTACCGCAACTCACTGTCGCCTGCGATTAACCTGGAGTAGAGAGCATGCATTGTGGACACCGCAACAGTGGTCTGGTGTGATGTTTTCCGACGAGTCCAGGTTTAGTTTGCAGTCTGATTCTCGCCGGACTTTCATATGGAGAGCGCCAGGTACCCGTTACCACCAAGAGAACATCATTGAAGGACACCGTTACGGTGGTGCAGGATGACTCGTTTGGGGAGGAATATTGTTGGTTCCAGAACCTGCATGTTCAGAGTGTAACGATGACAGGCCACATCTATCGGGATGTCATTCAGGAACAACATGTACGTTTGTTTCGGGGCGAAATGGGTGCTGAATTTCTGTTTATGGATGACAACGCCCGTCCTCCCGTGCAAACATTGTAGACGAATGCCTTCAATTGGAGGATATCACCCGTATGGATTGGCCAGCATACTCACCGGACTTGAATCAATAGAGCATGTGTGGGATATGCTTGGCCCGATGAATTGCAGCCCGTCAACCCCTCCCACCTGTCAACCGGAACTTCGGAGGACATTGCTTGATGAGTGGTGTAATATTCCCCAAGATCAGATTGATAATTTGATACTCAGCATGCCTAGGCGTTATAAGGCCTGTATTGCGTTGTCCGGGAGACATACTCCATATTAACCATCATACTAACCATGTTATACTGTTTTTTGTAAATAGGTTCTTTTTTGAAATTTGCTCAGGGAGTAAAAATCGCAATTTTATTAATTATTGCAAACATATAGCATCTTTTTTTCTTTTACTTTTTTTTAATAAATAGACTTTACAAATAAGTCAAATTTGTTTTGTTTGTCTCTTTCTTTGCCTGAACTTCATTATCCTTAATTTATGGACATGAGTGTATATTTCGCTATCCAACATGTACCTGAGTAATTTTATTTACAGCTTAAGTGGAATTCTTCCACTTAAATATTATTTTTCTTCTAATGCAGGGGCAAATAGACCGTGATATTTTATGCCATAAGGGCTGCACCGAAGATTACTCAGCCACCCAGGACTCTAAGATAAGAGGACGCGGAGTAACAATGCCCCCGCAACTCTCTACGATCCTATTAGGACCGGGACCTACGGCTTAAAGTGGATTCGAACCACTACAAACACCCATGGGAACGTCGGGATTTGAACCCGATACCTGTGGTACCGAACGCCAGAGCGCTAGCCTTTCGGCCCCACTTAAATATAAGTATACGTCTTTAAATGTCTATTGTACATTAATCATTGCAGTGTATCGTGCGCTTGTAATTAAAGTGGTGAGCTTTTAAGTGTGTGTTCTTGTGACTCGACTATTCCCAGATCCAGCTGCACTAACAAACAAACGTTACAACAATTACAGTTCTAAATCGTATTGATATATCGATGTTATTATATATCAACTATATTTATGTAATTACAAATATGATTAAGATTGTTTATTATATTATATATGTACAAGTATTTGGTGGTTTTACATTTGGATGTGATTTTCAGTTAAATTTCGAATCTAAAACAAAATAAAATTTGCACTTACTTGATTTCCCAGAAGCATCTTCTTCAAGAAATTCATCCTTACGAAATTTTAAACTACTCTCTGAAAACAAATGAGAAATTTGTGGTAAAAAAAGTCCTGATTTATTAAATGTCATTATCAATAATGATTACAAAATTTTTAATAATGTTAGCTTTTTCTACTTCAATATAGAATTAGACAAACTAGTTTATAAGTTAATATAATTATTTTTTGGCAATTATGTTACTTTTAATTCCTGAAGTTATTGATTATTTTATTATTTGTTTATTTTTATTTAAAAAAAAAGATCGTTTTGTGACGATTTAAACCATCAAAGTAATGCTTTCTATATAAAAAATAATATGAGTAATATTTAATAAAACAAATTTACTAGAAATGCAGAAACATTACATTATATTATATATATTTGGATGATCTCTTTATAATAGTCAAATTTAATATTCATTATTTTTATAAATTTTTTCAATAATATATTATAGAAAGTTTTGTTTTAAGGCAAAATGAAACATCCTCTAAAATAATAGAAAAAAATTATTAGTAAATTTTAGTTATCTTTTAATAGAACACACAATTAATTATTTAAAAAGAAAACGTAGTAATTTAAACAATATAATATTAATGTGAGACAATGTGTGCAATTTATTGCTAATTATCTACTATTTTATTTATAGATGTAGGAATCAGATTTCTGAAATGTAGATTAATCAGTAATTGAAAAGCATATATTTAAGGTGGTTTAAAAAATTTCTTAAATATTTCCTTTTTTTTTGTGAAAATTTTCATGATAAAAATGTAATTTTCAATTCCGTCTATTAGCTCACACTCTCCCTATATATATCTTGTTCAAATTTTCAATCGTTCATAAAATACTTTTTATTCATCCACTCAAGTTCAAATACATTTTTGAACGTGTGGTGGATGACACTGGTTGTTAATAAAGTTTTTCAAATATTAATTCCTTAATGAAATCTAATTAATTAATTTTAGTTTTTTTAGATTTAAGTTGCATGTATCTACCAATAGATGGCGCCAGATAAACTTTAAAAAATGAATAAAAATTATTTATAAAGGGCTTTTTGCAATATAGTGTGAAAAAGTAGGAATTGACTTTTAAAAAATATTTTTTATAATACTTGTTTGTATAATAAAACAGATTATTATCATACCTGAACTAGGCAGGAAAGCATATTAAAATGCATTCGTATTTAAGCATGTTCATTTAAAAGCTATTCTTGCAAAAGGATAATTTAACAAATTTAAAAATATTTAAGTTAAAAGTTTTTAAATTTTTTTATTGATCATGTTTTATAAACATTTAATTAATTTAAAGTTGATAAGATTTTTTTTTTTAATTAGTAGTGTAAACAGATTTTTTTTTCTAAAAGAGCAAGAAAAAAAAAATACATGATTTCTCAGGGTTTTTTTTTTTTTTTTTTTTTTTCATTTTTGGTTATGTTTGTTTAAGAATAAGAAAAGGAAAATAAAAACTGAAATCTGCTCAGCAAATTTCAACTTATCGTGTGTGCATGATGTTGCATATATGCAACCCGACCATCGACTGGACATCTACTTCTTACTATGCTACATTGGATATCCGTCATCATCCCCTTCCCATTCAATATGGGCGGCAAAATTCCATGGATCGGGTCCACACTCCAGCCTTGGATCTTCGAATTTTGGTGGTCGAATATTTTTATTTATGCTCTTTGTAAACAATAGTTAACAATGGGCAAAATCGAATTCCAGGATGGACACGATAGTATTCGTCTTCCTCCTGGGATTTCTTGTATTTTCGATACTGAATCACTTTTGGCTTGGTGCGACGTTTCACAAATTGCTTGCCTTGCATTACCGCCATATCCTTCGAACCAACTTTACATACTTCGTACCAAGCGGAAAACTGGCGAGACATTCAAGCAAAAAAAACTCGTCTCACAACAATGGACAAATGTAAACATTGTTTACATTCGTTAAATAATGTTTACATTTGTCCATTGTTGTATCCATTATTCAGTTTTATTTGCTTACTGCACATTTTGGATTGCGCCACGAACCCTTAACCAGGACAACATCATGTTCACACATGATATTAAAAATATCAACTAGAACTAAAAGTTCTTATTTTATTTACAAAAATTTATGATTTGAATAAACATAGTTTTGCAAAAATATAAAAAACTATAATCAATTTATTTTTATTCTTAGTATAGTATTTGATAACAATGCAAATCCCTACATTTAAAGAAAGGTTAATTTAACCTATTCTAGTGTTACATTGCAAAGAGCCTATACAAAATAACATTTAGAATTTTTGAGAGTTTTCTAGAATTTTTAGCAAAAGAAGAAAACGTAGAACAAAATTTGTTTTTGTGTTGGCAGACGACCTAATAATATAAACACAAAAATATAAAATATATTCTTTGATATACCTGTTTGTTTATTACTTTCAGTTACTATGGGATCTGAAAGAGAATTGAAGAAAAAACTTAAAAAATGGATATAAAAATAATAACTAAATAATAAAAAATAATAAAAAAAATAAAAAGATAGGAACACAAATAGATTCATTTTTAGAAAGAAATTATTTACTTAATTTTCATTAACAATAAGCCCAAACATTGAAGTTATTAAAAACTTTCTCTAACTTCCTAAAATGTAAAAGAAAAAATATAATATTCTAATGTAATTTAACTTTGACTGGACGAAAAAATAAATTAATGGTTTTTTTTTTTTTTTTTTTTTTAGGGAGAAAATAAATATTTATTTATTTTTTTTTTTTTTTAATTTATCTTTAGTACTTAATAACATTTATTTGCTTTGTGTCCAACTTTTCTTAACAAATTACATTTATTACAGGAGAATCTGCGCAAATTTATAGAATACGATCAAATTAATGACGACGTGACGTATTAAATTAATCATTAACTTAATAATGATGTATAGATGAATGCATGAGAGGAAAAAATATTGTTCAAGTAAATATTGACTAATAAGAAAACAGATAACAACAATTGGATAACATTTGGATGATTATTTTTCTTTTTAAACTTAAAAACTAACTGAAAAAAAAAAATTTCTTATTTTAAATTAGATTAATAGATTTGAGATGATGTTATAAATTAAGATGGAAATTGGAATCAGATTATGAGTTCATCCTATGATTTTTGAAAACATAAATCGAAATTATCACATAAAACTGTGAACTTGTTACATGATATTCATTCAAATAACTGATCTTTTGTAAAATTTATTTAATTCTATTAAATTATTATAAAATCATTTATTATAAATTTAAATACGATTTAATTGATCTATTTCCCACTGACCAACATCTATTGATAATTAAAATTAACTAATTATTTTTACGTTTCTAATTAAATATATCTTACCATTTTTAGCATCATTTCTGACTTCAATGGGGTCTGGAAATGTTTTTGTGCCGTTTTTATTTTCCTCTGGCTGCTTCTGAGAATCAAAAGTGAGTCAAAATAGGCAAATTAATTTTATATAAACAAAACTATACACATTAATATATGCAGTTAAAGGAATGTATTGTATATTCAAAATGTTTTTTTTATTTCAATGGCAGGCTACAAAAAGAATAAAATAAAAAGAACACAAAGAACATGAAAACAACAAAGAATCAGAAAAGAAATCTGGGAATAGTTTATCAAAATAACGACCCTACACAGTAGAGAATCAAAGTTCGCAGACAGGAAATTGAATCCATGTCCTTCATTGGGGCATGCATTTGAGCTTTCAAATATTTTCATGCCCATGATTGGCCATACAATCATTGCCCGTCAGAGTCTGAAAAGGCCAACAGCTTTAAACCTGGGCTGATCAGGGATGTTTAGAATAAAACCGGTTTTAGATGAGTTGCCTTCAAGTAGATTATCAGATAGAGTGTTCCGAAAAGAAGTCTCGAAACAATGGCCTAAGATCCACTGGGAAAACGATATCCTTGCCTTTTTGACGGTCTTCAAGACAAGAGAAGGGGGCCGAATCTCAAAATGTTGTGAGTCAAAAACGATTCACACGCTTAGCCTAACGGTGAATTTTATCAACGCGGCGTGTTGATTTATAGGTGGTGATTTATTGGGGACTGGATCAAAAGTATCTCACATCGACACCTAGGCTACTTGAGAGAAGTTGTCTGATTTTCTCTAAAATTATCTGACAAATTTGAGACAGTTCTTCAAAATTCTCCCAAAAAGTAATGATCAGCCAGCATTAAATTATGCCATGGATAATTTAACTATTCATATTAAATTATTCACGGCATTTATAAATGAAACAATATCCCCAGATGTACACAGGAAAAAAAAAAATTTTGGAAAAAAAAAAGAATTAAGAAATGCATTTTATAATATCTGAGACCAAAATTAATTTGAATGATCAGTTTATCATCAGATATTTAGTTGTAAATAATTTTAATACTAAGAATAAAGACTATAAAAATAAATAATTTTAATACTTCCTGCATTAATTTACAAATAAATTTGAAATACTAATTATTTTAAAGAAATTTAAAAAATATATCAGCACTTTAGAGTAATTTCTTTGCTTAGAGAAATCAAATTCACGAAAATAAAAGAAGACAAAGGCGTTTTTTAATCCGGTTTCCCTGTCCGTTGCACTTTCCAATCTCATACTGTTTTTTTTTTTTAAACAAATGCTTCAGGGACAATTATCATAAACTCTAATATGTGATGATGGTAGATTTGTCCAGAAAACTATTTTCACTCACAAACACGGAGTTAGAATAAAATCATCTTTTGAATTAAAACTATTAATATTGAAAACAGTAAGTGAACCTTATATATAAATTTTTAAATATCTTTTGTTTGTCTTGAAGCTTTTCAAAATAATGTCAATTTTAAAATTTCTGGATTTCTATATTCGAGCAATGCCAGGTATATCTACTAGTATAATATGATATGTAATATATAAAATTCGTGAATGAAGATAATGTATGAAAAGATTTTTCGTTTCAAGCCAAAATACTATTTGTAAGAACTATTTTAAAAGAATAAATGATATATGGTTTCCCAGGATTAACCATAAATTATACTTTTAATTATTTACCCTTGCATCATATTTATCCTCTTCCTCGTTCACTAAAGGAACCAAATCATCAGTGCTTCTTTGATCCAGAGGATCGTTTGATCTTGTACTGTAAAAAAAAGGAAATTATTATCTCATGTTATGCAGTCTATAATGAAAACATTTTTAAGGTTGTATTTAAAAACAAATTCTTAATTACAGATTGTTAGAAATTGTAATACTATTTATTTATTTTTATATTTAAATAAAATATCATAATTCAGAATTCAAATGTGTGTGGGGGAAAATTTTGATATCCAACACTCATTTAATTTATATTCTACCATAAATCTAGTACTATTATCAATTTAAGAAATTTTATTTATTTAAATATTTTATATTTATCATTTTATTAGTTTGAAGATTTTAATGTTCAGTCAAAATTATAAATATTAAAAAGTTTTTTGATTTTTATTCGTCTATTATTTTTCTTCCGAGCACGCATGTTCACAGGAAACATTGCATTGTTGCGCATGCATATATGCTATATTGCACTGCTGCGCATGCATATCTGTAATATTGCACTACTGTGCATGCATATCTGTAATATTGCACTACTGCGCATGCGATTTAAAAGCGTTTCTGATAACGTAAGAAAACCAACATTGTCTCATATTGATGAAATGATGAGAATTTAGGAAACGGGGAAAACAGAAATTAAACTCTATAAACTTAATTTAAATAAAATAAATTATTTTTTAGATTAGTCTAAGATGTTGTATAAAAAATGTCTTTAGATGTAATTAAAAAAAAAAAACATTTTTATGTATCAGCTGACTCATCATCGATGATGAGCAACGAAGGCACATATACGATCTTCTACGAATTACGAAAGTATGTTTTCGAGTTTATTTTTTGATATTAAAAATTCTTTAATGTAGTTTAATTTCTTAACATAACTATATTTAATGCTAATTAATTCTAAAATTCCCATGGTGATCTGTTAAAGCTTAATCAATTTTCATTCATATAACATAATAAGTTTCATAAGGATGTTTGAGTATGTAACTAACTACAAAATTTATTTATAATAATAAAAAATTATAAACGAATATTTTTTAATTTATATTGTATATTGATTTATAAACATTAAGAATACTTTGCAGAAAAGAATATCCTCTCCCTAACTAATATTCAAGATCATTTGGGTTAGTTATGCATATTAAATTTTAAGCTGTATAAAATAAGTTTTTTTTAGTTTACATGAGTGTGAGAATTCACCCACTCCCCCATTTTTTATAATAAAGATAATGACAACTAGAAAATAATATTTTTTCACATTTGGATTATTTTATAACTTATATTCCCTTAACAAGCATTAGTGAATAAAGATATGTGTCAATTTCAGAAGGGTACAGTAAATGATATAATCACTGCTCACATATTCACAATTCCTTTTCATGACATAGATGGCAGATTGAATCAAACAATAAGCTAATGTAGCACCAAAAAATCATTTGCCGAAAAAAGTACTTTTACTAACAATTAGATTGCTATTTGTTTTGTATTGACATTTCTTTAGTGAATAATTTCATTATTCATTAAAACTATGTATATATTTTTATATATTTATTTATGTGCAACTTTTTGAAATTTTGATTAAATTACTTATTGTTTGCATATAATTTTGTGCAAGTTTAATGTATTTAAACATTTCAGATTATATGGAGCAATATTTTTTTAAATGAACATTTCTTGTAATGTATAACAACTATAAAAGAGATTTAAAATAAGTGAATTAATTTTAAAGATTCTTGACGTACACATGAGTTCAGAGAAAGGAAATGAAGCTTGAAAATATTTATTTGGTCAGTTGCATTTGGTTGCTGTTTTTTAATTTAAGATTTCAATTAATACACGACGATTAAGACTTCACTGAAATAAAAACTCAATATAGAAAGCGGTAGAAAAACACTGGAAAGAACGTTTATTCTTTAAGAAATGGAATGGGAAAACTGAAATATGACCAAAAAGGGGAATAAACAAATTAGTGAAGTTTTTGAAAACCTTTACATATTAATGATGACAATTTTAAAATTGATTCCTACAATATGCCATTTTATTAAATAAAGAACAATGTTCTAACAAAAACAAACCAATTTATTAAGAAACAATATAGTAAATTTTATTTATACTTGCAATTTATTATAAAGGTGTATAAAATAAATTAATAATTTCTGCATGAAGCATGCAAGGAAAATAGAAATTATAATGATTCATTTATATATTACTACTTAACTTTTAATTTGAAGATAATAAAAGGTTTCTTAAAAAGTTAAAAATTATTAACTTTTATACCATTACAAAAATCCTCACGAAAGGAGAAAAATTATAAGAAATGGAATAGAAAGTTGTAATCCAAAATAAATGGGAAGCAAATTTAAAAATAAACCAAATCTTTAAAAAAGTAACTAATATTAAGAATGAAAATAAATAATAACATATTTCCTGTTATATGTTGTTTTCTTAAATAAAGAATAATTTTCAAAATAAAAAGCAAATTTATTAAGCACTTATTTAATATTACATTTAGTTTATCTATGTATATTTTCAATTTATTATCAAACTCAATTCAAAATATAAAAAGCACTATTCAGAAAAATAAATCCTTACTACTAATATAATCTAGTTAAAACAGGAGGATACAAAAATTCATATGTATTATATATAGTTTATTTTATTTTTTTTTTTTAAATATTATACTATTAAAAATGCTAATTTCATTATAGTAACAAATATAATTTACAAATTATTCCTTAAATAATCATATGAAATACAAAATAAGAATAAAAAATTAAAATATCAACAGAAACAGGTTAATAAATGGAAAATATCTCCATAGTATTTTTAATTAGTATAAAAATAAAAGAGTTTTAGCAAAATAAAAAAAAAAAGTTAAATATTAGAATTTTAATAATTAAAGCAAATAATTTATAGCAAGTATCTTTTTTTAATATACTTTTAAATAAAAAATTACTTTTTTGTTTGTTTTTAAATTTATATTAGTTTATAATATATATTCTTAAAACTAGACATATGAAAAATAAAAAGTATCATTAAAATCAGTCATGTTCATTCATAGCACATTTGTTTCTAATCACCGAAACAAATTATGTTCTCACCAATTTTGAAGTAAAATTTTTTAATTTACATTTATTATTATTGTTTTTTTTTAATTGTTATATGTATAATCTTCAATGAGCAAATGCTTTATAATAAATTTAGAAAGAATGAATTTTAATTCATTTTCTTAATTATGTATTTTAGGTAGTTTAGAATTATCCTGTAAAAGCTTACTACCAATGAAACCAGTAAACATCTGTATATAATAGTCTTATTTCATAAAAACAGAAAAGCAATTTTATTTTAATACTATATTTTAATTAAAAAATTTATTTTAAAAACAATTACAATTGCAATACTTTTAATAATTAAAACAAACATATGGCATTACTAAATACATATCTGAATCTAAAATCATGCAGCATTTTAAGAAATACAAGTTACAGGTAGGTACAAGTTATCAATTTTAAATAGCCTTTTGAATTACAAAAAAAAAAAAAGGAATGAAAATAACTAAAATATGAATAAAAACAGATTGTTAATTTGAAAATATCTGCATAATATTTTTCTTTAGCATAAACTTGGCAGAGGATTTTTTCAAAATTAAAAATAAGTAATTATTAGAATTTTAGTAATTAAGTAAACATGTATATACATCCAGTTGCGTTATTATTTAAAAGTACATTATTTAAATTATTACTTACGTCTAAAAGTAAAGCTATAAGTTTTCAGGGAATAACCTAACTGGGATTAACTTAATCAAACTTTTATTTCCACATTATCTGGATTGGAAAGGAATAAATGTTTTAGATGGAGAGAAAAGCAGATGTTTAAATTGAAGAAAAACAACATTGCTAGTCATAACAAAGCAGCTGCAAATAGAAATGTTCTTTTAAAATGTTTTTTTTTCATTCTTTTGCGTGTTTCTGTACTTCATTTATTTTAACGAAGAAATCAATCCATCGGTAAAATGGCAAAGAAAAAAAAAGCTAAGAATGAGTTAAATGTACTCAAATGTGTAAATTTGAGCTCATATAAAACTCAATGTAAATTTACTAATGTGTAAATTTCCAAAGCTCACTTGATACCAATTACAAATAATAAAAAATACAAATATAGCTTAAAATAAACTACTATTATAGGATTTTAAACAATTTGAAATTGTTTTCATAATTATTTGTTAAATTTTAAAGTAATCAGAAATACCTTTTTCCCTATACTCTAACTATGATTACTAAATGAAAACTTACATGTATCTTCCACAGTAAGTGCATCATCCATTGCAAACTTACGGAACTTGAAAGTATTATCTACAATTAAATAAAATACATTTATATAAAGTGTAATAAAATTAAATTTTGCTTTATTAAAAAAATGACAAGAGAAAATATGGCTAGAATGTTACTCATTCGTACTCGAATGACAAAAATATTACTTATATATTATTAAAGAAGCTTATTTTTTATTCGTTGACAGGGTAATTATTTCTTTATTTATAATAAAGTAAAAAGAGTGCGTTAATCTGCATCAATTTTTTAAAAAATAAAAACAGTAGTTTGTATGGGTTTTTTGGGAAATTTAGGTAAATTTTAAAAATCTTAGTATTTATTTTTGCCTTATGGTATAAAAATATTAATTGTAGTTTTTTGATATTTTTTTACCTAACAGTTCGTAATCATTATGAATATGGTATTATCTAATTTTGCAGTAAATGTTTTACGTTAAAATGAATATCTGGAAGGATATGTGTACGTATATTTTAATGAAATAATATATTGTTTCATTAATGCATTCAACCTTCATTAAAGTATTGAATGCAAATTGTAGGAAAAGGCATACGATACTTTAATGAAGGTTGGTGTGAATAGCATGTCAGATAAATGAGTGGACTATTTTCTTACATTTCGTATATGGTATGAACCTTTTAAGCCGTCTGACTTTACGTTTTTTCACTTAAAATCTATTCTGGCCGATCTTTGAAAAAGATGACTTCAAAAAATTAATTTTCCTACTTGATTACACAATAAATAAACTGGTGAAACAATTAACCTAACAAGGAGTAAAGTAGGTATACTACTGGGTCATTAAAATTGCTACACCGGGAAGAAATGCAGATAACAAAATTATATTTATTGTACAAATATATTATGCTGGAAATATCAAGTGATTCAATTTTCAAGAAATCTGGGTGCATCGATCCTGAGAAATCAGTGCCCAGAACAATCACCTCTGGCAGTAATAACAGCACTTATAAGCCTGGGCATTGAGTCAAACAGAGATTGGATGGCATGTACAAGTACAGATGCCCATGGAGCTTCAACACGATGCCACAGCTTCATATTCTGCTGACAGTCATTGATCTCGACCGACGCGAGCAGCAATGCTGCGATACAATAAAACCGCAATGCCGGTACGAAACGTGCTGGTGCGCATTCCTGCTTCTTACACGAGGCAACAACGTTCAAATGCAATTTGTGTATGAGAAACCGGCTAAACTATTTTCCTCATTTAAACACATTGCAGGTGTCGCTATCGGCGCCTGCTTTGTCTGAATGAGCTGAAAAAGCTAATCATTTGTATATCACATCACCTTCTTCCTTTCATTTACATTCATGTCTGGAGCATGTCGCCTTCTTGGTGTAGCAATTTTAATGGTCAGTATTGTATAAAAATCTGGCGCTCGGTACCACAGGTATCGGGTTCAAATCCCGGCGTTGCCATGGGTGTTTATAGTGATTCGGAATCCACTTTAAACCGTAGGTCCCGGTCCTAATAGGACCGTAGAGCGTTGCGGGGACATTGTTAGTCCGCGTCCGTGGCTTATCTTCAAGTTACACGCGCTCTGGGTAATGCAAAGTGAGTAACATCGGTGCAGTCCCTTATGGGACCACCATCTATTTGCCAGCTGAATTAGGAAAAAAAAAAAGTATTGTATAAAAATAAATAAAATAAAACAGTCGTTGTTTAAAAATCAACTTAATTGCATGTTAGGTTCAACGAAATGAAGGAGACGTTGCGGATTATTCATATTTTTCGTTTCAATTCCGACTCTAAATAGAAAGGGAGTAAAGGTAATGCTTGAAAAAGCTTTATTTTTTTCGTTATCTAACATTATCTGCATAAATTAAACTAAAAGGAGAACAACATATATGCTTGGGAAAGATTGGGGACATTGTAAGCTTCGACCCACCTCTGATATTTGCTTCGAATGAAGATTGATGCAAGCATGTATTCACAACAATTGAACAGGTTTGAAAACAGGGACAATATGTACTTATTCATTAAAAAATAATATTATTTAAGTATTTTTTAAATCCTTGTATAATACAAATGTACAGATATACTTTGTAAAATGATTTTACTTTCAGCCAGACATGATTTTCAATTCTATTCACATATTTTATCGTATCATTTTTTTAATTGCTTTATTAATGTTAATGCAATATTTTTATAACTTAAGCAAACTAACACCTATCAAATCAAAAAACTCATAAAAAGCTGTATAATAATAGGGTAAACGGATGTTAAATTTATCAGTGGTTGGTTGGCACCGTTCAGCTGAAGAAAAATAAAAGAATGAAGTCGATGGTGAAAAATATGTTGAATTGTATTTTTTGTAAAAGGCATAACAAAAGAATTTTCAGGTGTAATGCATTTCATGCATTTCTTCATTGGAAAACGGGGGGTAATATGTGTGTGTGTGTGAATGGTCGAAATGGCAAGTGATAATTAATTTAACATCATATAATATAATATAATGCAAATGTAAGTAATTAATTTAAATTTATTTGAGGGTTATTCAGTGCAGCACAGTTTCGTAAAGACCATTAGTCAATAAGAATTTCCTGAATTAATAATCAAAAGAATTAATTTACCTATTTGGTTTCTCCGTTTTATTACCTTAAGAGATTCAGCAAAATTATATGAAAATATGTGATAGAATGGATTAAATTTGCCAATCGTTTTTATATAATCTTTTTAATCAATAGGCACACTATAAAATACATTTTATAATAATAATAATAATGATTGAACACTTACCTACAGTAGCAGAATCAGTGTTTCATCTGAAAATAGAAAGAAACACTTAATCATTTTTTCAATGTCAAAAAATTTTTTTTTTTTTTTTTATCACATTTTAATAAATTTAGCATGGTGTGTGTGACAGGAATGCAATTTTAAGTTTCCATCTTTTTGTTTCCATTTCAAATGCAGCCAAGTTAGAATGGATGAAGATGATTTCATAAATTCTGATTGAAGTGGATGTTTATTTACTCGTAATATCAGTGATATGTTCATTTCTTACAGATGCAATCAATGCACCTGACAGAAAATTAAAAATACAAAAGGATATTTTGGTTCTGAATGTTTTTTTAAGGGTTATTGTTGACGAATAAAAATATTATAATTTTTAATTGTAATTTTTATTATTATAATATTAAGATTATTAATTATTCCTTATAACGAACACAGCTGGATATAAAAGAAAATATATTAAAATAAAATATCCTCACTTATTTTTATTTTGGTTAAGTAAGTGAAATAAAATATTTATTAAAATAAATTCAAAATATTTATTAAAATAAATGAGAATAAAGATAAAATCTTCTATTCTTCTTTAATTTAATAAACAATAATTGTATCCCATTTAAAAAAAAAAGCTCTAGATAAAATCAGAGATTTGTAAAATAAAAATATCAAGTATTGTAAAGAATATAAATATCTTCCTTTTTATGGTTTAATTTCCTTATGTAAAAACTAAATATGTAAAATTGATTAAAAAATAATAACTATTTACAACCTACTAAATATCAAGCATTAAATTCCTATAATTATATAAAAATAATATAATAAATAATTAATATTTTTGTGTATCTTTTTATCGAAATTAATCAGATTTTGTTAATGTAATATCAACCTATATTCCTACAGTCAAAAATAATTTATTAATCTAATGTTTAATATATGTAATTCATGGATCAACATTGCTAAAAACATTTAATCTAATAACATAAACATTAACTCTCTTTAAAAATGACAAGAATTTACTTTTGAAATAATAAGTTGAGTTAAATGAACAATGAAAGGTTTGGAATTTGCAAATAATTTATTTAACGGTTCTGCTAATCCGTGATGAATTTATCATGCATGTTAAGTCATATAAGGATACGATTTTTGATTCTACAGATGAATTAATTTTATAAATTAGCAAAAAAAAAAATTGTAAAAAAAAAAAAAACAATTAAATATTCTACAATTATTCATAAAGATTCATTATAATAAAATCGAATTCGATACAAACATTTATTATTTATTATAAGAAATGAATAACACACTTTTTAAAAAATATAATAAATTCTAGAAATTCATTGTTCTAAGTAATTTGTATTAGGGAAATAATTTTTGTACATGCCTGCTAAAATTAATGTTTAATCAAATTAATGTTTAAGTCAAAATTAATTTAAGAGAATTTAATTTATTAGGAAAAATATCTTAAATAGGATTCTAATAAGTATATTTATATTTATATTAGTAAATTGATATACATAAATTTACTGCACATTCATTTCAATAAATGACGCAAGATAACTTACCAGAAGAGGCTTCTCTCTTCAACCTATTTAAATTTTCTGAGTCTTTAAAATAAAAAAAAAAAAAAAATATGTTATTAAGAACATCCTCAATAGTGAAAAGTTGCATATAAAAATAACAACTCAAATTTGAAATTGTGTTACAGTTTTTTTTATTATTAAAATGTTAAAAATTAAACATTAAATTTATAAAAATTATATTTAAATGTATCCAAATAAATACATAAAATTACACCAAATTTAATGACGAAAATTCTAATAATTTAAAAAAATTAATTTTAAATCCAAATAGAATTTAAATTTAATGAAATGTTGTGATTTTCTTTTTAAACCTTTAGCAAGTCTTATGTTACTTATGTGAGCTCATTTTTTTTTTCCTTTCCAATAATGGATCAGTTAATATATACCTATATTTTTATATTACTGTAAAATATTTTCTCTAGCATTTAATATATAAGTTAATGAGTCAGTTAAGTGTGTAGTATAAATACAACATTTTCAGAAGTAAAAAAAAAAAAAAATATATGCATTATTTCTAGTTATTTAGAAAGGATTTGAAGCATATGCATAGTAGATAATTGATTTTTCTGTGTTTCAAATTTATGTATAAAATGAAAGAATATTTATAATTATTTATAATTTCTTTAAATTCACATTCATTCATTGTATTAACTCGGTAACTACATAATTAGTTTTGATTTTAAAAATTACTTATACATCATATTTGAGATATTTTGATATTCAAAGACTCGTTTATTTAAAGCAGATACGCAGTCTTGTGTACTTAGTAGCAGGAATGCAAAGAAAAAAACTCTCGAAAAATATTTAAATGTTTAGTTTATTTATATATAAAGTAAAAAATAAATAATGTAATATAAGAAAAAAAAAGCAAATTAAGAATTCGACGAGTGTTAATACAATAATTTAATTATTATATTAACAATTGTTTCGATTTTTGTTGTAACCAAATGCAAAAATGTTTTTCAAATTGATTTTACTCAATTAATTTCTTTATATTCATCCTTAAAATGTCTGTTCTCAATTATATGTCGATCTAAAAGACTTGAACAATTAAATGTACGAGTATTATCTAACCACAATCATATCTACTTTGTGTAACGTTATTTTAAAAGAGAAATATCTTCTGCAATAAATATTCGCAGAATTAAAAATTATTATACGTAGCATATTGTACACACTGTAACCTGGCAGGGCATACAAAGAAAAACTCAGAAAATTATATAATATTTTCATTTTTAGTTTTTTTATAGACTCAGTAAAAATGAATAATGTAATATAAGAAAAAAAGCAAATTAAGAATTCAACAAGTGTAATTACAATAATTTAATTAATATTTTAATAATTGTTTCAATTTTTGTTGTAACCTAAGGAAAGAATCTTTATTCAAATTGTATTCAATTGAATAAATTAATTGAATAATTCTCAATTGAATAATTTAATAATTTCTTAATTATAAGAAATTAATTATACTCAATTAATTTCTTTATATTTATTCTTAAAATGTCTGTTCTCAATTATATGTCGATCGAAAAAGATTTGAGCAATTAAATGTATTACCTATCTACTCCAACTTTATTACCTACTTTGTTTAACGTTATTTTAAAAAAGAAATAACTTCTGCAATAAATATGTGCTGAATTAAAAATTATTATACGTAGCAGATTGAAGATTATTTTACAATGAATTCCTTACCAAATTCTTGATTTTCGTTACTGTTATCATCCTTATCATAAATTCTTTGGTGGACCTGAAATATAATATTACTTTCAGAAATATAAATATTTTGTGGGGAAGAAAGAAAAGAAAAATCCCAACAGACATACTATATATAAAAATATTATAGTTATACTCAAAAATATAAAAATAATAAATAGTTATATTCAAAAGTATAAAAATAATAAATAGTTATATTCAAAAGTATAAAAATAATAAATAGTTATATTCAAAAATGTTAAAAATTTTATTAAAAAACGTACTCACTTTTTAAACACGATATATTGTATTCACAATACATTCAAAAAGGTTTTTAAAAAATAATGGTTTATTGAGACAATGATTAAAAACTGAGTTGTATCTTTTACATTTTACCAAATAACATTTTTCAAATACACAGTCCAGTCACATTAATGTGACCACCACCAACTTTCGACATCAACGGGAAATAACCCATCACGAAAAGGCAGGTGGCAGCACATTGCAGTGGAGGGTATATAAAGAATTCCACTTAATACCACTTAAATACCACTTAATACCACATTCCACTTAAAGGCAGAATATACAAGAGTGTATATTATGGCTTTTTGGCAGGTGGTCACATTCATGTGACTGGACTGTGTATATAAACTTAGTACTTTAATAGTAAAACAGTATTTTTAATTAAGGATACGTATCAGACCTGCAGACCCATATCAGTTTTTACTTCTGATTCATCAGTGGGACTGTCGTTTCAGTAATGTATGACACAAATGGGCCACTGATGGGAGATGAAGGCAGGGCTTAAAGAGTAATTGTCCCGTATTTCCGTGTAGTAAAGGAGTAAACACGAAAAGACTTTTGAGAAATATTTTTAAGATGCAGTAAAGGTTAAGGCAAGATTAAGTAGAAATTAAGGCAACACAGGTTGTTGCAATCTCCATCTCGTCCAATCGTTTTTGAAAGCAGTGACTGAAAGGAAGCCTTCAGCAGATTCGAATCTGAGATTTGCTATTCATTAGCTCAGACAACTTGCTCATTAGAGCGATGTTTATTAATTGTGTATATAATTTCTTCAAAAGTTTCTGTTACTCATTTTTTTTATATTCAAACAAATAAAAGAAGATTAATTCGTCATTTAAATTATTTACATAAAACAATTTTATTTATCTAAATTTAAAAATAAACAGTGGTAAGATATTACATACATAAAAAGATTTATAAAAAAAAAATTTTTTTAATAATAATTGAACCATTACATTATTGTTCTCATTTTTGTTAATTAAGAAACAATTTACATATAATTAACATTATTATTAATTATATGAAAAAAATCCATGTGTAGTGTGTGTGTGTGTATCCATTTGTGTTTATATACTGCACGTACCTAAACAGACTGCCTCAGAAGATCTCATGGACATATGTAAAACATACTTGCACAAATATTTACATGCATGCGTGCTTATATAGTGAAATCTATCTATACATTTTTTTCTCGACAAGCAAAAAAATTGCAAATTTTGGAACATAATACCAGGTCGCTATTATTTTGAACTTTGTAATTAAAATTCATATCAATAATTGATGAATAAATAATTCAAACTCGTCATTTTCTAATGTCATATTTCACGTCATTCTTTCTCTCTCTCTCTCTATGTGTGTGTTTGTCTGTGTAATGAAAACTTAATAATACTAAAAATAATGTTAAAGACATATTTTATTGTTTTAAAACTATTTTTTTGTGGAATTATTGTTGATACAAATCTTTTAAAATAAATATTTTTAAAAAAGCACATCTTGATGGAAAAAAATGCATACTCACTGCCTTAGAATTGTTATGCAGTACTGGATACGGATCAGAATGATATTCCATATCTGTTTCTTCTCTGAAAGGCACCGGACGTTTGGCAAATGGTTGGAAGGCCGAAGCATTATCTACATTGTAGTGAAAATAGTCAGCCTTTCCTTTGTCACTACTTCGTGGAATTTTAATGGAAATATCATCAATTCGTTCAAATCTTTTTCCACTAGACGGAAAATCCTGAAGTGCACTGCGTTTCTTCAGAACCTTGTCTACATTTACTGTTAGCAATTTATTCAAATGGTTAAATATAGGTATCTCAGCAAATACAGCGCTTCGTTTGTTAAGTGCTTTTCCATTAGGTGTTTGCAGCTTAACTGGAGTGGATTCTATTACCCTGTAATTAAAAGTAATTTGTAGTATTCCCAAAATTACAAACTCGTACAACTAACACATAATCACAGTTCACTTAATTCTTTAGAACAATAACACATTTTTTGTATCATTAACTCATACATACAGTAAATTTGACCGTAGTTTTTGTTCTATTTCATTCTTTCCACTACTTATTAAAGTGTGGAAAGGCTTTTTATGTTTTAATGTGTCTTCTCCATCATCTATTTTTCGGTATGTTAGATTTATATGATAAATGTATTATTTTGCTATCTTTTTTTTTTTTTTTATGTTATTATTTTATTTTATTTTTAAAACCGTCAATTTATTTTGTCCTATGCACTATCGTATGAGTATAAAAAATTTCTGAACAATAATGACATGGTTATATTATGTGGATTGTACATAGATAAATAAAAACACTTTTGAAAATGTATCTTACAAGTGAAAGATCTTATATTAAATCAAAATTCATTGGCCATACTCATTTTAAAGCATAAAATATAAGAGAAATCTGAATTCAGATGAAACGCTTGTCAAAAAGATTTTTTTCTACAAAAATTACTTTTACTTCTTTCTGTCAAACGTCTTAATATTGAAATATTCTGACTTCTTTATTCTGAAATAAAGTAAATAATCTCCTTTTCTAATGTTACGAATCTATTTTCTTTTCTTACCGTATTCATCAGATAGAATACTACGTACAGTTTTCGATTATATTTTGAAATTTTCCCAGAAAGAAACTTTGCGGTCAAACCCTACCTATGCATGAGCTAGCGAGTATAAATTATTAAAAAGGAAAAGGAATTACTTACCACTTACCTGTGTTACCACTTACCCTTTAAATTTGATTTCAGATTTTACTCGATGATACAACATGCTCTGAATGACGAAGGCTACTTAATCGTATATTGGTTTTAAATAAAAAAAAATATCCAGAATTTATTGAATTTATTAAATTTGTTTGTCATTATAATGTAATATAATGATTTTCTAATTAGGTTGAAAAGCTTAATTTAGCTACACTAAATCCTTGAAATTCTTTCAAGTTATATTTAATGAAATAATTACTTATAATATAGTGTATTTATCAATAAACAAAATAAAATATATAAATGGTATTTCATTGCTGTCATATTTGATTTTTTAAAATATTAAATTACAGCATAATTCAATCAATAAATGCAGAAAACTAATGCAATATTTACAGAAACCCAATGGATATAAATCATAATGTCTCGAACTATTTAGCATAAGGACTGTCTTAAAATTTCCAATAAAAACACAAGAATTACAGCAAATTATATATATGTGTGGGTGTGGGATAATGTAATGCTTAAAGTTAATAAATAAATGTTAGATTAATTAATGAATAATTTAATTTATTTATATTAAACTATAAAGTCACACATTTTTAAAATTGTATTGTATCTTCACTTTATATTATTTTAATATATAAAATTAAAAAAATTACTAACTATATTTTTTATATTTAAAAATTAATTATGTCTCTAATACAATTCCCAGAACGTTAAAAATACGAAAATTATGGAATTAATCCAACATAAATATTTCTAATTTAACCAGTACTTCATGAAATTAAGGTAAATTAAATTATTAGAAGTTATTAACATAAACTAAATAAATAAATGTAATTAGTCAATCTAGTAAGTAAACTACATATTTTGTTAAGTTGTCTGTAGTTAATTTTAACGTTAACATGAACGATTGATTAAATGCAACTTTTATAGAAGAAAGACAATCTCAGAACAACACAAAATAAAATATATCTTGCTTCCTGTCATCATCGATTGTCCACTTATTTAGAACAGTGCAAATATATGCAACAATGACGCAAAAACATAATAAATACATATATACAATCAGCGATTTAGAGTCCTTAAAATATTAAAATTACACCTCAATTCAATCAATAAAATGCCAAGAAATGAATACAATATTTATAGACACCTATGGATATAAATCGTAATATATATATTCAGTATAAGGACTGTTTTAAAATTTCCATTGAATGCATAAAAATTGCAGCAAATTATGTGCAATCTTTGTGGGAGTGTTATAATGTAATGCTAAAAGTTATTAAATAAATTTCAAGTTTATATATATAAATAAATTTTAGATTAATTCATAAAATATAAATAAAATACACAGTCCAGTCACATTAATGTGACCACCTGTCAAGAGCCAGAAGAACCACCTTTGGCAGAGCGGACCGCTGCGAGACGTGCAGGAAGAGAGTCAATTAGGTTTCTGAAGGTGTTCACTGGGATGTTGAGCCATACCGACTCCAGTGAACCATATTCATATAATTATCCAGTGAAAGTAGGTGATAGTCGCATTAATGTGACTGGACTGTGTATATATAAATATTATTAAAATTAATTAAATAAATATTATATAAATAAATAATATATAATTAAATACATAAATGTATATAAATAAATAAAATATATAAATAAATTTTAGATTAATTAATATACTATTTAATTTAATTATATTAAACTATAAAGATAAACATTTTTATAATTATTTTGTATCGTTACTTTATATTTTTTAATATATAAAATTAAAAATATAAACTATAAATTTTTATATTTAAAAACTAATTACGTCTCTAATACAACTGTCAGAACAATAAAATAATAAAATTATGGAATTTATCCAACATAAATATTTCTAATTTAACCAACACTTCATGATATTAAGGTAAATTAAATTACTAAACCCTTTTAACATAACCTAAATAAATAAACAAATGGCATTTGTCAATTTAATAAGAAAACAAAATATCTTGCAAAGTTGTCTGTATTTAATTTTAACATTAATTTTGATTAAATGCAACTTTATAGAAAGAAGACAATCTCAGAACAACACAAAATAAAATATATCTTGGTTCCTGTCATCATCGATTGTCCACTTTATTTATAACAGTGCAAATATATGTACAGAAACACAGCAAATACATAATAAATAAATACACAACAACACACAAATACAATAAATACATAAATACCATCAATATGTATGTATGAATGAATAAAATTTAAAGCTCTAATTAAAGGGGAAACAAAAACAATATCGTCACAAAAGCAATAAATTTATGTATAAAAATAAATATATGACATTTTCTCATGATAATTTGATAATATGAAGACAATTTGATTAAATGAAAACAATTTGATAAAATAAATGACAATTTGTTTAAATGAAAACAATTTGATAAAATAAATCACAATTTGTTTAAATAAAAACCATTTGAAAAATAAAATTTGCAATTTTTTAATACCATAAATTCACTTTCATTATTACTAATACATTTGATCCTATTTTCATTTTTTAAAGTCAAATAATGCTTTACATGATTGTAGCGGACAGTTTAGCATATAGTTTGTTATAACAATTAATGATTGGTAAATAAACAAAAATTATCATTTTTGAACTCTTTCATCAATGTTCGACAGTTACGAGTATTTGGTATAATTTTCTGCTTTCTTTTGTGCAAAAAAGGAAATTCCTTCAGAATGCTTTTCCATGTTTACTTTTAATTCTTTCAAATAATCTAATGCAGGCTCTTTTCATGTTTGTTGGAATCATAATTTCAACACAACACGAAGAATTCAACACCTCCTAGTGACCTCTCGCTCGTCGTACATGTTATTCATTACTTCAGTTAAGACATCAGTTGTGCAATTTGGCTCTTCCGTAAACAAATAAGCAGAAAATGCGCTTATCCGTTTTCATGGATCAGTTCTAATTGCATTGTTTAAGCATTTCATTAAATCTTTCCACTAAACCATTGCTAACCATCCAAGAGTTCAACATTGAAGATGAGATCCTAGCGTTTAACTGAACCCTTTGCCTTTATCCCTTGATATCACATTTAATATTCCAGTTTTCATAAAGTTTTTAGTAAGGCGTCACATGTTAAACATCATTTAAACTATTTAGAGGAACAGCTTCTGGCTACATGGAATGTTGATTAAACGCAGTAAAAAATTATTTTTCTTGTCGATGGTAAATTTATAAAACCGCATATATCAATGTTTTCTATTTCAAATGGTAATCCCGGTTTTAAAACAGGTGAAATAAGGCAGGTAATTATATTGAACAGGTAAATATATATTTTAAAGCACCTGAAAAGTATGCTGATAAAATCTTTATTTCAGAGAGGAAATGTTTACAAGTTTTACAAAATATTTAATGATATTCAGCCATCATACGCTCGTAAAAAGAAACACAGTTATTTTTTTAGTCTTTTTTGCGTCTGGATTGCTAGAAAAAATATATTCATATGCTAATTTGACGCTTTGTATTTTCTCTGTTTCAGCAAATCTAATTGGAAAACAAGATTTCCAAATATTTTTGTCCTTTATGGAACAATCCATCACTGATGAGGTCACTTT
This sequence comes from Caerostris extrusa, assembly GCA_021605095.1. Lineage (NCBI taxonomy): Eukaryota > Metazoa > Arthropoda > Arachnida > Araneae > Araneidae > Caerostris > Caerostris extrusa. Next base: position 313,009 of record BPLR01009667.1, on the reverse strand, counting down.
TTTTAAGTGATACTTTTGTACGATTTTTATGGGCGGTATATAAAAAAAAATCCCATCAAATGCATATTATAATCGAAAATTAATTAAAGATGTAATTTAAAAAAAAAAAAAAAAAAAAAAAAAAAAACAGATGGATGTTAAAATAACATGCAAATTTAAAAGAATTCAACATATGACCCACCCGATATTATATCATCATCATCAATAGCACGACAACCCAGAATGAGCAAAGCTTTCCTTTGAAGAGGTTTCCATACATTCCTCCGGGTGACAATGGTGTTCTAATTCTTAACATTTAGTAGAGCAAAATCTTTTCAACTACGTCTATCCATCGCAACTTGGATCGTCCCATTTCTTTTTGTCCCTGGGATATTGCCAAAATGACCCTTTTTAGAGGGTTTAATTCATTCATTCTAAATACATGAGCAACCCAGTTTAACCTATTTATTCATAAGAATTAAAAATTCAGATAAATGCTGAAAAGAGCAGCACTTGCTGAATGGTTAATTACAATACTATCAACATAGAGCTATCGTCTTAAAATTATTTAACCTATTTATCTTAATAAATTTTATAATGTCTGGGTCTTTATAGCATTTATAAATTTTTCCGTAGTACCGTCTTCTCCAACAATCAATTTGTTCAACATCTGCAAGAATAGTCCTTAAAATATTCAGCTCAAATATACCCAAATGGGAATCATCAGATCTTGTCAAATCAAATTTCAGAGCCATATAACAAAATAGGTCTAATAAGGATTTTATATAACAAGATTATATCATCACAACCATTAATTTTATTAGATGCGAGGTAATGCTACTTTGTGAAGTTTTGATTTAAATATTTTCTATGTGGGATTTTTTTTTATGCCATCACTATTTACCTAAAAGAGTTTTTTAAAATATTACAAACAATATATTGTACAGTTATGTAGGAAATTTAAAAATATATATATTTTCTAATTTTTTTTTTTTACTCCAACCTCAGAATCAGAACTCTGATGACTTTCAAATTAATAGCATTTAGCAATTTTAGCTTCAGGAATCCATTGAGTGTTATATGCAATTTGAAATATCAGTGTTATATGCGAAATCTTATTTCACTTTGACGGTCTACATAGATCTACATATCCATGGTTAAGCTAATTTAAAATAATTTTAAGATAATAGCTCTATGTTGATAGTCCTGTAATTAATCATTCAACAAGTGTTGCTCTTTTCAGCATTTATCTGAATTTTTAATTCTTATGAATAATCTTCCAATGAAGCGGGTCTTGAATGAATTGTGCCTTTTTAGCCAGTGATAAAATTTCAAATGACTTAATTTTTTAAAAACAACTGTTGGAAAATTACCTAAAACATCTTTTTGCTGTTATATATTCTTAAAAGATCATATATTTGTTACAAATATAAGCAATACAAAATTGTAACACTAGTTATCTCCAAAAGGATTGTTACATCAGTAAATGTAATAATCTTTTCACAATCTATTCACCTAGAACAAATTCTAAAGGAACTTTTATACATATTTTACTTAAAATATCCAAGAATATTAAAACATAAATTATAATTTAATTTAGGTATATTCAGGTATTCAAATTTATAGAATAAGCATTGCATAACGTTCAAATAAAAAACAGCATGTTAAATGCATTAAAATTTATATGATTATCTAAATTTTATATAAAAGAATGAATATAAAATTATTAAAATATTAAATTTATAGCTTGCTTTTAAAATTTTGAAATTGAGAAACACGCTATCGCACTTATTTTTTGTACCATTACTTGTCAATAGCTCCGATATTGTATTACCTTTATTCTCAGAATCATCCTATTTTAAAACGGCAATGGATAGTTCCTTCAGAATTACCTATACAGCTTTAAGATCCATTAAATCTTCATTAATTCATTAATAAAAAGAAGAAAATAATTGGGTAGTTGTAAAAATAAAGAATTACAAAATTACAAATAAAAATTTTTAACTTGAACGAGAATTGAGAGAGCAACCGAAATTAATTTTAGAAAAAAATAAAATAAGAATAGGAAAACCTTTTAAAGAAATTTTCTTAAAAGATCAATAATAAGATTTTTGTGAGAACGTTTTCTTCTGACAAATTATAAAGCATTGACTATTGCAGAAAACCGTTTATTTTGGAACATTTGCAGCTTGGGGATTGAATGGCCGAGTGTCTGGCTCTCGGTGCCCCAGGTTTCGGGTAATAGGTCCGGCGGTGCCATGGATGTTTGTAGGGGTTCGAAATCCACTTTAAACCGTAGGTAGCACTCTAATATGATCGTAGAGTGTCAATCTTCAGCCCCTGTTGTTCCTCGCTAAAACGAAGTCGCATATTGCCCTTATCCATGTTCCAGTCGCCTACGATGGGGTATTCTAGACCTGGGGTAGGCTTTCCTGCACCAGAGGGGGTACTACTTCTACTACTACACCACACCACACCACACCACATCATTGTGCCTAGATCTCAGTTGCTCCTTTTACAATTCGGGAATGATGTGGGTGAGAAGTCTGATTGAGCTCTGTGATGCTCTACGCTCCTATTAGGACCGGGACCTGCGGCTTAAAGTGCATTCCGATACACTACAAACATCCATGGCACATTCGGGACACTCGAACCCGAAACCTGTGGTACCGAGCGCCAGAGCGCTAGCCACTCGGTCATCAGGCCCTACCGGGCGGGGGTGTAATAACAAACTTGCAACTTTCTCAAATGGGTTGAAATAATTAGTATTAAATGACCAAATAGAACAATCATACAGTAAATGAGCCTCAGTATAGCTTTATACATCAAAAAAAAATATTTTGAACTTATTCTTTGAAATATCAGGTAACAGTTGCCTTCGACAAGAAATTAGGCAATTTTTTGTTCCCCAACCGTTTCTACCACATTTCCTAATTTCTCAGCTACTGAAAATATCATAATTATCTATTTAAAGTCACATATTAGAACACAAATGGCAGTGGAAGATATCTACTGATTAATTTGAAATTTTGAATTTGTTATGTAAATCATTCTAAAGCTTTTTCAGCATTAGAGGGAAAATAATATAGAAATTTTTTTTCACTCTCTGCCCTTGTATGCAACTAATAATCCTAAATTTCTTTCCAACAGCCAGTGTGTTTTTCACATAACATGCTATACATTTTCAAAAAATTATTACTTTTTATGTATTTTTATATATCTTTTTCTATAAAAATAAAAGGATTTAAGCAATTAATTAATTTTAGCTGTATCAGATTTAAATAATGATTATTACATCAAACAAAAATTATATCATCATACACAGCCATTTTCAAACTAAATATATTGCTTTCTAATAGCTATTTTGTAAAAGTTATATTCGTCATATTTATTAAGTAATTCACTTATCCAAAGTTCATATTACAATATATTAGTTTACAGAACTGAAAATTATAAAGGGTAGTAATAAATATTGTAATTATTAATCAATTAATTTTTAAGTTTTCACAATTTGTATTTCGCAATGGTTATGTATCGTAAATACTTTTACTATTGACATATGAAAATCAAACTGAGAAATTTGCTTTTGTACTTGTAATTATTATTTAAAAATAGCCGTTAAAAATAGAATGCATTATTAAAACAGAATTATGTATCTTAAAATTAAAATCATTTCAAAAATTTTTGGAGTATTTTTCTAAGAAAAAAATAATTAGCTTATCACTACACTGTTAAAAAGCATGCAAAGTAAAACTATTATTATTATTTTAATTACATTATTAAAAATAAAAAAAAATCATGTCAAAAAAAGATTTTATATATATATGTGTATAAATGACTGACATATTATAATTAAACTGTCTATTATAAATAAATAAAATACTTTTTTTAAATAAACATAATTTTTGAAATAACAAAATCAGTTAGTCTCATAAATTGTTTTATTGGAGGAAAACTACAGTAAAATTATTTGCATTTCCTTTGAATAAATAATTATGGAAATGATTAAAATAACCAAAAAAAATAATAATAATAATGTCATCAAACTAAAAATTTAAGCATAGTTAACATTTTCAGAAGTTAAACCATTACTTAAACAATTTTTAAATAACATTAAATATATCATTGTCCTAACTGGTACTGCAAATGTCCTAATTTTAAAGAAATCAATAAATATTATTCTGAAATATTTATTATGCCCTTCTTCTTCAACACAATCATCGAACCATGCTTTCAAAACCTGTATTAAAAGAAAAATAGTTTTTCAGTATATTGGATTGAAGTTCTTAAGTAGATACTAAAGCAATATTGGTAAAGATTAACAAGGCAGTGTGGAAAAAAAAGCTATAATTCATTGTTTTTCTTGTATGTATTTTATACTAATGACATTTCAATTAACTAGAATAACCATAAATAAATGAAATGTAAAGCCACATATGCGTTAAAGATCAATTACAGATATATATGTAGGATTTGTTTGCGAATGAGCAGGCGGCAACACATTACGGTTACGTGTCGATGTCACAGTTCTTCTACCAAGTAGGGAGCATTGAATTTTGAACCTTGACCCCAGGAGGAGGGGAACAGATCCCCGTAGATCAGGGATGGGCAAACTTTTTTTCGGTCGCGGGACAAAAAATCAAAGAAAAAAAAGTTTGGCGGGCCAAGATAATTTTTTTTTTTTTTATTTCAAAAATATTTATAATATTAATATATATATTTATAATATAACCATTTATTATTACCACAATATTTATAATATTATTAACCAATAATATATATACTTTATTTTTTTTAAGCATTTTACGAATAACCCAAACAAGCATTAGCTACGCTATACTTTTAATAATTTTCACCACTATACACAATGATACTATTTGCCCGCAATCTTCCCATACGCGTCAATGATATTAGAACTCGCTCCAAAAAGAAAACGCCGCTGTCTGGGGCTTAAAATGCTCAATCTGCCACATGTGAGGTCTAATTCACCTATATTGGATTATCATACGTCTGCTCCCCGAGAAAGAGATAACGCTTGTTGACGCCCATCTACAGTTATAACTAACAAAGAACTTCCGCTTTTAACATTTTACCGATTGAAAGCTGTCTGTGCTTGCAATTTCCATCGATTTATGGTTTGTAAAACAAAAATAGAGGGAGTAAATGATCATCAGTCCTTTGAAAAAAGGAAGAAAAAAAATAATAGAAGTAGAATCAAAGTGGAAAAGGAGATATATGTATAATATATAAATATATATTCCTTTTAATTTACCTCGAACCGGCAAATTAAAATTCTATCCGCGGGCCGAAAAAGCCTGGCCGGAGTTGGCCCGCGGGCCGTAGTTTGCCCATCCCTGCCGTAGATGAAGAGAGGGAGAAGCAAGGCAAAACTGATGAAACTGGCGGCAGAAGGAATAGCTGCGGCAAGCAGAGAAACAAAGACGAAGATGTTTGTAATGAATTAATAGCCAATGTAAATACGGCTGTAAATAATATTATACTTAATTAAACAGCTGTTGGCCTTAAAAGAAACACCCTGTTTCTTCATCTTAAAGTAGAACTTCGGCAGAGATGAGGTACGCGTTTTGAAAGCTACAACCTACAGAAGTGGGGATGAATCTGTGGGATATATATATATATAAAAGGCACACTAGTTCTTTACATTTGTTACAAATCATTTTCTTCTACGAATTCCTGTATAATATCTTAACAAGATTAGATAGCAGGGTGGGGTTCTTATGTGCACATTACACATCAGCTCAGAATCAATTTTTAAAAGTCATAGGAACTAAATAATTAAAAGTAAATAAATAGATTAAGGAAGAAAAAGGAAGAACTAATATAAAACTAACTGGAAATAGAGTGGTGGAAAAAGCCCAAAGAAATTGCAGGTAAGCTGATGTAAATTCTACTGAACGGCGTCTATTAGGAGAAAGCTTTAATGAAAAGGCGAAAGTAGATTTAATTCAAGAAGGATGAACTTGGCCAGACTTGAATGCTGAACTGCGCATGTGTTGAAGTAATTTCTAGGATGACGGATAGGTCTAGAGGATTAATGAAGGAATTTCAATGAGTTTCGAAGTATTATGGCGGTTGTAGACGTACATTCTTTTAGTATTGAGTTCATGCTTTAATAAGCACAAAAATTTATTCTTTCTAAACCAAAGAAAATAAACACACTATTTTTGTTATATATGTAAAGACTTTATATGTAAAAACAGACAACGTTTTTAACTTATACGCTGTTCTCGTTTTCGAATATTTGGAATTTTTCAACGTTAACAAGCATGTATCAAGAAGCGGGGTTGTTATTAGATACATTATTTCACCATAATTCAGAACGGACACCATTAGTACCAAACATGCATCATGGGAATTTGCTCTAACTTCCTCTTTTCTGAGAGCTTTCTGAAGAATTGTAAATGTTTGATATTTTACAATAAATTTAATGTTACATCTATCAAGAATTCAAAATAAACACATTAACATTGTGTGAATAGTTTAATTCAGTAATTTAATTCTTATAGAATATTTCGAAATATCATGGAATTTTTTTTACTTCAAAAAATAATTGATATTAAAATAATGTATCATATAAAAGTAAGCTTACAAAATAATATGGTATTTTTCAACAATTTTAGGAAAATATTAGTCATGATTTAAATTGAACGGTAATTGCATCATGATCCATAAAATTAATTAAACTTTATTAAGAATGTATGTATATTTGATTTGAATTTCACTTTTAGATTTATTTTGTTCTTACCTAGATTTTGATTGGATTGACCTTGCGGTTTGTCGTAATGCTGAATATGGACACCTCCTCTTTCTGCTAGTTTATCACTATCACGATTTCCTACTGACTTATTTTTTCCTGTTTGATGCAATCGATCTTGAAACTCCATTTTCAAAGTATCTTTGCCAAATTCGCTCTTTTTATATGGAACTTCCTATACAAACTCTTTTTAAATCTTCTATATCCATCATCAAAAAAATCTCTGAAAGCATATGAATGATCCTTCATTCTCCCTATTTCTGTATCTCTACTTTCTTCCCTATCGAAGAATACAATTTTCGGCTTTTCCTTTTCACTCATTCCAGCATCGTTATTTCCTTTGGAACCCTTGTATTCAATTCCAGTACTTTTCAAATCACTAGGCATGTTTTCTTGGCTTTCTTTCGTATCATTGTGTACGGTATTTTCGCTTTTAGTTGTGTCTTCACCTTCGTTATTACGTTTCTGTGAAATTTTGTGATCTTTCATTTCTTCACCTTCAAAATTTTTATTTGCTTGGTTACTCTTATATTGGATTGATATAGCTTCAGTTTTATCTTTTCCCATGGTGCTATTACCATTTTGGATATTTTTTTCCAGTAACTGATTTTCCAAAGCTTATATCAATCATTGTATCCGTTTCATTGCACATAATATCAGCTTTTGGGGGACTTCTGTATAAAAAACTTGCAAGTTTTCTTCCTCCATTTGCATGAATAGCAGTAGCACCCATTGCGCTTTCCAACCTTTTAAGTACTGGGCTGTGAGTAATGCCATGGTTTGCAGCTATACCGTGACGGATTTGATCATCATTGCGATCTAGTTTTTTATTTTTCATTCGTCTAGCTTCTTGATCTGCGGTGTTATTGTATGAGAGACCTGTACCTTCCAATCTTCCAGCCAAAGGGTTGTAAGTTGTAATGACATGAAAAAGCCCTGAACCTTCCTTTCTTGGGCGGAAAGTTGTGCCAGGATATGCCAATCCTGCACCTTCTAATCTCCCGCCGTCCCTACCGTGATGCGTTTGGCTTTTAATGAAACCTAATTTTTTATTATTCGCTCGTATAGCTGATTGAAATCCACTGTTATTGTATGAGAGACCTGCACCTTCCATTCTTCCAGCCAAAGGGTTGTAAGTTGAAATGACATGAAAAAGCCCTGCTCCTTCCAGTATTGGGATGAAAGTTGTGCCAGGGTATACCAATCCTGCACCTTCTAATCTCACACCGTCCTTGCCATAATTTATTTGATAATTTCTATAAGCTATACTTTCATTATTCATTCTTTCAGATTTTGAGTGTATAACTCTAGTAATATTGCTTGCATTACCTGTACCTTCCATTGTTTCAACGAATGAAATACGAGTTGTATCCATTACCGCACCTTCTAATTTTATACTTCCCATACCTTTGTGCATTTCGCTTTTTCTGTATTCACTTTCATTATTCATTCCTCCAACTACTGGTTGCAAGCGTTCAGTTTCATTATATGCATGCTCTGCATCTTTCATTCTTTTATAACTCAATCTGTCGCGGGTTTCGATTTTTCTATATGGTATATTTGCTTCATTCGTTGCATTTACTTTTTTTCCTAATTTTACAGTGTCATTAAAGACAAATTCCTTTGCTAATACATTTGTGCCAGTTGTGTTTCCAGTCGTGTCATTATAGACAATTTGTTTCTTTGCCTTTTTTATAGCTAGATTGTCTGCATTATTTTGATGCACAATTCCTTTAACTTTTCTTTCTTCCATCTATGTAATCTTTCTCTTGAATTCGGTCTTTCTCAAACTCGACTGTTTCATTATTTTTCCCAAATGCTGAATATATTTTTACAGGGCTTTCGGGGACCGCTGCTACCTCGATATTTTCTCCATTGACTGGATTCTTATTTTCAGTGTCTTTGTATGCAACAGCTGAATGTAAAATTCTTTGTTCTGTTCTGTTTTCGTGATCATGTTCAGCAACATATTTCCCACTTTTTACTATTTAATCCTACAACTGCTGGATGCATGTCCACAGAGCCCTTCTTAAAACTTCCTGCTTCTAAAACTTTTTTCAAGTGTAGCGTTCTTTGTATCATTTGCGATAAAAATTATTTCATCTGAAAGACCCTCATTCCCAATGCTTTTGTATTTAACTCCTTCAACTGACATATTTTCCTTTCTCAAACCGTTAAGGTCTTGAAGTTTAATATGTCCTAAGTTTTCTTTATTATTCTCACCAATTGTTGAATGTAGATCTGTAGTGTCATTGTAATCGTTTCGAGTTACCGAAATTCTTTCAATTGGTGCATTCTCCCAGTTGTATCAGTAGCTGCGCTTAAAATCCGTTTATCTGTTTTAACTTCACTTTCAGAATCGTTGTACAGAATACTTGCCAGTGTTTCACTTGCCAAGTCTTCAAAGTGTTTTATTTCTTTTCCAGTTCTTCCAGTTTCTGAATGTATGTTTTCATTCTCATCATTAGGAATTTCATCTCCTGTGTTGTCATTTTTATCACTACCTATAGAGTCTATTTCTAAAGGTTTTACAACTGTTGTGCTGAAAATTGTATCATTATATATATTTCCATCTTTTAAAATATTTCCATCTGTTAGATTTTTACTTTTATTTTCTTTGTTTTCCTTGTCTATTTCAAATTCCTTTCTCATACTTTTAGGGTCTTGGGTTTTGTTATATCTTAAGTTTTCAATATTCTTTCCTTCATTTACTGAATGTAAAGTTGATGTATCATTGTAAAGATGTCCTTCTCTTAAAGTTTTTCCAGCTGTTGTATTCTCAATAGAATCCTTGTGTGCATTTTCTGTACTTATAATTCCTTCATCTAATTTATTTTTACTTCCGTTGCCATCGTCAACAATTCCTTTACCAGATTCCTTTCCCATACCTTCAGATTCTTGGGTTTTATTGTGTCTTAAATATTCACTATTCCTTCCTTCCCCTATTGAATATGGGTTTGAAGTGTAATTGTAAAAATGTTCTTTTAAAACTTTTTCAGATCTTTTGTTTTCAATTGAATCATTGCGTAACTTTCCTGTTCTTATAATTCCTCTACCTGGTAAATTTTTACTTCCGTTGACATCGTATGCAACTCCTTTACCAGATTCATTTACCATACCTTCAGATTCTTGAGTTATATTGTATCTTAAATTTCCATTATTCATTCCTTCAATTTTTGAATGTGGGTTTGAAGTATCATTGTAAAAAAAAAAGGTTCTTTTAAAACTTTTTCAGATCTTTTGTTTTCAATTGAATCATTGCGTAACTTTTCTGTTCTTATAATTCCTCTATCTGGAAAATTTTTACTTCCGTTGACATCGTATGAAACTCCTTTACCAGATTCATTTCCCATACCTTCAGATTTTTGAGTTATATTGTATCTTAAATTTTCATTATTCATTCCTTCAATTTTTGAATGTGGGTTTGAAGTAACATTGTAAAAATGTTTTTTAAAACTTTTTCAGATGTTGGGTTTTCAGTCGAAACATTGTGCACATTATCTGCTTTTAATATTCTTCCATCTAATAGATCCTTACTGCCATTGTCTTTATACACAATCCCTGTTCCAGATTCATTACTCATACCTTCAAGGGTTTGTGCTTTATTATATCTAATGTTTTCAGTATTGTTCCCTCAATTAATGAATGTAGGTTTTTAGTATCATTGTCATAATGTCCTCCTTTCAAATCTCTTTCAGCTGTTATGTTCTCAGTTGAATCATTGTGTACATTTTCTGTTTTTGAAATTCCTCCTTGTGATTGGCTATCGGCAGCAGTGTCGTTGTTTGTTATTTCAAAATCTAATAACCTGTCAATTGCCCTATATTTATAGATCTTATCGTTACTGCGTTCTAGATCTTCTTTTCTCTTTAACTTTGCAACTCCTGAATCGACAATTGTTGGGTTATTGTGTGAGGATTCTTCATCTATCATCTTATCAACTCGTTTTCCATCACTTTTTGAATTTTCATTATCTTGACTTGTAGTCTCAGATGAACTAAGCGGTAATTTACCCTCTTTTTGTTTCTCACCTTCACTATTTTCATTTGATTGTCTGATTTTATACGCAAATTCCTGCATTGCCAATTTTCTAACAGTTTCGTCTACAATTGAGTCGCTTCTATTTTGATATAGCCTCAAATGCAAAATATGATCTACTTTTGCTGCTGACTTTTGTTGCATTAGCATTCAAATCTTCTTTTCTGTTATCAGAAGCATGGGAATCTCCATCTTCTTTTTCTGTGCGTATTTCATATTTTTGTCTGAAATCAACTAAAAAAATCTATTATAAAAATTCTTACATTTTTAATTTCAAAAATTAAAGAATACACAAAAATTTATTTTGGAATGATTGCAAAGTATGCTTTGACGTATTATCTGTAACCCGGAGAAAAACATACGGGGCACTAACATCATTTTTAATGTTATACAGAGTTAGATAATACAGGAGTAACGTTATTCATATTTTTTTTATAGTTTGAATAACTTTATTCATAGTTTTGTAAGCAGTATTTCAGTAAAATGTTATGCCAAAAAAAAAAAAAACATTTATTTATTAGAATTATTTTTAAAAGTATGAAAAAATTTCTTTCTTTGTTATAGAAATTATAACTACTAAAATTTATGTTATTAAGTTGTATAAAGCATATTTTGTAAATACATATATACTCCTAAGAAGAGAAATAAATAAAAGTATTTTTAATAATTTAGTCGATTAGCAGAAAAAAAAAAAAAGTTAAATTGAATATAATTAATTTCTAGATCCTTCTTGAAATTCATGAATTACTTTCCTTTAATTATTGACTTGCATGTATATTAAAATATTTCGAAAAAAATATACAGCTTCGAAGATATGCATTAAAATTATTTTGGCATACAGTACGTACATGGCATTGTAAAGTAGTGTTTTAGCTCATTCAGTGAAACAATATTATTAATTTTCAAATATTTCAAAGGGGCTATAATTTCGAAAGAATATTACTACACAGAGAGTAAAAAAAGGTATCATGTTGTCGTAGATTATCATTTAAAGTAATGTTTCGTATAATGCAACTTATTAATTCATCCTACAGTTATTGTGATATTTTTCATGATCTATTATTTATTGTACCGAATATATGTAACAGAACTTACCGTTAGTTGCCTGCCTTTTAAGTCTGTCTGGTCCTTTGAAATGTGCTAAATATAACAACATATTATAAGATTCTTCAAAATTGCTTGCAGAAAAGTCTCGAAATAAAGCATTTGAAATTGTTACATAATGGCATAACCATTTTTTAAAAATTGAAAATAACAGAATTAAAAAAATTGAGAAATTTCTACTTAGTTTATTACATTTATTGATATCAATAAAATCAGTGAAATGTACTGGTTATTGCGGCATAGATTTTGGAACAGATTAATAAAGACTATATGAATTATTTGCCAATGTTACTATTTACTGTAACATTAAGTTCTCTTTTCTATGCATTTTATATATTTTTAATCATTTCATATTTACTTTGAACTATTTTTATATTACTTGGATGAATTTACAGTCTAAGAGATATATAAAAGTTAACAATAGTAATAATATAATCTATTAAATAAAATAATTAAATTCGGATATATTTTAGTGAATTATTCATTATTTTCTTAACGAAATGTTTTGATTTATGGAATTGCTTATGCCATTTATTTTTCTTCGCAATTGACTTTTGAAATAAAACTGAGGTAAAACAATCTTATTATGTGATAACTATTGAATGGTTATCACAAAAGATATTTGACTAATTTAATTATGTACATTTCGATCTCCAATTCAGTGTTACGGTAGATAGATGAAAAAATTATTAATTAAAAAATGGTCAAATATACAGAGCGCAAAAGGATTTTGAATGGAAAAAGGTTTATAATGATTGTGGAATCTTTTACGTCTGATTTTTCTTTTGATATTATATAATTAAGTTTTTTAATATATGGGTTCATGGACTTGGTCTAGATGTTGCTGTCTACCAAGTTGGATAAGGAACAACAACAACAGCAATTATTATTATTATTATTATTAAAGATTAAAATTATTTTTATTGTAATTAAAACTTTTGGGAAACTACCTTTCTTCCGTTTATTACCGCTATTTCTCAAAAAATGATCTTTTGAGCAAAATTAATTTCAAAAATTCATCGTTAAATTTATTGCATAGACAATACATCTGTGCAAATTACAAATTTAATTACATCTACTGATACTGCGATATTCATTTACAAGAGTGTTAGAATTGTCATGATTTTTTAATAAAATTTTATTGCTTTTTATTGCTTTAAATTGTAGTATAGATTTTGTAGATTTTGCTAGATAGATTTTGCCTGTATAGATAGAAAACTGTCAATAAGTGTATTTTTCTCAACTTTTAATTTTAATTGTAAAAAATAAGGAAATCTACAAATTAATATAAAAAAATCAAAAAATATTTTCATATTTACAAAAAATAATGTCGTAACAATGCTATTGCTTCTATAAATTTTATATCATAAAGGACAGTAATATTAGACATACTCTAAATTATAAGCATTAAAAAATGAAGAAAATTATTATTCAGTTTCAAAATTTGGGAATAGGTTTATGCGGTTTCTTTAAATTGATGATTAATAAATTTAATTAAGTTTATAACAATTACTCCGTGGAAAATTCAAACGGAAAATTTTTTTCCTATGGCTTTGTTTTACTTACATTTTTTAATAAAGTAAATTACTTATCCAATAATTTTTGGAGGTTTTTATAACATAAATAAGATTTGGAAACTTAAAAGTAAAATGTTTTTTAAAAATTGCATATAAATATTTTTGCTAAAAACTACAATTGAAGAGTAAAAACTTTGTTAAATTCTTCAGTAAAACAGCCTTATTTAAAAAAAAAAAAATCAAAATTATGCATAATAAATATTTTTAGATTTTTGCTATTGCTTCTATAAATTTTATATCATAAAGGACAGATATATCATATATCATAAAGGATTATCTCCCTCTATTCATTTTTCTTCAGATTTCAGATAAGAAAGATTTGTATTTATCATATTTATTTGAGTAAATAAGTAAAGTTATATGAAAAAAATTATAAATCATAAAATAAATTTATGAATTTTACTCTTACCCAATTTTTTGAATTCCGTCAGTTTTTCGTTGTAATTTTCGTGTTGAGATGTAACATTACGATGAGACTGACCTCTTTCACCATTCAATAATTTAACATTTTCTTGATAAATAAATTCCTTAAATAAAAAATCAAATAATTTGTTTTTCAAATCTTCTTTTAAAAAGAATGTGATTCTAAAAGCATTTAAAATTGTATACACTTTAATTAATTCATTATTATTATTTTAACATTTATTTTCTTTTTGTGCAAAAGAAGCAAAAATTATAAAACAAATTCATTCCATTATTTCATTGTAATATGAGTGATAATTCTTTATTATATTTAATTATCTTAATTATATCCTATTTAAATACAATACAAAAATAAAAAAATATTTTCTAATTATTATTTTCTTCAAATGAAAAAATAAATTTTATCATCCTTCGTCAATCTTGTTTACTGTCAAGATGAAGACATATCACAATGAGGGAATTTGACAGAGAGTTTCTAAAAACTAACAAATGAACAACTTTTTTAATTTATTTTAAACTTTAAACAAACTAGTCTTTTAAAATATGTATTAATTCCAAAATGATATTTACTAAATTAAAATCTTTATTCCTAATGATTTTTTAGCTAAAGAATTTTTACTGATTTTCAAAATTTACAAAAATTAAAAAATTATTAACTATATCACAATTAAAACAAAATTTAAATTAAAAAAAAATCATTTTATAAATTTTACTAATTTTTATATAAATTCCAATGAGTTCCTTATTGTTTAAAAGGATCAATCCATGAAATCAAAATATCTTTAAGACAAATATACATTTGACTAAAGATAATTAATCATGAAAACAAATTGTAATATAAATAAATATAAAATATATGAATTATTACATAAAATAATTAAGTAATTTTATAAAGTAATCATCGGTAAAAGCCTAAAAAATAATTCAAATCTTGATTACAATGAAGATTTTTCGCATAATATATACATCACGAAAGAAAAAAAAAATGTTTATAAAGACATTTTTGTTGATTAACTATAGAAATTATTTTCGTTTAAGTAATTCTAAACCAACTCTTTAATATTCATTATTTTTTTTTTGTAAATAATGTTCATGCACATATTATTTCGGCTTAAAGAAAAAAAAAGAAATTTTTAAAGTACATTAATATATTAATCGGACAAAACCACAAATCCAAACTTACTTTCGTTAAATTCCTATTTAACATAGGGGAAAAACCTGGTTTTTGATGATTGGCTTCCTTTTTTCCTTTGGCAGGAAATTCTGAATGATTCGCAATAGAAGGTAACATTGATTCATTAGCAGCAGAGTAATTGTTGCGGCTTGCATTTTTCGGCATAGCAGGGAAATCTATCATAGAATACATTCTCAGAAGGAATTAATCTCTCATTCAGGTATGGGTTTCGTAAATTCTTTCTCCCATGGTGCCCTACATCACGTTTACCAGCTGTCTTAAATTGCACTTGCGGTTGGCGATTTGCTTTCGGTATTTCACCAAATGCAATCTTTTCTTGGCCAAGTTCATCCATTTTGTTATCGAGCAATAGAATTGCTGTTGTTTGTAGTACACCTGTAAGCATAAAGATGAATTAGATTAATGGTTCACGAAAATGGATTTGTTTAACTTTGGTTTTAACTTTACATACAAAATATTTCATATTTATGTTAAAATACAAATATCACAAACATGTTACTTAATTATTTCCATTTGATAATTTTTTTTTTCTAAAATAATTTTTAGATTTTCACATTTTTCTATCCAAACATTCTATAAATTAAAATAATAAACAGCAATAGTATATTAAAATTTTTCATTTACTTGTATGATATTTTAATATAAATGAAAAAAAATTTAAAATTTCAATGCTGGATGATACACACAATTCAAAGTAAAATGCTGTGAAGTTTATGAATACAATGTAAATAATAAAAATGCAGAAAAATAATAATAATTAAATACAATAAAATAAGTAGAATTACAAATTATAAGAAAATAAAAAAAATGAAATATTATCAATCTAATATCAAAATATTTAATATCATTTAATATTGTTTAATATGCTATAAAATATACAATAACAAAACAAAGTACTGTTTGATTGCCTATGAAAGGTACAAAAATAATAACTACATATATAATCATTAATAAATAGTCAGTTTTACGTTATTAACAATGAATTAGCTATGTCTGGTCTTATAATAAATTTTTTCCTTTGCCTTACCAACAAATAATGATACACAAGAAATAAAAATTTAAATTTAAATGCTGGAGGACACACACAATTCGAAGAAAAATGCTGTGAAGTTTATGAATACAACAATTTGAATAACACAACTGCAGAAAAATAATAAAAATTAAATGCAATAAAATATGTAGAATTACAAGTTATAAGAAAATAGAAAAAAATTTAATGAAATATTATCAATCTATAGGAATCTAATATCAATAAAACTTTTATAATAACGTTAATGATATCTTAACCATAAATCCTACCAACGATTATTTATCAGCTGATGTGGTCTTTTTCTGAATAAATAAATCATTTAAAAATATTTTAATTATTTGCTTCCGTAAATCCAGATATTTCTTTATACAAATATTAGTAGTTTCAGTATTCTTTCTTCCTACTTATTTTATAATTCTTTTTTTATTGTTGCAATTCAGAAGAACATTTTAATCTTCTTTAAATCCTGTGACGTTCCAACTGCTCACGATAGCATGCTCTATTATCATTTCTTACACTTGTTATTAATTTCACATTTTATAAATATATATACTACTATGAGAAAATGAATGTTCAAAACAATACACTTAAATTCTAAAGATCAATGTCCACACAATGATTTTCAAAATTTTTATGTTTATACTTTTTTAGTAAAAATTCATGTCGCGTTTCCTACATTTCCTTTCTTTTTTATTATTATGAATATATCAATAATTATTTTACTGTTTACCCCTTAATATAAATAGAACAAGTGTTTTTGAATAATTAAAATACAGAACATTTAGGTTACAGTTAGTTAGATTGAGAGTTAAAGCTATATTAATATAGTTTAAATAATAGTTTTTTTTTTCATACGAAAATAATTAATATTCAAATTTCTTTGAATTTTCTAATATTTAAATTTGTTTACCTTATTAAGAATAGAAAAATTCTTTTCTGAAAGAAATACGTTAGTATGAAGTGACTTAAGATATTAGGGTACTTTAAATTGAAGGATTATTTACACACGCAAATTTCTTTTCTGAAAAATTACGAACAATTAATTATGTTACTGCCATGCAATTTATCAAGCTAGGAAGAAATTAATATTAATCGCTTTGACATAGATGTAAATCATATAATACGCTTATAAATTTTGATTATTCTTAAATATTTTTGATATATTAATTTTTCTGTAAAGAAATATGATGGGGAAATAATAAATGTCATGTCCCAAAATTTGAAAAACATTGGATCAGCATATAAAGGCATAATAAATCAATATCATTTGCATACCTGGCACATGATAATTGCATTATAAATTACATTTACAAATAAACAAGGCATATAATTTGTAAATAAACAGAAAACAAATAAATATAATATTCACATTATATTTATTTGTTCAAATATAATATTCCCAAAAATTAATATATACATAAATAAAGAAATATGCATAAATATAATACTAAATTATATTTAAACACATAAATTTAATTTTAAAAATAAAAAAATCAAATATTATCTGTGTTTACATAGGGTTATTTCTACTATATTAGAAATTAAAAGTACAAAATTAGTTTTTGAAAATCGCAATCAACTATAAAATGGAAATTGTAATTATTAATCAATTCAAATATTAAAAAAAAATAATGAAGTAATATTTGCATATATATTTCCTTTAATTAAACGTATTTAAATAGAAAATTCTACTATTTTCTGTCTCTCTCTCTCTCTCACTCACTCAGTAACAGACAACATATTAACTATGCTTCACAATTATTTACAATAAATTTTACTTTCACTATAAAATTATGTAATATTTTCAAAATGAGAAATTACAGAAATATCGTAATGAGATTTTTCTAAATTCAACCTCAAATAGTCATCCTTCATTCACTTCACTCATTCATACACTCACATTTTGGTAATTGAATGAATGAAATGAGTGAATGAAGGATGAATGATTTAAATTTAGGAAAAAAATATCTTATTACGATATTTCTGCAAGTGTCAGTATGTGTGTATGTATAAGTGTGAACGTGAGCGTCAGTGTGAGTGTGTGTGGATGAGTGTGAATGCAAATGTGATTGTGTGTGTGTGTGAGGCACATAACTTCAAAAAATTCCAATATTAAATACATTCTTGAATTAAATTGGTATGCTTTATATTCATTTGATCACGTTTACGGTCAGAATTTCGATGTAAACAGTCCTTAGTTCTCTGGAGACTTCGATATAGCAATCTATAGTTCATTGGTTTTTGTTTATTTCTTTTAATTATTTTTTGTGGCAATTGTTTTCGTGGTATTAATTTTGTATATATTTATAGATGAGATAAAATCTTATTTTATAACACGCAATAAACACATAAAAATTGCATACATTTCGAATAAAAACACAATAATACAGCTAAATGAATATACATACATTGAAACAAATACCAACAATTTCAATTCTCTTTATTTTGTGAATTTTATATAAATAACATACAATTCACTGAATTCGAAAATACTTGTCACATAACCATATAATGATACACCATAAAATATTATACCTTTAATATGACCATATAAATTGGATTTGTTGATTATTCAAAACATTAATACAAAAGTAAAGCAATAACTTTTTATTATTTTATCAAACGCACGTAATTCTACGGTCATTTTAGAATTTTTATAATCAATGCGAATGACTTTTTATTAAATTATGCAAAGTTACCTAATTTACCTTTTAACATCTTTCTTTATGGACTTACGTTTTTCTAATCCACCGTTATGTCTATCTCGAAGTGCATCTGATGTCTCTGGTTTATTTTTTAAATTTACTATTCAATTCTAATTTAGATTTAGTGATACGTAGTTATATTCACATAATATGAAAAATAAAGTTTCATTTAAATTTTAACCTACATACTAATTGCCTCCAATAAAAGCAATTATTTCTCATTGCCTCAATAAAAAGCAATTATTTTGGATTGCCTCCAATAAAAGCAATTATTTCTCATTGCCTCCAATAAAAGCAATTATTTCGGATTGCCTCCAATAAAAGCAATTATTTCTCATTGCCTCCAATAAAAGCAATTATTTCGGATTGCCTCAATAAAAGCAATTATTTCTCATTGCCTCCAATAAAAGCAATTATTTCGGATTGCCTCCAATAAAAGCAATTATTTCTCATTGCCTCCAATAACAGCAATTATTTCGGATTGCCTCAATAAAAAGCAATTATTTCTCATTGCCTCCAATAAAAGCAATTATTTCTCATTGCCTCCAATAAAAGAAATTATTAGGGTTGGTTTTCTTTAAAAATTAAGATCGATCAATTATTTCAACCTAGATTTTGTCTTTCAATCAATCGAAAGAAATACATGTAAAAACAAATCAAAATAAGCATTAACACACTGCAGGCTACTTAAATTTAATGAATTAACTTTTAATTAACTACTATACATGTATAAAAATATAAAATTAAATTTATATTTGTTATAAATTTTAAATTACATTTATTTTGACATTCAACTTTAATCAAAAAAATTACAGATTTATGGCTAGCTTCGTTGTAAAATTATTCGGCTAAAATTAATATTTTATAAATAATGTCTTAATTAAACAAAAGGAAATTTATATCTTTATGCGACAACATTTTTTTCACTTTTGTAACACATTTTAATTCAACAAATTTGCCTGTGTCAGATTTGAATAATATAATCACATATTACCATGTGATTAAAAGAAATCATCATTCACAGTCATTTTCGCCCTTATTACATTATAACATACACATATTAAAATATTAAATTAAATTTATATTTGTTATAAATTTTAATGTACATATTTGACATTAATTTTTAAACAAAAAATTACAGATTTAGGACTAACTACGTCGTAAAATCATCGGTTTAAAATTAATATTTTATAAATAATGTCTTAATTTTATTCAAACAAAAGGAAATTTATATCTTCTTGCTATAACATTTTTTATTCTACACTTTTGTAATACATTTTAATTCAACTATTTTGACTGTGTCAGATTTGAATAATATAATCACTTATCATTAAGTGATTAAAAGAAATCATCATTCACAGTCATTTTTCTCACTTATTACAATATATCAACATTTAAATAGCAATAAGGTTGTTTAAGGTTTTTAATTTAAAAAAGGAGTTAATTTTAACTGAATTATCTGACTGGTAATTGACAAATTAAAATTGAAACTACATTCTGCATTAATTTTTTATTTTAAGCAATTCATCTTTATACATAAATAGATTTAATTATAATAATATAATTAAATTTCTAATTAAAATTTTAATATTTCTTGTGAAGTGTTTACTTTTGTAAAAAAAAAAATCTAAAATTTTCATTCGACTAAGGCATAATAAATATATTTGAAAATTTTTAAATACAATAAATCTATTTGAAATTAACGATATTTAATCAATATTCTAACTGTCAATAATATAATAATAGAATGTTTTAAAAACTGCATTACTTTAATAATTATATAAATAATAAAATGAACTTAATTTATTTAAAATAAACAACTGTAATTTAATATGAATTAAAGAAAAAACATAACTGCTAATATTGCACTTTTTATTATATATATAGCTACATATTAGAATTCATTAAACAATTCATACAGGAAGTACAGTGATAAATATATTGATATTTATCACACTAAAATATAACAATTAAAAGTTTCTCTTGCTCTGTAAAAATAGTCCATAGATATCACCCGTAAAACCAATGTTTAATACAATGTTCCTTTACAAGTAACATTTTTAGGATTGGTTTCAAAACTTTGAAAATCAGGCGTTGGTTTTAGTGAGCACGTAAATGTAATTTTCAAACACCTTTCAGATATTTCTTCAAAACAGCTTCGATTATTTCTATCCCATGGCCTATGTGAAAATAACAACAAAACTATTATGTAATTATACAAAATTAAATTAGAAGTTTGAGCAAGTAAACATATAAAAGAAAGTGTTTAATAATTAACAATAATTCTCCGAGTTTTCTTTTCAACATGTTACTTACAAATAGAGCATTAAGCTAATTTCTTCAATATTTTAACTTTAAAGATATAAAAAATAACAAAAGCAAAAATAGCTTGCATCAAATCAATATATTTATCACATAACTGAAAATTGGATTTATAGAATGTTAACTTGTGTGAAAATATTATTATTTAAATATGTACAAAACTAAAATCAAAATAATTAAACTTTATATATTACATTTTTAATAGTTAACCTAAAGTGGTTGCGTTATTATTTTAAACAAATTATTTACAAATGGTGTATTTCATTTCTAATGTAATTTATTATTTAGATTAATAAACACATAGTCCATAACCAAATAAAATGAAGTGACTTTTATGGCAAATTAACGCCTGCACTGCAATTCGATGACAAAGCAATATTAAAAAAGTATTTGTAATAAAAAAAAAAAAATTGAAATAAAGAAATAGACGCGCGATATAGCATTAATTAAATAAGTTTTTTTTATAACAAGAATAATTTGTCAAATAGTTCATCACTGAGAAATAACATTATTTTCAGAAGAGATTATATTTTCATCTGGGCCATAAACTAAAACTTCAAAAAAATTCGATTTAATTTTTAATCAAATACAAACGAATTAGAATAATACTCGAAGAAAAATAAAAAACGGTGTATAATTCAGAATATATTCTTATTCGTGTTCACAATTAAGATCTAGCAATTAATATATTGATTGTTAAATTTTTTACTTATTTCCATTTTTCAAATATTTATAACTCTTTTAAGCATTTAATTTTATATCTCTTTTTCATTTATTTTACTCACCTTTATAAGAAAAAAATTTTCGTAACTATTAATATATCATATAATTTCACACATTGCCGATCTAACTTTAAAAAAGATATAATATGGTAGTTTACAATAAAATTATATAATTTATTAAATGATTTTTTTTTTGAAAAAAAATCCTTGTAAAATGTTTTATGTTATTTATACGAGTTGGGCAACATGGAGCACTTTTTTAATGCTTTAACATTTCATAATTAATTTTAAAGTTAAATAAATAAATTATATAAAAAAAAAAATGACAATGAATGCAGAGAAAAATTCAATGGAGTTTCAGGAAGAAGAAACCTATAATAGGTTCTACAAATTTTCCCAAGTAGCTGATTATGGGGTTGAAGGCATGCCAAAAGCTCGTGTGAACTGCAATCTGAAATAAGTAATATAAAAAAAAATTTTTAAAGCCAATTCCTACTTTTTTTTCACTATATTGCAGAAATTCCTTTATAAATAATTTTCATTCATTTTTTTAAGTTTATCTGGCGCCATCTATTGGTAGATATATATGCAACTTAAATCTAAAAAAAAATATAATTAATTAATTAAATTTAATTAATGAATTAATGTTTGAAAAAACTGTATTAACATCCAGTGTCATCCACTATAAGTTCAAAAAAAAAAAGTATTTGAACTTGAGTGGAGGAATAAAAAGTATTTTATGAACGATTGAAAATTTGAACAAGATATATATAGGGAGAGTGTGAGCTAATAGAAGGAATTGAAAAAATAGGATTTAACTTTTGTTTCTAGCAAGATAAAAATAAGATAAAGAATATATTTATAACAATATAAAAAATCTAAAACACTGTTATTTATTATTTTCAGGATTTTAAAGTCTGATTTAAATTAATATTATCGTATACTTTGAATAATTAGCTCCTCACGTATTCAATGAGATGTATATGTTAAGGCGATAACTGAAAACATTTTTGAAAATAAGATATCACTTCTGTAAAAAATACTTTTGTAATATTTTTTATTATTAATTGCAGCATAAAACATCTTGTCTTAAAAAATTAATAAATATATTATTATAAACAAATTTTCCTTTTGTAATTTTTTATGGTTTTACTTTTAGAAAAAAAAATTTTATTCAATTATTTTAATATCTTTATTTTTCTCTTCTTAAATAAACAAAATTATAACACTTTTATTTAATTTTTTATTTATACATTTTTAAACTAAAATTGACAAATCCCTTTAATTAATGTTTTTCTGACAGAATAATTAAATGAAATATATAAAAATATCTAATATCGGACATTTATGTGAGACATAATAAAACCAACCAGAATAATTTAAAAAGAGCTAATGACAATAACTCCTTATGTGATAAAAATATATTAAAATATACAAATATGCAAATATTAATCCAGCGCAGTGAATAATTATTACTATGATGTTATTAGAATGTTAATTATTCTATGCATAGTTTTTAATTATTTTCAAAATGAGAATAAAACAAATTATTACTTTTTGACTCGAAGGAGCAAATTGAGGACTCGATATTAACATAATTGCTTTTGAAAACTGAATTTTTGACTTTTCTTGAAATGTTCGTGTTGCTTGATTCCTTTTCAAACATTGATGGCAGGCTATGGTTACTGATTTCATGTTTTGAAAAAATATTTCCAGTAATATTATATTTGTTATAGGTGACCGGAGAAACATCAGCCGCAGGAATAATTTTTATTATTTAATGAGCCAGTTGGTAATTGTTTGTTGACTTGCCGATAAATAAACTTTGGTGAGGGCCTCATATGTCTTCTGAATCTTTCAACGAATGGAGAAGGTTGATACTCATTATTTAATCCTGGAAATAGAAATATTAAATATTATTGGGTAGACATCGCATAACACAAGATTGCTATTTCAACACTTTCAACGTATTTATTTTCCCAAATTAATGCAAAGAAAATGCCATATTTTTTAACCATATGCCATTAACCAATGTCATATTTTTATGAGTATATATATATATATATATATATTATATAATCGTTTGGAATTATCTTTTTTTTTTTTTTTAATGTATTTTTTTTTTTTTTATTTACGACGTCGTGACTGCGCACATAATGTTTTTTTATTTCTTTTAATAAATCAGTCGGTTTAATTATAATTTTAAAAAAAAGACGCCGTAAAATTCAAATACTCAACTTGAAGATATAATTTTTTGTTCTGGATTTTAAAAAGACTCTGCATAATTTTTTTTTCCAACATCGCTATTCTGTATTAGGCGCTTAAAATAAAACTGAAATATAATCCGTCGAGAAGCATTTGAATTAAGATGTCGCAAATATCGCACATATTTTTTCTGTTTAAGTATAATTAAAATCGATAATTAGCACCGCATTTCACACACACACGTAAAAATCCCCGCAATCTTATCTAAGCAAAATTTATAATAATAAATTAATCAATGTACTGCAAGTGAGTCAAATGTAACTTTTATGTGAAGTTTTACTTTTTTGAATTAGCGTTTTTTTATTTATTTATTTATTATTTATTTTTTTTAATAACATGTTGTGTTCCTATTATTTGTTTTTCTTGAATTATATTGTTACAGCTTGATAAATGATAAGAAAATGTATAACTTGCAAACTTGTAATCTTTATGCTCAAGTAAAAAAATTTTTTTAGTACATAGGAAATAACATTTATCGGTAAAAATCGAAAAAGCAACACCAAATTTCTCAATGTTACAAAAATCACCACCTACTAATACGCAACTAAGAAAAAAAATTTTATGTTTTATATAAATCACTCACCTGAGGAATATCCAATATCGCCAAAATTAGGACCATCATCTTCTATAGGACTGCTTATTGCACTTCCTAGAGGAGCAAAATTACAGTTGGGCTGTGAATTAACTTTGTAAAATGCATGCTATATTAATTAACTTTCTTTTAAGTTAATATAATGTAAGTTTATAACTTTATACAATGCGGTATTTATTAATTAACTTTCCTTTAAGTGTTGGAGGTATATGTAACTAAAACTAATGAACGAAATAAATCAAATTTCACACATAAATTCAAGGAGATAGGAGAAATTTAATCTTTTCAAAATCAAATGTCACTGGTAGGATAGATTTTGTCGCCGTAGACAGGTCAATAATTACTATGAAATACGAAAAATGATTTATGCAAAATTTCATTTAACTTCAAGTAATGAAATATTTACATATAAAAAGAATAACATACAGTATAGCAAACTTATAAAATAATAATTTATTTAACATTAGAGTGTCCTTGACCACGAGCCAAATTTTCAGTTTGCTGACCAAGATATCGCATCCAGTGAATGATGTCCTCTACTGCTACGCGTAAACTGTCACTTCGGATATTTGTAACAGAACGTTTTATGTCATATTTTAAGAAAGCTGGTTTGTCGGGACACCAACAAAAGGAGCCAATTTAAAATATCTCTACAGACAAAAGTCACAAAGGTGATGTGTGGTGAAAGAGTAGCGTTCCTATAGAAAACTGTTTTTCATTTCCTTTTGGACAAGGAAGGACGCATATTACATATAAATCAAAAGTCAATCAAAGAACTTTTGTTTGAACGTTAGATCTCCCCTTTTAAAAAGAGACGTGTGGCGCAGATGTAAGGTACGCATTAATAAATTAGCATTATATACAAGTATACTAATTTTCTAGTACGTTTGTGACAGCAATACCAAACATCGTCTATCAGCGACAGATGGTAATTTTTGAATTCGTCTCACCATGCCTTACAAAAAACGGCATGCTGATATGATATTTGGTTTCATTTGGTATTACTTGCAAGTGTCTCCAAACAGGAAAGTTATTTTGAGGTCAATCTATATTTAATCCCATCATCTTAATTTAGAGTAGTGAATTGTTAATGTATGAGGGCTGCTTAGTTAATTGGGAGTAGATAAACAAAAATATATTAATTATAACCGAAATTTTCTTAGGTAAATTAATGATGATCAACAAGAGAAGAAATTTAGGAAAAGCAATATAAGAAAAGTTTTGTAAAACTCAAACTCATTATCATTAATTATGGCACACAAATCGTTTACATTCGTAGAATCTCAATCATGGGGAAAGTGAATATTTTGTGCTCCAAAATTTCAAATTCTGTCTGTAATCGTTACTATGTAATTGAAACCTGCTTTAGTCTGAAAATACAAATCTGTTCTATGAAACAATTCACCTCAATTCTTGTAGATCCACACCAAATTCTGTCCGTTCCTGTTTATTGTTACTTTTAAAAGTTTTTATCACGTTAAATTTATACGCCTTAGATTACAGACTTTTGGGTTGACAGCACTGAATGACGACACACAGTTGATTACAACACGGTAAATTTTCTGCTGGAACGATATGTTGATTTTTTGGGACTTCGTTGATAAGTCACGCGAATTTTTTTCACCATTTGTTTATTAAAATATATATTTTTTTTATTTACTTTTTTTATTTCACATATCGTCAATCCATCACGTCAGAATATTTTACCCACTTACCGGACACCGTATATCTATTTAGAAAATTCTATTTGAAAAAGCCTCTAAGCAAATGTAGGTAATGAAATTTCTGCATATTTTAACATGCAATAAAAAGAGTGTTTTTTTCTGAAGACACTTTTCTGAATAACAACATTTTGAATAAACCTTTTACATTTTCCGAAGTCAACACTATTCTATAATTAGATTTACAGATATAAATTTATTTAGATACATCAATAAATGATTGCTAATTATAATTTTAACAAAGAACTGAAGGTGGAATAAAATGAATATAGTGAGTACTAACCTCTGTAGTAAGTGTCGTTGCCTCTGGTTGAGAATATTTCATCTATGACATGAAAATTACATAACTTTAATCTAAACAAGGTTATTTAAAACTAAGAAAGAAAAAATCAATTAAAGATTATTGATTCAAATCAATTAAAGAATTTGTATATATATATATATATATATATATATATATATATATATATCCAACATATTATGTATGTTAGGTTTTTATCAAATACCTTATAAATAATTGTCTTTTTGTGATGCGAAATATACTGCACAAATGTAAATGCTTTTTAACAAAATATTACATCTGATTTTAAAACAAATGTTTGTCATAAAAATATAAAGCTATGAATTAATTTTTTATACAAAGATGACAAATAAAGACTGTGATTATGTTGAATTCAACAAGGAATGAAATAGATTTGCTCATCAACAATTTTAGTGCGAACAACAAGAATACAATATTTCATTGCTTACCTGACTTGTACCCAAACCGTGGTACCAATCTATAGTCATTTTCAATGATACGCCTTACTTTTCCATATGGATCTAAAGAGAAACAGTAACACAATAGGATGAAAAAAAAAATCAGAATTAGAAAAATAGTTTATTAATATATTTCAATAACATGCATAAAATTATTAAATCATTAAGAGATTATTTGAAAATAATTAAAATGTATGAAAAAACATTAAAAGCATATATCAAAATTTATTTGCTCTGACGATATAAGTTTTTCTATACTGAAAAGAACCTTTGTGGTGAGCATTCAACCCATAATATTTATCAATAACAAGTAGTCTCTATAATGTTATCTAAGCATACAGCAGAGCTGCTTGGTAGATAGGTGTTTAGGCCAGGGGTCTCCAAACTTTCCAGCCTTGAGGCCACACTGTTTAATCCAGTAAGTACCAAGGGCCAAAACCGTTTTAATTTTTCTGCCATTATCTATCATTTCTAGATAGTAGCCCAGTACGCGCTCTGAGCTTGCTAAATTCGCTGGTTTAATTACTACAATTACTATTGTGTGTATCGATATGACCGTGACACTTGACGACATCTAGTGGTCAAAAGCGGAAATAGGTAGGTGTAACTACCGAGGGTAACCGAGGGATGTTCACTAGTTTATAATGTTAGTAGGATTCATTTCAATTATTTGTTATTATTTAGTTATTATGCTTAAGTTAAATTTTTCTGCTTATTATGCTTAAGTTAAATTTTCTGCTTATTATGCTTAAGTTAAATTTTCTTTTCAAGCTTATTATGCTTGTCATTAAGCTTTACCTAGCAAGTAAATAAAACCGAGCTATTATCATTCTGAGTTTTTTTTTATTCAAGTTATTACAGCAACAATAAGCTATTCGCTGTCGCGAGCCGGATTGAGGACACTGAGAGGGCTGGATTTGGTCCGTGGATTTGGCAACATACATAATCCAAAAAAAAAATTTCGATTTTTTTTTTTTAAAACGTGATTTTTCGTCGGTAACCTTAACAAATTATTTAATATATATGAGAGCAGAGCTACATAAAAGGACACCGTTAATAGTCATACAAAAGAACCAAACGGATAGTTGCACCAACACCTCCTACATCTAGGATGAATGCGGAAGAGCTATAGAAAAGCACCGTTCAACGTCAGACAAACGAACCAAATGGATAGTTGACGCAGCACCTCTGTATCTAGGGAGGTGGCGCAGACGACATTGGTTTACATTTGTGATATAAAAGATCCTTCCGTTTAGTGGCAGGGAGGAAAGTACGCACTTGTCAATTACTATGTCTGAGAATTGCTATGCAATCCAATGTCAAAGTCTACTAGAAAAGGAGTAGTTTAATTGAAAAAAAAGGGTGAATAAGCTTCACAGATTTTAGGGCAGGAAGATGAAATTATTTAGCATTGCAAAAGGGAAGAGAAGAGATTCTAACTAGTATAATGGTTCTGGAGAAATTCGGAAAAATAAACATGTATCATGTTTCAACTAATCATTTTCACATATAAAGTAGTCGTAATGTAAGAAAGTTATGCCTTAATCAGACAATTACCTTAAAATTAGAATGACTAAATATTTGACTCAAATGTTTATATTTAAAGAAAAAAATTAATAAAATGTACAAGAAAAATTGGTATACTAATGTGTTGCATCATGGATAAATAGCTCCACGTGCATAGTGGAAGTCAGCTCCCGATAATGTAAACAACCTGTCTGCGTGGGCGTGAGCTGACTGGAGGGAGAAAGATATGTAACACCGGCAGTGTGAGTTTTGTTTTGGAATAAAAGAGACATTTTTATTACAGTCCACTTTTTGTGCTATGTGTTTTTTATTCCTAGACCATACACTAACTATTATTTAATTACTTACCTTTATAGAACTTTCCAACGGGTACTCTTTCACGAGCCCAAACCTTTTTCAGACTCATCTGTAACAAATTGTTATCATGAAAAATAGCTCGATGTTTAGAAACATTTATGCATAAAAACATAAAAAGGAATTAGAATGACTAGTAAAACCTCTATTTTATGTCTTTATTTACACTGGCACGTAAAACTTAAACAATGATCTGCTTTTGAGCAAACATCCAAGAAATTGTAAAAACATGTGATCAGATCAACCTTCCTATTGAATTTGATATTAATGAATATGAAATTCAACAGGAAGGTTGTTTGAATGCGTATATCAGGGACAAGTCATTACAAATTATAAGAAGGCACGTAAAACGCTTTCAATCACCAGTGCAAAGCTAAAGTGAAAAACCAAAGGCAAAGCTCTCTTAAAGACATTCTCTGCTAATTCAAGTGAATTCGACATGAAATGTGGTTTGAAAAAAAGCCCATCTGGATGACTTCACATTTGGCAGAATAATAAGTAAGAATGAGGAGGGGCGTAAGTTCCGAATCGATATAAGTATCAATTCACGATTTTGGATTATCTTTCAAACTCGTGAATTGTTCCGCTTCAATTGTAAGACATGTTGGAGTGGATTAGAAACAGATACACCAATAGATGTCCGATAAATACATATATATAATTTGTATATAGATATACCGCGCAATGCTTGACTGCAGTTAAACTAAAGAAGGCAAGGTGCTATTACGGAGGTTCTCAGCTAGTTCAAGTGAGTTCGGCGTGCAATATAACCTAAGACACCTTCTGGGAAACTTTCGACTTGGTAGAAGAGAAGCAGAGCAATGTGAAAAACATTGTCCAAAAGTTTCGAATCTACAAAAGTATTCATGACATGTATGCATGAAAGACATGTATATATAGTTGGAAAGCAATAAAATTCTGTGTCATCATAGTATCCGCTGACAGATGGGTTAAGAAAGATCTACAATATATATAACAAACCGTGTAATTTACTCCTGTTAAATAAGTGGATCTAAGTCAAACAAATCTAGCAACATATTTGAAATACTTTTTGTAATCCAAAAATTCTTCTGTCCATCGATGGTAGAAAATGAAACTAATTAACAACATTTCAGTAATGTAGCTGATTTTATGGAAAAATTAGATTCATACGGTGCTACATCTGCAATTTTATGTCTATGCCTACGTATATGTATCCTGTTTGATTTACGTAATCTTATATAAACTAGGAAACAAACATTTAAATCAAGATTAATTTAAAACTATCAAAAGGAATCATGGAGACAACAAAAAATACCATGATTTCCCTTTTTTGATATTTAATAATCAAAGAAACTGTAAAACCATCATCACTACATTTGAATAAAATCATACAAATATTGATTTCTTTGATGTCATTGTCTCCCTTCAATTTTAAATTAGTTTAATCTTACAGTATATTAATATGATATTCCAATTTTTCTATGAGAACTATCAATAATATATTGTTTATAGTTACATATAATTACTGAGCTTATGAATCTCTCTGATTTATTAACAAGAAAGCGTAACAAAAGTTTAAATGAGTAAAAAAATAATTTTTAAGTCTGATAATGTTTACAAAAACGTTTTAATCAAATTACTTAATTACTCACCGTTTAATGCCCCGTTCATCTGACCCCCAAGGCTTCCTCCACTTCTGAACATACCACCAAAACTTCCTTCACCGTTAACCATACCACTAAAATTTGTTTTAGCTCTGATCATACTAGAAAAGGATCTACGTGCTCCTGAATAATAAATTAAGAGGAAAGTACAGGGACAAATTTAAGTATCATTGAACAACAGAAATATATCAATATACTACTGAAAAGTATGAATTAATAACTTTTAATACAGAAAGGTTGGATCTTTGTGTTAATGCATTCTTTGTAATTTTTAAAATATCGTTCTTCCGACCTTGGATAACAACCATCATGTTGAAAATAAATTCTGCAGACTGTGCGTAATTGAATTTGCTCAAATTTGAGTTAATTTTTGACTTTTCAAATCGGGGATGCCCAGATTTTTGAAGATCGCCGTCCTCACGTACTCGCTACAATTTGATTGCATAAAGAATAATAAAGTAATAAAACAAATTAATAAAAAAATATTGTTATGAGAATTGAAATCTACTCATGAAATCCAATTTATCATGGGAGAATATTTGATGCTGGGCCAATACATATGGCAGTTTGCCAATGTACAATAACCCAAGAAATTTATGAAACAATGGGTCAGAATACTACAAGAACTACCAATTCATTGGTCACGGAATATACTAAAGTTTGGTACTCCTAGAACTTCATTAAGAAGCAATTGTTCAATATACTACATGCATTTACAAAAGGAATAGCCAATGGAATACACCAAAAATTATACTGCTCATATTTGGGTGTACATTTTTGCTATATACTGTTCGGCTTTAAGCTGTTATAATGTTACTATTCGATTATACTGTTGCTATATACTGTTCGGTTTCATACTGTTATATTGTTGCTATATACTATTAGGCTTGATACTATTATACTGTTGCTATATGCTGTTCGGCTATATACTGTTCGGCTGGATACTGTTGCTATTCGGTAGTACTGTTCTGTTCGATATTGTTATACTGTTACTTGGTTGTACTGTTTAGATACAAACTGTTATACCCTTTGCTATTTGGCTATTCACATATAATAACAAAAGTGCATTTCAAAATACGGTAATATTACCTCATTAAATATTCTACAAATAGTAAAGATTTAAACCTTACTTCATATGACTCCTAATTATTTAAACTGATTGATTTGTCTATGGCAAGTAAAACACTAGTTCATGTTTCTTTAGGGAAAACTCAGCAATTCTCTCATAAAAAGAGACTATTTTCGTATTTGTAACAATACTCATACAAAATGTTAAAATAATTATGAAGAATAATTAATTAAGTGGCGAATTTTTATCATTTCTAATAAATATAAAAGCAAGAAGCTAAAGAAGAAAAGGCAAGGAATTCTAGAAAGATAAGGCAAGAACCACTTGTTTTGGAAGCTACTTCTTCGATGAATCGATAGATTCTGTCTCCTAAGTAAACTATCTGAACCAAACAAGGCACTTACAGAAAACATATCAAATACATCAAAAATAAAAGCTGGAACAACACCCATCTAATCCTCCAAAAGGACTTTGCAGACAATTGAATAAAAAGACATCATCAATTTGAGCATAGAATTTCGGTATCGTACTTGTGCAGCTGTCAAAGTATATTAAGCCCACATTAAAAATTGAACCCACACATTAAACTCCGATACTGTACTACTGTGTCCAAAAAGTAAGACCAATTTTCAATTTAAAATTCACGGGGCTTATGGAATTTCATTTCTTTTTTTCTGTTTTTGGTTGCTCGCACTGTCCTTGACATCTGTGTGAAATTTGACGTCAAAATATTCATTAGTGCTTGAGTTACGCTTGACTGAGCAAAGAACTAACATTACATTTTGTTTGTGGAAACGTATAAAATTTTTCCGAAGGCATTCAGTGAGCATTCCTATATCGGAAAAAAATGTTTACAAGTGGTATAAACAGTTCAAAGAAGGCAGAGAACGCATTCAAGACGAAGAGCCCTCTGATCGACCAGCAACCTCACCCGATGAAGATCGCGTCCAAAAAAATTCCGCGTTGGTGCTTGCAAACCGTCGATTTACAATTAGAGACCTTGCTGATGATGTTGGAATTTCAAAAGGATCGGTCAATTCCATTTTGGGCCTCAAACGCGTCAAATTTCGATTGGTACCGAAAATACTGAATGCGCCAGCTCACACTTCAGTGATTTTCCTCGTGACTTTTTCGCCAAAAATGAAACCCATATTGTTCCACAACCACCATATTCACACCGTGCGACTTCAGGTTATTCCCTAAGCTCGAAAGACCATTCTGTGGACACCGTTTTGAGTCGATTGAAGAGATTCAACGTGAATCGCCGCACGCTTTGAGGGGCCATCCCTGCCGATGACTTTTTAACATGTATTGAGGATTGGAAAAAGTTGGCATAAGTACATTGTGTCCGGAAGGGATTACTTTGAATGCGATGAAATTAATTTGGACCAATAAATAAGAGTTTTTGAAAAAAAAAAATAATTGGTCTCACTTTTTTATCAATGTAGTATTTTATGCTGTTTCCAATATGTATTTTTTCAGAGAGAATATACTTCTATAGTTTTTTTCTTTGTGGCTAATTTTTAATTAAGCATTGTTTAATCAATTTGATCACGATTTGATTTTTCATTAATTACTAATTAATAAAAATTTTACAAACACATTTTTTTTTTTTTTTCAATTTTCTTTAACTTTTAGAAAACAGTGCAAATGAATAATATAAAAAGCAATGTAAGAACTAAATGTGGTACAAATGTATATTACTTACCTCGTGGAGAATGTTGTTCTGCGGCATAATCTCTGACAGCATATTCAACTCCCCCTCTTCAGGTGGTGCCGCTATAAAAAAAAAAATCAATTATGAAATAATTTAAACAAGGAAATTACTAAAATAAATAATTTAATTTTAAAATACATAAATAGTTTTCAATAAGGATTCTCTTAGAATTCATGTATATTACGCATTTTATGCATAGGTTTTACATGGACTAAACTAGGCATTTCCACTGGAAATATGCAACAAGCAAAAAAGATAAAATATTCCTTAGAAAGCCACAGTGACATTTTCTTAGAATCGATTAAACACGGCAGCCCCCGTGTGCACAACATGACCGTAGAGCGATAAACCAAACTTGGCAAATATTGCTTCGATATCACTGGATTGTCTGTATGATGAAAATGCGAGTCACGCATCACATAGAAAGTTCTGTAGAAACGAAAACTTCTTGCAAGTGCATGCACAATTGTTGTTTCGAATTGATGACTATAACAACGAGATACAAGTAAACAGTAAGGATACAGACACAAGCTAAGTTAAATGGAAAAGCAATTTGGTCTACTCCTCCAGTGCACCAGTGGTATCGGGGCCATCGACCTGGCGGTACTTTGACACTTAATTGGGACAGACAGGGACAAACTTCAATCACCCGTTTGCTCTGTGGACACCTCAGTATGACTTTCTCAGATGGTTTGAAAGCTTTCGACACTTGCACCAAGTGCTCCTCTGAGCAGGCTTCACCATCTCACATCTTGGCGTGCCTGGGGATCAGATGTCAGGATCTCCTTGACAATCCGTTGATGGTCTTGGACTTTCTTGGGGTATTTGGATTCATTGACCTAGTCTAGCCCCGCTGGCCTTTGGGGATACGCGAAGAAGAAGAAGAAGGATACAGAACAAAAACAAGTAAATTTCTTGATATCATATTTAATAAAATATATATTAGTTTATTTACCTCGTTGATATCCGTCTGAAAGCCTAGATCCATAAGGATTTATTGCTTGCATATAATTATAACTTTCATTGTAACCAGGTGAATCTAAAAAGAATTAAATAAAGTTTTTACGGATAATAAAATTACTAATATTTAGCTCTATTTATTCTCTTTTCATGTAACATATATAGTTAAGAGCACAATGATGAAACACAAGAAAGCAAATTGCTTTCAGTCGAAAATTTCTATAATATCTTTTAAATAAAAGCATAAATTGTATACATGGATTTGAATGTAAAAATTTTCCATAAAAATTACATTTTAAAAATATTAACTAGCCGAAATTTATTGCAAATACTTGACGAACAAATTGTTAATAGGCCTTAATAAAAAAATAAAAAATATGAAGGAAAATATTTTGAGATTATATAGTGCAGGTCACCCAAAACGCAACACCATGAAGGAAGCATCAAAAAAAAGAGTGAATTTAAAATTAATTGATATGTATTTGCATTTAACATTTAAGTGAAGACTCAAATCATGGATAACTATAGCGATGCATACAAACAGGCGCTCTTAAACCTGCCTTAAAACGATATGCGTGAACAAGCTCACATTCTTAAGAATCTGCCTCACTGCGCTACTAATTCACTACGAGTTTAAATTTAAAGTATTTTTAATACACTTTTATTAGTTTCACCTGTATGTTTGGTTGTTTGTAACTAACTCTTTGGGATCGATTTTGCCCTACTTTAAGCTATCCGATTTAATTTAAACGTTGTAGACTTATCAAGAACCGACGACACTAAAATATTTTGATAAGTTTATTACCTCATCATGATTGGGATCGCCAGGATCATTGATTTTATTTTAACTTATGAAGAGCAATTTAACCCATGTAGAATGACATTCAAACCTACGTGGCACAACGGATAACGCGCCTGACTACGGATCAGGAAATTCCCTGTTCGAATCCTGACTGGCTCGACATATTCCATTTAGCCTTTGTTTTACTCACAATTAAATTATTGTAAGAACTATAGTTGCTGTCCTCCATACCGGGACATCATTTAAATATTATACTTTAAAAACACGCTTTTAGAGTTAATCAAACTAATAAATTATAGTTTAAAAACTAAAAGTAAAAAATAATTGTAAACATAAGAATAAAATGACTGACGAGAAAATGAACGTCACTGTTCTGAAAGCATGGGGTGATTTGTATGACATTTTTAAACTAACTCTGCATTTCGGAATGAAACTAATGAAAAATTATAACGATTGATATCGAGCACCCCTCGCTTTTAGAACACTGACATTCATTTTCTCGTCAGTCATTTTATTCTTATGTTAACAATTATTTTTTACTTTTTAGTTTGATTAACTCTAAAAGCGTGTTTTTTAGTTTTTTAAACTATAATTTATTGCATAGTGTCAGCCTGTTGCCAAATCTTGTTATAGTGCCAAATTGGTGATCACAAAACTGCCATTGCTAATTGAACTTGGTCCGTAATTTAAGGATTTTTTTAGTATAAACCATATTTTTTGTGATGACCTATCCAGCCCCAAGGTTATTTTTTTTGACATTTACATATTGACAATCCTTACTGTAAGAAATGCTTTCTATGAAATTTTTCATTGTAACCCCCCCCCTTTCACCTGTCTACCCCTTGTGACTTTTTGTGGTGTGTGAGACCGACTTATTGCCGATTGCTGTCTTGCTGTATGTTTGCTTTGTTCTGCTTGTTCTTTCTTTGTGTGTGATCTTTATTATAATGGATTGATTTCCAATAAAGCCATATGATACAACAACATAAAATAATGCGAATCTTTTTTTTTTTTAATTTTGTAAGTGTTCGGATTATTTAATATATAATTTCGATATGTTTCAACACGAATTCGCACCGGAATCTAATTAGATTTTTAAGATTCAAAGAAGCTAACTTTTTCTTGTGAGTATTTATTTTAATTTTTGATTATTATCAATAAGTTTAAACGAATGTAATATTTATTTGAATTCATACCACCTTGTGTAACTCCTTCGCCTGCTTCATATTCCCACACTGTAAAATATAAAAATATCAGTCAATTCACTTTAATTAAAAAAATTGTGACATTTTGATTTCGTTCAATAAGATTTAATGTTAGAACAAAGGAAACTTTAAAGTCTATTTTCTTTTGTTGCAAAAAATGCAATTAATTAGTTTTCCTGAACTGTGGTTTGTGATCTTAATTTGACACTTAAAATAAGTAGTTCCTAAATAGGCTTATATATTTGATTTTTTAATTGAACTAATGATTGAAAACACACATAAATATTCTAAAAATATGCATAATAAAATGTAAATAAAGTCTTTAATTTAAAATTAATTATTCTAAAATGCTATACTTAATTTAATATCAACAGCAACATTATTTTAGATTTAGCATAGGATTATAGAATTCTATAGGTTTAAATAAAGCACAGGATTATAAAATATTATAAGTTCAAATGTAGCATAGGAGTATAGAATACTATAATAGTTTAATTTAGTTAAGAAAAAGACTTCAAAATAATTTCATAAAATTTGCTATAAAATATATAAAAAAATTATATTATAACCCAATTATAAAAACAAAAAAAAATATTTATATAAATACTTACCAACTATTGAATATCTTCCTTGTTGGTCTCCTTATAAAAAAAAAAAAATTGAGATCATCAAAATTTATTATTATTTGAAAGATCGTTACAAAACTGTAGGTTATAATTATAAAAATAACTAAACTAATTTTCTCAAATGTCTTTTAAACGTTTCATATATTCTTTTTGTTCAATGTTTAGACATTGAAAACAATGTTCAGTAAATGTAACTGAATTAATAGAGTACATTTTTAAATTCGAAAAATTAATATTTATATGACAATTACTCATATTCTATTGTAGATAACAAAATTTTCTTACGAAGTATAGAAGGTCTGGTACTTATTGAATACTTTACAAAATTACATTAGAAAAAAATATATAAGAGATAGAAACAAAAATATCGTTACTAACATACAAAGAAGCTGTAAAAGTAAACAAACTTCAATGATTCCATGGTACGTCCAAGCTAGATTCGAATTTACCTGTTGTATTGGAGCATTTGAGAATATATGAAATTATCAATGCACACACTGCTGGTTAAACACTGAATTTTTCCATTAAGGTTTGTGGGTAATTTTAATAGCATTAGTAATTTTATTAATTTCATAACTCTTACGAGGTTTTTTTTCGATGACGTACCGTTTTTTCCCCTTCGTTATGCATCTTCAGTTCAAATTTGAACTCATTGTGAAAAGTGGTTCTTTTCTTACAGCATTTTGAAAATGGGACTTTAATTATTATCACCCTGTATAATGAATTTCATACAAATTTTATAAAATATTTTTAGTAAATAATTACCAGAGGAATGTAGTAAACTATTACATTTTTCAATATTAAAGATATTATTTATTTATATAGATGGATATATATTTATCTTTATGGGTATTTTCTATTCTCTGTAACTGAAATTGCAGTGTTAAACATATTGATGATTACATTTTACATAAATAAATATGTCTTAAAATTGCATCTCTGTCCTGTGTAGAAATTTCAAATATATTTATTATATTAATAATTTTATTTTTACTCGTAGGTATGCCATATTTATACACACAAACATATACAAGCAAAAACTCATTTATTGCAGCAGTGTAATTAAAAATATTTTATTGGTATTTTATAGTAAAACGTTATTTCAGAAATCTTTTAAATAAATTTGTTTATTAATGTATTTTTACTTAATTATTTTTTGGAATTTTGTAAATATAATGAATTTGTGGTGTTCATAAGTATTCTCAGCTTAATATCATGAATATTTTTAAAAATTGCTTTTTTATATTATAATTATAATTAAAGCTGATGAAAGTATATGTATTCGTACCTTTTTCTGTAACTACTTCTGGTTCGAATACCCACTCTGCAAAATAAAATATTATTAGTCATTTTATTTTGATTAAAATGAAAATTCTAATATTTTAATTTCAAACAGAAAATCAAAATCGAAAAAATATAAAATTAAAAATAAAAAAAAACGGAAATGTATTCATACTAAAAGAATTGAAAATTAATAAATTTCCTGGGTAAGATTAGATTTCCCAAATATTATTACTAATATTCCTTAAAATGTTTTTCTATTTGTAAATACAGGACTTTTCTTAGAATGATAATTATTTAAAATTTTCATAAGATTTCAAACTTCTTTATTACAAATTGATAAAAAATGACTGAGTTAAAATATAAGAAACTAAGCCGATAATTCTATAATAATTTGCATAAAAAGATTTTTTAAAAATTATCTTCATGAAAAAATAGATTTAGTGATTACGGAATTTTAGTTAAATTCATAAATATTTTTGAATATCTTCCAGGAAGATTTGCCTCTAGATGAAGAAAAAAAATGCTTGGTTAATTTTATTTTTGTTTTGTTTTCTAATAGGTAGTTAATCTTTGTTTAACATATTTAATAAGTAAAATTCCAAATTCTTAATATGTATTTCATATTGATTAAACAAATTATTTTCTTCGAATATTTTAAATGTTTTTTCTTATGTGTTTGGCTAGTTGTTTGTATTTTAGTAACCATTTAAACATTTTGACTCATTATAAAATATTCGTAATGATATCATTTGAGAATTTATTATTTCCACTATGCGATGATTAGTTATATTTCCTGGCAAATAATAAAAAATATTCCAGAAGAATGTTATATTCACCACATATTAATATTAACATATTATTCACCACATATTATTCTTTAAAAGTAACATGCATTATTTAAATTCTGCTAATAGAGTGATTTATATAATGATGGAAATAATCATTTAATCCAAATCTAAATCTAAAAATTCAAATAAGTGCAGAAGTATGCAGAAGTCAGTTAAATGCAAAAGTACATTTAATTACATTGTTATTATTACTTCAACATTACTTTCTATTTCATGAAATGACATTAAATATATTGATTGATTTGAATAATTCTAATTTGATATATTTGTCAAATAATACAACTGGGACTTTCTAAATATAAATTTGAGAATAACCTGTCACTCAAATCTGTCAGCAGATAATCAGTGTTATGGATAATGATACATCATCAAATTAGTGATTGTCTGCTCAACCTCCGTGTGTCGAAACAATTATAGATGGGATATGGACTACGACTTGTTGCTACATCGTGACATACTATGAACTGAGGAAGTGTCTACCCCTAATGAGAAGTGAGGGAAGCTCACCTCCCATCTCTTGATTAATTGTCTTTAAGGGAGGTTTTTCAAAGTTGTTCCCATTATTTAATATTATTTATTTGTAGAAAAAAATAAAGTTTTACAAATATTAAATAATTAATTGATAAATAGTTCTGCAACATAAAATTTCTGAGAATAAAATTTAAAACTCTGAGGGTTTCATGAATATAAATATATCATTAAAACAATTTTATATTAAAATATTTTGAGTTTGAAAACTGGTAATATTGGAAACAAACAAGATCGACATTGAAAACATAATAAATAAATAAAGAAGCATAAATAAATAAATTCAAAAAAGACTATGGATTTCAACAAATTAAAATAAAAACAAAACTAATCACCAAAAAAATTATAAGTTTCAATCATTGTAAAATTCTACAAATCACCAAATGGTAAATCGTAATAAGTAAAATTATTTTAAAATGCATATATTTATCCCTTTTTGAGGCAAACTTTATGTTTATCTAAATTGAAAATGCAATGTATCACATGCTGATGATAACAGTTTACATTAAAACTTATACACTGAAGGGACAAAAGTCATGGGATACCTCTTAATATCGTGTCAGCCCTCCTTTCGCCCGGCGGAATGCAGCAACTCGACGTGGCATGGACTCAACAAGTCGTTGGAAATCTTCTGCAGGAATATTGAGCCATGCTGTCTCGATAGACGTCCATAATTGTGAAAGCGTTGATGGTGCAGGATTTTGGGCACGAACAGACCTCTCGATGATGTCCCATAAATGCTCGATGGGATTCATATCGGGCGATCTAGGTGGCCAGATCATTCGTTGGAATTGTCCAGAATGTTCTTCAAACCAATCGCGAACAGTTGTGGCCCGGTGACATGGCGCATTGTCATCCATAAAAATCCCATCGCTGTTAGGGTACATGAAGTTCATGAATGGCTGCAAGTGATCTCCAAGTAGCTGAACATAAGCATTTCCAGTCAATGTTCGGTCCAGTCGCACCAGAGGACCAAGTCCATGCCATGAAAACAGCCCACACCATTACGGAGCCACCACTATCTTGAACAGTGCCTTGCTGACAGTTTGGGTCCATGGCTTCGTGGGGTCTGCGCCACACTCGAACCCTACCATCAGCTCTAACCAACTGAAATCGTGACTCATCGGACCAGGCCACGGTTTTCCATTCATCTAGGGACCAACCGATATGCTCACGTGCCCACGAAAGTCGCTGCAAGCGATGTCGTTCTGTCAGTAAAGGCACTCGAGTCGGTCTTCTGCTGGAATAGCCCAAGAAAGCCAAATTTCTCCGCACAGTTCTAACAGACAAGTCCCTTGTACGTCCCACATTGATTTCTGCGGTTATTTGACGCAGTGTTGCTTGTCTGTTAGAATTTACGACTCTTTGCAGACGTCGCCGGTCTCGGTCGTTAAGTGCAGGCGGTCGACCACTGCGCTGTCCATGGTGGGATGTTATTCCTGAAATTTCGTACTCGGCACACTCTTGACACAGTGGATCTGGGAATGTTGAATTCCCTAACGATTTCGAAATGGCATGACCCATGCGTCTAGCTCCAACTAACATTCCGCGTTCAAAAGTCTGTTAATTCCCGTCGTGCGGTCATCATCACGTCAAAACCGCTTCACATGAATAACTTGAACAGAAATGAAATCTGAAAGCACTGCGCATTTATACCTGTTCTACGCGATGCTACTGCCATCTGAAAATTTACATATTGCTATCCCATGACTTTTGTCACTTCAGTGTATATATATACTATTATACCAAATTATAAATATGTCTCAAAATTACCTTTATGTATTTTGAAGAAGTTTCAAAATTACTTACATTTGTAGTAATTGTGTTTTTGCTGGTTATATCTATTGCAGTATTGTTTGTAAAAATATTTTATTAACATTTTTAGTAAGAGATTTTTAAGAAAATTTTGAAATCATTTTTTGTATAATCAAATCTTTAATTAACTATTTTTGAAATTCGAAAATTTAATACCACTTTATTCGATTCAATATTCTAATATTGAATCAAATAAATCTGAAATATTTGAATTCACAGCATGAAACAATGAAAGTTTTCAAAATTTACATAAATTAAATTTTTTTATTTTGAAAATTGCACTTATAAATAAAATTATGGATGAAAATCATTTATTTTTATTCATACCTGTAACTTTTTGTGGTTCGTATACCCACCACGTAAAAAAAGAAATTAGTCACTTTATTTTAATTATAATGAAAATATCAATACTTTGTTCACATACAATAGCAAAAAAATGTAAGCACAAATCAAATGAGAAATATATTTATTTTTCCTGTGCTATAAGAACAGATTTTTCAAATGTTATTATAAATTGCTCCTAAAGTTTGTCGCTATTTGTAAAATAGAAGGCCTTTCTTATAATGATAATTATTAAAAATATATTTTTAGTTCTGTGAAATTTAACAAAACAAGTGTAAAAATGATTTCCTTTAGGTTTTAAAAAAATCACGAATTTTGTAATAATTTATAAAAAACAAGTTATTAAAATAAATTTTCATCATCTATAGAAAAATAATTTTTGATCTTTTGAAATAATTTCAGAGGAATCTGAAAATTTTTATTTGAATTCATACCTTCTGGACGACTTTCCTCTGAAAAAAAAATATGGAAAAAAATGAGTTATGGGATTTCTTTTAAACTTGCTAATTTGTAGAGCTTCGTCTTTGTTTAATATTTAAAAACGTAAGTTTTTCAAATGTATTTCATGATGATAAAAACAATTTAATTTTTTCAAGTATTTTAAATGTTCCTTTATGCATTTTAAAATTTCTTTTATCAAATTTAATAAAATAACAGTGAATCTTAAAATCTCTTCTATTGTCAAATATCAATTTTTGGTTAAGAAGTTATAAAAGTACTATTTTTGAGCTATTAGTGATTCAAAACGTTAATTAATCTTGTTATTTTTAGATGTCACACTAATTTGTATTTAAATATAAAATGAAAAAGTGTCGTATATATAAATACACACACACACACATATTTTAAAAATATTTATGACATTTTAAAATTTGGTTTGTTGCTATATCTAATAAAAACATTACGTATTCAAAAAATTATCCTGTTACTGTTTATTATTATTATTTTAAATTCAGATGTAATTATTTTTATCTTCATAATTTGTAAAAGTAAGAGAGATCGTGAATATTTACTTTTCTGCCGTAATATTAACATTAATTCAAAATTTATGTTTCAAAAATTCAAATTTTATGTTTTAAGACAACTTTTAATCACACAAATTTGTTCCTTCGATCTGAAAACATTTTAATTATTTTCTGAAATCTAAATTGAGTTTTAATAAAATATGCTTTAGCTAAATGTGTTTTTTTTTTTTTTTTTTAATTTAGGAAATTTTACGAACGTTTAAATTAAACGTACCTATTTTGGTGAAACAATTTGAAAACTGTATCTAATTATTGAAATATTTGCATAGTAATATAATTTTAGGTAAATCTAATGTCTTAAATATCAAAAAGAATCAAATACGTTTAATAAAAATGACGTTTATGAGTTGAATTCTTACCTTCGTGTCGTGTATCATTTTTCCAATCTGGAAAAGAAATTAAATTTAAACATTTTTAAATGTGTTACTTTCTGATATTAATAACTGATCATTTACACTACA
This sequence comes from Caerostris extrusa, assembly GCA_021605095.1. Taxonomy (NCBI): domain Eukaryota; kingdom Metazoa; phylum Arthropoda; class Arachnida; order Araneae; family Araneidae; genus Caerostris; species Caerostris extrusa. The sequence goes on along the minus strand of BPLR01009667.1, from coordinate 269,593 downwards.
ATAGTAGTGTTCTGTGAGAATAACAGGTGGATTGAAAAGTTCGTAGGTGACGCACAGATGGCGCTACTAGTATTAAATAAATATGATTTTTAGTTAACTATTACCTTCAAAAGACACGTGTATAAATTTGATAGCTGTTGCACTATTAGTATGTGAGTTATAGCATTTTTAGTGCTCATCACGTGCTGTCCACTCGGCTGACTGTCGATTGGACTCCGGTGTGAAATGATGGAGCCATGTTTCATCCATTGTCCGGTAACAGCCTCTTTGGGGCGTCCATGGCGTGCATCATCCTCGGTGCTCATTTCGCCTCGTTTAAATTTAGCAAACCACTTCTCTACGGTTGATTTTCCTGGTGCAAAGTCCGAATAATGTTTATCAAGCCAAGCCTTGGCATCAATAGTATTTTTTTTCGCCAAAAGGCAATGCTTTAATTAACACACGAAATTCCTTTTTATCCATTTTTTCAAAGTAACAAAAGTTGCTTCACTAAAATGCTATAATTCACATACAATGCAACAGCTGTCAAATTTATACACAGGTCTTTTGAAGGTTAGGGCTAACTAAAAATTATATGGACTTAGTACTGGTAGCGCTATCTATGTGTCAGCCTACGAACATGTCAGCCCAACTGTTATATAAAGCATTATAAACCACAGGGTGACGTTTATTTAACCTGCAACTTCTAACTAAAACAACTTCTCAGAATCTAGATAGTGTCTATGTATGCGGTGAGAGAGGGACATAAACGAATTGTTTCCGTGTGAGTTCCAAGAATTTTTGAAAATGTCAACCAAAGTGTCCTATTCAACAGAAGAACGTATTTTTATTGTTAAAAATGTGAGTTCAAATCTTAACTATACAGCTCAGTGCCTACGAAAAACAAGAAGGAGAAATTGTTTTTGTTTTACACATTTTTTATTAAATTACAATGAAATTTTATTTTAATTATCCAATCGCTTATTTTTCCCATTGTAGAATAGAAACTGTTTTATTACAAAAATAAATTCATCAAAAAAGATGATTTTATGATGCTCTACATTTTAAATTAATATTTTCAATAAAATACTGAAGAACTATTATGCAATAGCAGTTCATAAATGATTGTATTTCATAAATATAATTTTTTAAAAGAATAAGAATTTTGAAATATTTTCTTTCTCTTTATTATCAAAATATTTGAAATGTCAATTTTTGAATCTTCATTTCTCTAAACCGCATTTATCATCTCTATTTTCCCACCGGAAAACTATTGTGTTAAATCTCCTTACGTTTTCTAATGTAAGGATTTCAATTTAGCAATTAATCGAACAAGTTAATTTATGATCTATTATTTAACAGCACGAAGTATTTACCTTTGAAACGAATTGCTAGCGATAACATTTTTGTAAAAAACAAATGAACACTTAACTTACTACTGTGTCCAAAAAGTAAGGCAAATTTTCAATTTAAAATTCCCGGGTCTAATAAAATTTGATTTTTTTTTTTTTTTTCAGGTTGCCTAAACTGCATATATTCAGGCCTATATATGTAGGTTGACGCCAAAATATCCATTAGTGTTTGAGTTACGCTTGGCTTTGTGAGCCGTTAAAACTGATTCCGGCGATTTTTGAAATGTCTGAATTAATTGAGCAAAGAAATTGCATTAAATTTTGTTTGCGGAAACGTATAGAATGTTTCAGAAGGCATTCGGGGAGCATTAATATATCGGAAAGAAATGTTCAGAAGTGGTATAAGCAGTTCAAAGAAGGTAGAGTACGCATTGAAGCCGAAGAGCCCTCTGGCCGACCATATAGATATAACCCCAATCGACGAAGCTCACATCCAAAAAATTAAAGATTTGGTGCTTGTAAACCGTCAATTTACAATTAGAAATCTTCATGATGATGTTGGAATTTCAAAAGGATAGGTCAATTCCATTTTGTCTCTCAAACGCGTCAAATCTCGATTGGTAACGAAAACACTGAATGCGCCAGATAGCACTCCATTGATTCTTCGTGAGTTTTTCGCCAAAAATGAAACCCATATCGTTCCACAACCAGCGTAATCACACAGTGCGACTTCTGGCTATTCCCTAAGTTCAAAAGGCCACTCCGGGGACACCGTTTTGAGTCGATTGAAGCGATGAGATTCAATGTGAATCGCCACTCGATTTGAAGGCCAACCCTGCCGATGACTTTTAGCATGCATTGAAGATTGGAAAAATGTCGGCATAAGTACTTTGTGTTTGGAGGGATTACTTTGAAGGCGATGAAATAAATTTGGAAGAATAAATAAAGAGTTTTTGAAAAAAAAATAATTGGTTTTACTTTTTGGGCACAGTAGTATAATTAGAAAAAAATTGTCCAAAAATAATTTTAAATGAATTTAAATATTATGAATAATAAAACTATAAATTATAAATGTTGGTTTCAAATTATAATATAAAGTATTTACCTGGACCACAAGCATATAATGTAGTACAATTTTCCCACCGTTTGCCTAAATGGAATTTTTTTAGTTATAACATTTCTTACATAGTGGTAAATAATATATCATATATTTACTATTTTATATCTTATATAGCTTATAGTTTCTATCTATTATTATCTTATATTTTTCTTATATTAAGATAAATAAATATTTCTGGTCTTTTAATATAATTTTTATTTATACTACAAAGTGTGAGATATGTTTCTGAGCAGCATAAATGGAAAGAAAACAATTATGAAATTTAATCAGAAAGGGAAAAAATGTAGAAAGTATTTACTTATAAAAACAGATGAAAAATATGTACTTTTATATTTATATTACATAATTTATGATAAGCATTTTGTGAAAATTGGTTCAAAAATTTATTTTTTAACAAAAAATATTTTCAAATATTCTTTTAAACAAATCAAATGTATCAAAAAGGAGGTAACCGAATAAACGGAAAATGTATGGATAGAAAAACAAAAGTTAAAATTTTAGAGAAAATTAAGAATGCATTCAGGATTTTCAGTAGCACATAACGAACCAATGAATAAAGCGTTGGCATTCATGCAAACTGTTATCCGTCTTGTAGTGAGTTTGTAATTCTCAAAAGACAATTAATCTTTTTGACAGATTTCCGTGAAATTCTCCCCACTTGATCATATCAGATCATATGATGATCCGAGATCATTCTATTAACCAATTAAAATGTGGATATGGATTAGAAAGCGACACAACAAGGCGTTGAAGTCAGTTGTCAGTTGTATAAGATTTGGCAATTTAAATTTACCCAAATTCATCTTTTTTCATATCATATCCCTTTTTTTTTTTGCAAATCGAATTTATTATTACATTATATATGTGTATGTGCGTGTGTGCGTCCATTTGTGTTTATTTACGGTACGTACGTAAACAGACTGCATCAGAAGATCTCCTGGACATATCTAGAACACACTTGTACAAATAATTACATGCATGCGTGCTTATATAATGAAATCTATCTATACATTTTTTTCTCGACAAGTAAAAATATTGCAAATTTTGGAACATAATTCCAGGGTCGCTTTTATTTTGAACTTTGTAATTAATATTCATATCAATAATTGATGAATAAATAATTCAAACTCGTCATTTTCTAAAAACAATGTGGCAAATTGTGTATTATAATAAAATCTGAAATGCATTTTATGGCTTACTTCCTGGGAAATGTCCTAAACCACTAAAACCCTGTCCACCAAATGATGCGTTTCCTCCAAATCCACCAAAAACCTGTCCACCAAATGATGCGTTTCCTCCAAATCCACTAAAATGCTGTCCAACAAGTGATATTTCTCCACTAAATCCGTCTAAAAAGTTACAGAAAGTAAAAAAAAATATTTTAGAAAAACTAAGTCAAGTAAATTAAACATTTCATTCAATTTATTCAATTGATAATCAAATGTTTCATAGAAATTTACACAGTAACAAATCAGTTTGTTATAAAAAAAAAAAAAAATAGAAATGCATAAATAAAACTGAATATGTAATTGAAATAATAAATAACTGAAATGTTTATTCATTCATTTTCTACCTCAGGGCATTTAGACATTAAAACAAAATTCACAAGCTACAAGTTTGGGTTCATTAGAGGGACTTTCAAAAATGACTATTCATTACATATAGTATATTTCAGATTTAAAACGATTGGCGTATAAGCGAGCGAGGCGATAATTTGGGGACGATTGGCTTTTTCAAACAATTTACTCAATGTTCAAAACCCGTATATAAGCCCAAATGAAAAAGAAATCATGTAACGTTAAAGCACTTCACTGTAAGAAACAAAATATCTCGAAGCGAGTAAAACGGGTTGAATACTTTTCAATGAAATCACTATAAAATAAAATGCCAGGTTATTTCCTTATATATACATATAATGAATATAATCATATATACATATAATACACACATATTACTTACATTACTAGTTAAATAGCACTGATAAAATTTTTAAATTAAATCTGCACTTATTTATTATCACTCTTTTCTATATTAAATCTATAGAACGGTAGCACAGTGATATTACCAAATAGAAATCGGACTAGGTACTTTGTCTTAAAGAATGAGTTGGCTCGACTAGAATATTTGCCAGAAAACGTGTCTGTTGAATATTTCAGATTAACGAGGACGAATTAATCATACAACAAATATAATTTTTGGGTATACGAATACTCCGCTAAAATACGCCTGTGTATACAGATTATTTAAATATTATTGCGAATAAAGTCATCAGCGATATTCGATAGTTAAGGAAAACGTTCGAAAATTCGAAAGGCCTTCCAATTTATATATACCCAAAGAAATAGATGAAAATGTGCATTCTAACGTAGGCTCCAGATCATTCACACTGCATTACAAAAGCAGTGGAGCTAAATACTTAACATTTCACATTTGGTTCTGTGTTTGATCCAAAAAATAACTTAAATTTTAATTCTTCTTGTGTATTTAAAACTTCAGAAAATTATTTTTAAACAGTTTCTGAATACATTTTAATGATAGTCATTTTGGGATTTAACAAATTAATAATAATTTTAGTTTAACGTTTATAAGCATTTATAAGTTTTTTAAAGGACACTTTTATCAGTATTAATCAATACACAAATATTTTCCTTCACTTCTATTATTTGATATTTTCTCACGAAATGGTCCTAGAAAAGACACAGTCCAATCACATTAATGTGACCACCTGTCAAAAGCCAGAATAACCACCGTTAGCAGAGCGGACCGATTGCAATTCAATCAAGGTAATTAACGATTGAAATGCTTTCCGATGTCCTAGGACATCCTCTATATACACTCCACTGCAATGTGCTGCCACCTGCCTTTTGTGATTGGTTATTTCACGTTGACGTCGAAAGTAGGAGGTGATCACATTAATGTGACTGCACTGTTTATAATTTGGTTTTAATTATATGATAGTTTTCTAATTTTAAAATATTTATATTAAAAACTTAGTTACAATTATAAAGCACTGTAATTATATCACTGATTATAAATTAATTCTAATGTTCTCTAATTTTTAAATATACAAATGCTCTTAAATGTGAGAGTTTTTCTTGTGGAGTTGCACCATTCCTTTCCCTTGAATAAACTGGGATAAGGTACACAGTCCAGTTACATTAATGTGACCACCTGTCAAAAGCCAGAAAATACACTCTTGTGTATTTTGGCTTCAAATGGAGTGTGGAATGTGGTATTAAGTGGTATTCTTTATATACACTCCACTGGTTATTTCACTTTGACGTCGAAAGTAAATGGTGGTCACATTAATGTGACTGGACTGTGTATGAAACTCAGGAGTATCCAAGCATGCAGATGCCTACCAATGCTACACTGAGCTCAACAAAAACTCTATCCTAAAATCTAGATATAAACCAAAAAAAGTTATTTCCTTGTTAGATGAATATCACAGAAATTTTCATTCAAACCCAAAACTCACACTCCGAGTTACATTTAATAAAAAAATAATATTATCAACATACAGAAAATTCGTAGTGTAATAACAAATAATCGAAATAATATCTTTAACCCGGTTTATCTCATATCATATCTTCACGTGCTAGTCAAAAGTACGTTTAGTGTATTCAATTCTTTCTGCCCATATTTTTTTCAATTCCTTCTATTAGCTCACACTCTCCCTATATATATCTTGTTCAAATTTCCAATCGTTAATACAATACTTTTTATTCATCCACTCAAGTTCAAGTACATTTTTTGAGGACATAGTGGAGGACATTCGATGTTAATACATTTTTTTCAAATATTAATTCAGTTATTAAATTTAATTAATTAATTTTAGTTTTCTTAGATTTAAATTGCATATATCTACCAATAGATGGCGTCAGATAAACTTAAAAAAATGACTGAAAATTATTTATTAAGGACTTTCTGCAATAGAGTGAAAAAAAAAGTAGGGATTGACTTTAAAATTTTTTTTTTTTTATCTTACTTGTTTTATCTGAGGCTCCTAGCCATTATAATTAGATGAATATTTTAATCATGTGCTGTTTTAAATAAACAGTATAAAATAGTGAACAGAAAAATTAAAATGTTCAAGCTTACTTCTTAACAAGTCTAAAAATTCACGATATCCTTTCACATCAACAGCTCCAATATCTGTTAATATACCTAAAAAAATACAATAGTGGGAAATAAATCCCTTGTAAACATTTGGTGAAAACAATTTTATTTACAAATATTTTATGAAACTGATAATTAAAAAACTTAGTATAAGTTGGGGTTAAAATAATTTATTGGACTAGCAAAAAAAAAAAAAAAAAAGTGAAGGAAAGGCTTAAAATAAAACATACTAATTAAATTTTTGCCATGCGGTATAAAGAACTGCATAAAAATTATTTATTCATTTCTAGTAGTTTTCTGCAATTGTACACTATTTTTCTATAATTCAAATTGTTATAAATGCATTGGATGAATTGGATAAATGAATTGTTATAATTGTTGGAAATGCACAAAAGTATAATAATTATTTTAACGTAAATATTTCAAACAGCATTATTCATTATATTATTTTTAACATTTCATGTTTTGTTAATTAATATATTATTATTCAGTGTACTGCTTTATTAATTGGTGCACACTCATAATAAAAATATGCCCCATTGTTGATCGTTATAGGGGGCAAAAGTTTAAATTTGTACAAATAAAAATAATAAATCTGCACGCATCTCTTTTATCACTTAATAATAGTTCTTCCTCTTTTTGTAGAAATATGCATATACTTCAGAATACGACGGGCAGACAAAAAGGTTCCGTAATTTCGTTGTAACTCTTTATTACCACAATATAGGTGAACCTTTATTTAGTCGCCTTCAAAATAAGCTTCTTCAGGATACACACACTTTACCCACCGATCCTGCCATTACTGAAAGTAATGATGAAAGTTCTGAGTTCAGCCGTCGTGCTGGTTTTGTTGTCTTCTAAGTTGTCAAAACGGTTACCTCTGAAACCCATTTTGAGCTTGGGGAAGACGCAAAAATCCAATGGCTCAAAATAAGGTGAATAGGATGGCTGGTGGAGAGGTGGAATGTTCTTTTCTGTCAGCCATGTCTGCACAACAATAAAGAAGGAAGCATTGTCTTGATGCACCATTCTCTTTGACATTTGAAGGGACATTTTCTACGGATTTTCTCTCACATAGTTTTCAAAACTTGCAAGTACAATGCGCAATTAACAACTTTTAAGCTGGTACAAATTCATGATGCACCACACCTTCGTGGTCGAAAAAGACAATAAGCATTTCTTTTGTTTTGGATTTGACATGATGTGATTTCTTGGGTCGAGGAGAGGACATTGTGTGCAATTCTTATGGCTGAATCTTTGTCTTCGACTCCCACGCCTAGATTTAGTCAAAAGTAACGATTGCCTCAAAAAACTTATGGAGCTCTCTTTTTTTTCAAAACATTCGGCTGCAATAACAATGCTTTTATGAAAACAGATAGTAAATATTCTAGTGGCAATAAAAAGATAAGTCAATTATATTGCGGTAATAAAGGAGTTACAACGAAATTCCAAGGACTTTTTGTTTACACCTCGTATATCAATAATAAATACATTGTTATTTTTTTTATTTCACTTACACAGCATTACACTTTAGCAATATTGCATTTACATGAAAGAATCCTCATATTCCCTTTTTTAAAAGAATAGTATTTAAACTTAAGCTCATGAAATTTATTAATTATAATCTCATAATATTTATTTCCTTGTAATTCATCGAAATTTTCAAAATACACCATAGCATTTCTGAACGCAATTTTCAATCTTTAATAATTTTACACAGACAAAAATTCATGAGAAATATTTTCCCTTCATCTATAGCGTTATTTTATTTATTTATTTATTTTTTTGCTTATATTTTCGAATGTATAGAAAATTTTAAGTTTTAAATACAATTTTTAGTTAAAAAATGGAATATATATATTTCATAACTTACCTATCAATACTAAGAAATCCACCAGTCTTTTATCAGCTGTAAAATAAAAACTCATTTTGAAAAAGGGTTGAATTCAATAAATAGGACAGTAATTAGTAAAGATTCGACATAGAATTGACAACAACTGACAATTTTTTTAATGTTGAAGGAATTTAGCTAATTATTAAAAAAGCAGTAATGAAATATTAGTTTTTTTAAAAATTACCTAAAGCATTATTCGTTTATTTCACAATTATATTTGTTCATTAATTTCGCATTTTAACGTTTTATTGCTAACGAATTTAAGCATTTATTCCTTTAATTCCTCTATACAAAAAGAAAAAAATCCATTGTTCACCACCAAAATGATGGCATGATGGCACGGGGGAAATTGGCAATCATGGCTTTAAAATTCCTCAACGAGAACTTTATTATTTTATAACTTTAAAAAATATTGTAATGTCAAATATATGTAATCGTTATTTATCGTTATCACTTATTTTACATTCAAAACCTTCACAAATATTGTTTACAATTTGTGATAAAATGCTTTTTTTTTTTTTTCAATTCCTACTATTAGTTCCCTATATATAACTTGTTCAAATTTTCAATAGTTCATAAAATACTTTTTATTCCTTCACTCAAGTTCAAATACATTTTTCTGAACTTGTAATGGAGGATACTTGATGCTAATACAGTTTTTTAAAATAATAATTCATTAATTAAAGTGAATTAATTAATTTTAATTTTTTTTTAGATTTAATGGGTATGTATCTACCAATAGATGGCGCCAGATGTAAGAGAAAAACTTGAACTTTATTTATAAAGGACTTTCTGTAATATAGTGAAAAAAAGTAGGAATTGACTTTAAAAGATTTTTTTAATATTACTTGTTTGAAAATGCTTCACTTTTTAAAGGGATCTTCATACATTTGCAAATTAAATGTGTTACTTAATTCTGTATAAAAACGTTTCAAATTTTAAATTCCTCATAAATATATATTAAAATACTACCGTGGAAAACAAAACAATTAATGAACTTTTAGGTTACTATATTTAATACAACAGTTTGAGTTTTACAATTTAATTTATCAAATATATTCCTCTACCCCGATCTGATGTATATTTTTTTTATAGAAGACTAAAAATTTTCAATATTTTTTATACGCTACAATTGTAATTGCATTTTTATTTGAGTAAATAACAGCACTCAGATATATGACATTCATAAATTTACTAATGGGGCGTTTGCCTCAAAGATTATTTATTAAATACGTAATTAAAAATAAAACTTCAATTGAACAGAAAAACCATTCTTAATATGTCAATATATATATATATATATATATATATATGAAATAATTAAAGCTTTTACATAATGAAGTTTAAATAAATGGTATGAAATTTGGCTATACATGGATATATTCACAAATTTTATTTAAAAGAATAATTGTTAAAATAATTGAAAGAATGAATATTTTTTAAGAAAGTGAAAAGTTTTTTGTGAATTAATGGAGATTGTTTCTATGTTATTTAAAAGCATGATTTTTCAGTTTCAGAAACTCCAAAAAAAAGTACGCATTGCAACAGGTTGTATCAAGTTCAAATTATTACCTGGTTTCCCTTGTGAATCTAAAAAAAATACAAGATTGATGCATTATTGATGTGTTACTAAAAATATAAAATTATGTAGTTTTAAACTAATTAACAATTTTTGTATGTGTGATTTTGTGGTGCTTGTTTTAGGTCAAGTTTCAGAAGTTTCTAAATTTTAATTTAAATCGTAGAAAAAAATTATATAATTTTAATTATATAGAGTATATATTCAATAAGTAAACTACAATATTTTTAATTATTAATTTATGTATAAATACTCTTACATTTTATTGTACAGTAGAAATTTTTAAAATTAGAAGCCAAAATTTAGGCACAAAGATTTCATATTTTTTTTGAATGCAGTGATATGAGATTTAATATTTAAGTAACATTTTCAATATGTTCTTTTCTTCCCTCGCCGTACAATATAAACGTATTGCTGTAAATATGTTAAAAAGACATGATTCAAGGTTATCGTAATTTTGGATTGTTAATCTTTTTTTTTATATTGATTCAGGATTCAATATGAAATATTCATTGATATATTAAATATTATATCAGTGCTTCATATTTTTAGATTGAATTCATATAATAAAAATGCAGCAGATTTTATTTAATAATTTAACTATAAAATATATATAATATTTAATTTATTGTTTAATTTTTCAAAAATAGTACAGCCAATTGTCTATAAATTTATTAATGATTCAAGTCATGAAATTCTCTTTGAAAATGATATTAATCTATCTCTATAAAATAAGATGGCTATTATATCTGAGTAAATCTTTTACTATCATAAATCCATTTCATTTTATATTAATAAGTACTTTATGATTAGTGAATTTATAGTGCATATAAACAGCAAATGCTTTAATATGTAATTATTTTAAAATAATAAAATAATTATAATTGCATTATAAGCATCACATTTCAGCAATTAATGCAGGCGAATATCTTAAATGTTATGGGTTTCGTAATGATTAATTACCATTGTATAAAAGCGTCATTTTTTGAAAGAAACATTGTAAAATTGAAATAAATAAACTAATAAATTTAAAGTAAAATTAAATTCAAAATACAATTAACAACTTTATTTATTTGCAATCGTTTGATGTATGTAATTAAATTACATGTAAAAAATTCCAGTTCAAATTAAATTTAAATATTCTGTTGCTATATTACGCTATCTGTAGTAGTTCAAGTTGAATTGTTAATGCTAACCTGTGTACTATGTAACTTATGCATTTTTTTAAATTAAAGTGTGTCTTTAAGATGGGAACAATAAATGTAAACGAGAAAAAAAAAAAATACCGGCATTCATTTGTAATTTCACTTTTTAAGCAACAATAAAGGAGAAAAGTTATTTTGGTTTTGCTTACCTCGCAACATTCTTTCTAATTCCATGCGTGTAGTAGTCTTAGCTTCAGGTTTTAAACCTTTCTCTAAAAAATTAATTTGGTTCAAAAATAAATAAATTGTTGCTGAAAAGTATTTTAATGAAGACACTTCTACAAGCTGATAAAGAAACATTTTGATAACGATTAAAAAACTTTCAATAGTTTTAAAAATGTTATTAAAATAACTGTTAATTACGCATATACAAAGTATTTTTTTTTAGTAGAAAAATGATATTTATAAGAAATTGTTTTTCATATTAATTAATAATTTCATAATAATTGATAATATTAGCAAAAACAATTTAATAATTTGATAATAATTAGCAAAAACTTTTCGTTTGTCAGATATTTGTGATTACAATAATTCCTGCAATTTCGATAGTTTAATCCCTAAAATAGGGTTCAAATAAAATATAAATATAATAATTTCTTTTTATTTATTTAGTGCATAAAATTTATTTTTAAATATAAATTTATTTTTAAATATAAATTTATTTTTTAAATATAAATTTATTTTTGAATATAAATTTATTTTTTAAATGACATTACATTTATTTTTAATTTTTTTTTTTCTTACACTTATATTCATTTCAAAATACACATTCATATTAATACACAAATACACTTTTGTTTCATTTTTCCACTTAATGAATTTTTTGGATCGTACGCATAAATTCCTTTTATTTTCCTATTTTGTAAAATTCAAGTATCAAGAAAAAAAATTCGTGACATAATAAATAATATTTAATTTTTAAATTAAATAATAAAATATACTGAGATTAAAAAAAATCCTTCAAATATAATACACCACAATTTATCTGCTATAACTTTAGAAATACCGTGAAAAAGTTGCATAATAGTTGAAATTGTCCTATAAAAATCATATTTAACGATGTAAATTAAAGAATATTCAAACATTGCCTTGTATTTTTTACGCAAATAATGCATATATATGATTTTCATAATATTTAGCAGATGAAATATATCTGCACATATGTTGTTATAATTATAATATTAATTATTATTGTTATATTAATTGTTATAATATTAATTACGTAATTACATTTTTTTTCTTTGCACTTTTTCCTTTTATTGAATTTTTCGGATCGTGCACAGAAATTCGTGACATAATATAAAATATTTAAGTTTTAAATTAAATAATATATTGAGATTAATAAAAACTCCTTGAAATATAATACATCTTAATTTCTCTGTTATAAATTTAAAAAAGGCGTAACATTTAAATAGTTGAAATTTTAATATTTAAAGCGATATTCAACTATGTAAATTAAGAATATTCCAAAGTCTTCCATTTTTTAAGATAAATAATGAATATATGTGACTTTTATCATTTTATTAGATGAGATATTCGCTTAAAGATTAAAAACTTGAAAAGAATTCATTACTTACTGTGTAACAGTTTTATGATGACATTACGTCTTGTCCCCGCATCTTCAAATATTCCCGTTTGAACTAAAATAATATTTAGCTTAGAAATTCTCAAATTTTTAGTGAAGTGTTTGTTAAACCAACTGATTTTTCAAATATTTCTCCAAACAGATAAAAAAAAAACAGTTCGAAGACTATTATACAAATGAAAAGAAATAAGCGAAAAAAAGTTATTCTACTTCATTAAATTTCTTTAAAAATATTAAATTAAAATTCTGCATAAAATTATTTTGTTTAAGCGAATATTAGAAAATATTTTATTTATTATTCAATTAAGGCCTTTCATTGAATTGAAAATTACAAATATATATTAAAACATTAAACCTTATAAAGTTTCGCACTTTTATTTAAACGTTCTAAAAATATGAATAAATTTATATAAAGATTTAAATTTAGAAGTGTACAAATTGAACATAGTTAAGCATATATATCAAATAAATATAGTAATTAAAAGCCGTAAAAGATTCTTGTTTGTTATACATTCCAATGCCAGTGTGTATAAATGCAAAAATTAGTTAAAATTCAAGCTTGTTTTGCACATGGAATCCTATAATTACATACTCATGTAAATGTTTGACTATACATCCATTAATAGATTATTAAAGAATCATTTTCATAAAATATCTTTTGACATATATATCAATCGCAATTGGATGGCATAATAATTACAATTTAATAAAAATACAGGAAATATTTTGGAATTTTTTTTCATCGCAATAAACTTTTAGTAAATCTTCAGAGTAAATATTAAATTATTGACATTCATTTATACTTCAGTGACATCAGATCGTAAATAGGTTAGCATATATATTCCCGATATAATAACACTTTGAAATAAAATAGAAATATTAATATTTTAAAACATTTACATTACGATTTAATAGAAATAATGCGTTTTAGTTTTAAATTTTATTTCAAATATTGAAAATTTAAATATATTTAAAAAAACTTCACAATAAAATATTAATAACTTACCTAGAAATCTTATGATTAAAGGACTCTTATTTCAACTAAAAAATTAGAGTTTGCATTAATAATATTCACGTTAAGAAAACACTTTAGATAATAGCAGACATGGTTTAATAGCGAAACCTGTTTTATTGTATAGCAATTTAAGTATCGGCTTTAAGAATTTTAATAATTATTAATAAAATACTATAAAAATAATGTTTTGAAAATATTCTACAAAATATTAATTATTGGAAATGCTTCTAAAGATGAACGCAAGGAATACAACAGTTGAATCATATGCATGTAGCTTAATTTCTTTCAATGATATGACTGCTTCCAGAAATTGGTATGTATAGTGCCATGCTGTTAAAGTATCTAATAAGCATTTTACTTTCAGAAAACATTGTACTATTTTTTTATTTAAAAAAACCCTTTCTCCTTTTTTGGGATAGAGCTTTCATAAAGCAATTCTATTTCTTAAATTTAAATAGAACATGATTTCATTTCTTTAAAAGGCATTTATTACAATTTATATATACAAAGCAGCAAGTTTGTTACAAAAAAATTATTTTCTGAATTTTTTCACTAGTTTCTTGCAAATGCTTTTGAGTTTGAGTCAAGTTATTCTTCATGAATAAGAGAATTCAGGGAATCGAAAGAATACAGTATTTTCCTTTTTTAGAAAATTTTAATCGTATATTTTAATAAATAATAGCAGAACAATAATAATAATATTTTCTTTATGATGTTATTATATATTAAAGGCTTGGTTTACTTTCACGTACTATCGAATAAAACTAAATATGCATAAAAGCGTTCGTATAATAAGCATTTGATAATATAATAATAATAATAATAATAAGATAAGCATTTGATAATTATTGAGAAGTAAAGAATATTCTGAAATATTTAAGTAAAAGACTTTATCTGCTTAAAAATAAAAATTAATATTCTTTTAATATTAAAATAATACTTTTACTTAAATAACGTTTAGTATATTGATAAATAGAATACCCAAAGGATATAGTTGAAATGGCAATTCATTATCTTTTTGTGAATATTAATTTTAACTGTATATGGTAGTAAATAAGTAAATGACGAGCAAAGAAATTTATCCGTTTTATACCAGCTTTTCATTGATATGTTAGATATTGTCACACAAATGCACGAGTAAAAAATACCTCTTTTAAATACATATTAGTTAATCAATATATTATCACAGATATCAATATAATTTAACAGTTATTAATTCATCAGCATTAATTCCACATATCTTACTATTTCTGAAGCCTAAATTAATTTCAGTTTTGTTTATTGGTTGTTTTCTATATGATGTTTGACCCTTTAGATAATAAAAGATAATCATTACTGCTTTAATCCTTCCAAAGGACTGCATAAGTGACAATGTTCTTACAAAAACTTTACTATAGAAAACTGAATCATCCATCTTATGGAAATTATATATTTTAGTTTCAATAATAAGAAATAAATAAATAAGTGATAAAAATGTTTCAGTAACGTGCACATTTACAAAATTCAAAGACCTTCTAGTAGATACTTTTTTATCATTATTATTTTTATCACTCTCCTTATTTTTTAGTGAAATATAATAAACAAAAATTTTTGTCTAGGAAAGATAAATTTTTTTTGCTTATTATTTTAACTAATACATTGAAAGCATTATCTTTTTGGAAAAGTTGCTTTACTTATTTATTTTCGGAATTTTAAGCAGAATTCTATTTTGAAATATTTTGTTGCATTCCTAAATTTCAAATTTAGATAGTTAATAATTATTAAACTCTAATATATCTAAATTTTTATCAGAAACTGCGAGCATTATGTATGCTCCACAATTAATAATGCTGCAAAAAATCCTGAATCAATCATGTTAAAAAATAATGAAGAACAGAAGGCTTTCCAATCTCCTCCTTTTCCAATATTCTTACAAAGCGTAAAGACCTAAATGCATCTTTTAAATATATTTCAACTTTATAAAGGAATTTATTTCATTTTCCTCTTACCCCCCCCCCAGACCAATACGAACAAGTGGAAACTGCAGAATTCTTAATGTCAAAGAAGTTCATCCTCAGGTGTGATACATTCTTAACATTTGTGCAGAACTCTGATTAATCGCCCTCTAACACCAGTGCTCAAGGAAGGGACTAACCAAACAAAAACATTGGGAGCAATTGAAAGCATTTAATAAACATCTAGATGCTTACTTTTTTGTCAATATATATTCTTTGATGGTGCCTTAAAACAATGTATGACAACAATATGATTTTGTTTAACATTTTATTGGAGTATTTCCAACACAGCATCAGTGATTACGGAGACAAATAAATAACCTCTCGGGACATAGGACTAACCTTCAATATGTATAATTATAGCTATACATTTACTATATAATTTTCCCATAGTGGAAAAATTTTCAGTTTTAAATCCTCGTATTTCTCAGTAGTTACATGTGGTTTTTTTCCTCAAAAACAAATAAGAAATAAAGAAAATTGATAAATAATTAATTTTAATGATAATTTTCTAATCAATCAAAATTAATTTTCTCGATGTAAATATGTTTATACATTGTTTACTTTTGGTCAGTCTATATTCTTTGATGATGCCCAAGCACAATGTGAGGCATCAGTATGATTTTCTTTCTACGTTTTATTGGAATATTTCCAACACAACATTAATGATTACGGAGACAAATAAATAGCCTCTCAGGACACATGCCTAACGTTCACGTGGAATTTTCCAAAATGTATAACTGTAGCTCTGCAATTACTATATAATTTTGTGACGGTGGAAAACTTTCAGTTTTAAAACTTCATTTTACTCAGTAGTTAAAAATTTTTGTTTTGTTTTTCACAAAAACAAATATGAAATAAAATAAAATTGATAAATAATTAATTTAATGACAATTTTCTAATCAATATAAATTAATTATTCTCGATATAAATGTGTTTGTAAATTTTTTTAATCACAATTTTTAAAAACTATGTTAATAAATATAAAATAAGTTTACCTCCTTTTAAAATCTCATCTGAAAAAAATAAATGTAAAAAAAAATGAATTATTTCAAATATTCGCAACATTTGTAAACATTTATCTAATTAATATTTCTAATCTATTTCAGTATTTATGCACTTTTTAATATATGACATAAATTTAATATATCGAAATTTATTTTGCTTTCACATTTAAATTCATGTTTATATTTCTAATTAATATTTTTTTTTCTTTCAACTGAATGTATTTTTGCACCTGGCTTTCATTGTTTTTTAAGTTTGTTTTCTATACTTTTTAAAAGTTACTTAAAAGTTACTTTCAGAGAATGGTCTTGGTAGGAAAACATTTTATAAAATTAAACCACAAAGCGTTAAAAGTATTCGATGCTATATTAAAGTTCTACAGCCTTCTTAAATGTTTGTTTTAATAATATGCCTTTCTTAATAATTGAAATATAATGAAGAAAAAAATGAAAATCATTTATACTTACCTTTCAATGTAACTAAAAACTTTTAAATCGTCTTTTCTCAACTGCTCCAATTTGGGAAAGCTCACCTACAATTTATAGAAAATTAAGTTAATTGTCATATTTTTTTTCAAATATTTCACAAGTGTAAAATCAGATGTTTCGTAGAAGTTTATATAAAAGGGACAATTGATGTAAAATAAAATTAAACGCCAGACGATTTAAATTGCTGCTAAGAAATATTTTTTAAGGAAAATAATTTGTTGATAAAAGAGAAAAATAATTTCATATATGTATATATAGAGATATTTGCATTTTTTAAATATTTTGCCTGTTTTCTTCAAATACAGAAAAAAGATATTGTTCGGTTTCAACAGAAGCAGATTTTTCGTTGTTGACATTTGTTGCCTATTTAGAAATCCAAATCCAAACTCAATTTAAATTGCTATAGAGGCTAATGTACAAAAGGAAATATAATTATTTGCCATAATTATTTAATTGTCAAATACTTCCCTGTAGTGTATTTTGAATTTTTTTCAATCTTTTACAAAGCTTTTGTGTGCTTTGCTAAAGTACAGAACAACATTGAAATGTTTTTCAATATTGAAGAAATGTGGTACATTAATTATGTATCATTTGATACGGTAATGAAATTAAGTACATTAACGATAAGTTCCCAGAACTTAATAAATTGCAGCATATTACAGAGTTTATTTCCAGGGCTGGAAGACTATTGCGCATTTGCAATTACGTGTTCATTTAATGGTAATAACCGTTCAAAAGTCTACGAAATTAATTTCTCACATATAGTTAATTGCCTATGAAATTATGTATGCATCTAATTGGAAATATTACTAAAACAGAATTTTTTACTGAATAGGAATTTTATGTATGCTTTTTATTTCGCTTTTCCGAATGATTTTACATAAATATTTATTTTTCAAAATATGTCTATCAATGCATACAAGTTTAAGATACTTCAGTTCTTCCGTTTTTACATTATATAATAACAATATTAAAATACTATAAAAAAACCTTATATTAAATTTTAAATGAGAAAACTTTTGTCTTAACTTTGATATTAAAAAATGTTTTATTCATCTCAGAATATTTAATTATTTGTATTCGTTAAAACTCATAACACAGATTAATATAATTTTCTTTTGAATATTGAAATTCTTAAATATCATGCTGAAAACGAAATTTTTGAGAAATGTTTTTCTCCTTGTGCTTCAAATTAATTTTATGTTCATAACTATTTTAATACCATAATTCAATCTAAACATATGGATATTTAATTGTAAAGTTTTGAAATAAAGTTTTAAAATAATTTGAAATGATTTATAACATATATTTAATAACTTACTTAGCATTTCTACGAACTCCACGAGTCTTTTATTTGCTGCAAAATTAACTCTCGAATTAAAAGTTGACTGAATCACAGTAATAACTACTTATAAACTAAGCAATTTTATTAATGTTGAAAAATAAAATTATAGATATACTTAAATAATTAGTTTTAGAATAATAACTTATCATGGATACATTTAAATAATTACAAAATCCTATGAAACTCGTTAATTTGATGTCATTAATTTAATGGCATTGAGAATACTCCTGACAATTTTACGAAAAACTGTAATAACCAGTAACATTGGAGCAATTTATAAAATGTTTGTCTTTTTTTTTTTTTAAATTAAAATAAAAAAAAATTTTTATGCTCCTAAAATAGGAAAAACCCAAAAAAGAATTCAATAACGAATTTCTTAAGAATTTACGAGAAATAAATGGAGAATTAACTATTGACAATTCAATGTATTTGATCAAATTTTTGTAAAATTGAAAATTTCGCAAATTAATTCAATTTTTCTTCAATTAGAAAGATTTAAATTGTCCATTATTTTTGCAGTTCTCCACGTTTTATGCTATTCACAAATTTGTACAAATATACCTTTAATTGCTTAGTTACTCTCAAATATCAATACAAATCAATAGAGGTCCATTATTTAATTCTAAAACAAGTCTAAGAGATGTTCATAAATTATACTGCCAGTTTCAAAAGATGAATTACGGTTGAATACTTCATGAAAATATCATTAAGGGCAATTATCTTTACGAAAGATAATTTTAGATTATTTAAGTCACTTAATGCAAGGAAGCAGTGATATTCTCATTTAAAAGAATGTCAGAGAGCAGTACAGAATCTTAAAACAGGAATCTCAGTGAACAATCATAAAATGTAAATTTCAAGCGATTCTCACCAAAAAAAAAAATAATAATAATAAATAAAACTTATTTCCTATTTCATTTTTTTTTTTTTTAAATTGTTTTAATTTTTTAAAAAATTATATAAATAAAGTTTAATTTCAGTCTCCAATTTTGATTTTTCTTAACGCATTTAATTATAATGTTTGTAATTAACAAGTACATGTAATAAAATTGATATTAAGAAAATTAAAAATGTACGCTTCTTAATGTTATACGTAAAATTGTTTTTCCAAAGTTACATCCATTTGTAATAAAAAGCATATATTTTAATTTCCATCTTTGACCATAAAAATAGGATTGCTCCTATCTTAATATTAAAATATATTTTTTATATTTTAATTTATTCTTTCCTATATAATGGGAAATTCTGTATCTACTTATAGTCAAATACATATTCATGTTAAAGTATATTGAACATCACAGCATGTTTAATTCCATATCTTTTAAAATGTAATTTTTAAGCATATAAAATTTAACTTAACTTTATTTAACTTATTTAGAAAAAGGTGAATTTTTCAATTCTTAAACTTCTTAGCTACAAAAAAAAAACTTCAAAAACAGAACAATCTTCAGAATAATAAATCAAAGAATATTTTAACGGAGCTCTGCATTTGTAATATATTGATATATTTAGAAATATTATTTCAACCACAAATGAATGAAATTCTTGAAAGTAGTAAGCAAATTTATTTAAAGAATGTTGAAAGAAACAGCATCTTGATTCATATTTTCAAAATATTCTTTTTAATCAAAGAAAAAATAGAAATAAAAACAATTTAACTGATTGTATCATATTCAAAATATTACCTGGTCTTCCGTCTGGACCTAAAAATACAAATATAAAGTAAATATGTGAAAAGATAATCCTATTTGTTAGGATAAGTATTTTATTATAGATTAAAAGATAAGAAAAATCAAAAACAATAAAGAAGTTTGCACATAATTTAGTTTACTTATAATTATTTATAATAGACCGGTTTACATAAATAGAAATGTTTTGCTGTAAATAAATATAAATTAAATTACTCTAATTAAAGCTAGCATCAATGTATCTAATACACTAAATCATCTGTAGAGATTAATTACTTTTCATATCAGATTTAATATGTAGATCAAAGGAATCAACACTATATTTTTAACTCAAGCTCAAATAAACATTTATTTAGATATTACACTCTAAGAAACATGAAACAAGTTATTAAAAATTTTAGAAATTATTTTTAGGTTTAGTTCTTTATTTTTCGTGCTAATCATTAATTGTTGAAATGCAGCATTCCCCTTTCAAAATAAAAGTATTTATCCATTTCAGAGTAAATTTTGTGTTGACAGTAAAATGAAATGTCCTATTCGTACTCTAATAGAAGCAAGGAATATTGAAATGTAACCATCTAGAAAGATGTTACATATAAAAAAATTAGATAATTCATTTCGTTTAATAATCACTGTAATGTAGATCAGTTTATAAATAATTCTTCAATGTAATCATTACATAATCTATCTAATCAAAATTCTACTAAAATAATTTCAACGGAAATTCTTTCAAAAGAGCTGTTTTTAAATTTTTCTACATCATTTGATAAATAAATTCGATCATCAACAATTATAGGAAATTCTATTGCTTTTGATTCTAACACAAATTTTCCAGATGTTTAATTGTCATCAGAATTTCTATGAATTTAAAAGCAAGTGTTATTGAATCGATGAAATTTCTTCTTATTTTTGATATTTCTGATAATCATAAATTGATTAATAATTACGATATTATAAATATAGAAAACAAATTAAAGGTAAAAAGAAAAAAAATTTAAGAAATTAGTTACTTACGTTGCAAGATTTCTTCGATATCTATACGTTCAAACTCTGGTTTTTCAACTGGCCCTTAAAATATTTTTTTTTAGAAATACAAAATCAATATTTTGTTACACAATACATAAGTCAACTCGTTTTTTTAAAGAAAAAGTATTTTCGAAGAAGACTATAAAACATTTTTTTCACTAAAAATTTTTAATTTTTTTTTTAAATGAAAAAAAAAAAAACCTTTTTAAACTAATTTAATATTTATTATTTTATGAATATATTTCAATTGGCATCCAGAAGGAACAGAAAAGTACTTGATCTTATAAAAATTTTCTAGGATTTTTTTAAATGTTAAAGTATTTATATGTCTAACAGTAAAAACAAATAATAATAAATTGATAAGTATACAAACAAAACCCAATTTAAACATGTATATTTTAACTTTTAATTTTTAGTAACGTATGGGAATATTTTAAATAAATCCTTTTCGAAATTTATATTAAATCATTGGATAGGCCTGTATTGGGAGTTATAACCCTGCTTTGACTTAATTTGAAAGGAAAAATAGGGAAACATTAATTATACCTGGTAATGAATATGTGTAGACAAAATAAACAAACTTTTCATGCTATTCAGTTTAAAAGTAAAATTAAAAATTCCAACAACTTGCAACATTTAATTTAGTATATAGATTACTTATTAATTCAAACATACTTTCTTTACTTGATAATCATATATTGAACCATAATCTAACAGAAATCACAAAGTTCTAATAAATTCTCTTCTCTATGTTATTTCAATATTTCAAAATTAGAATTTGCCATTTGGCTAAAATTCATGATGAAAATTACAAAAATAAATTCACAAAAAAATAATTCATAAATAATAAGTTTATTGAAAGGCCATAAGTTTATTTAAATGTCATCATGAATTTTCTTTGTGATGTTTGTTATCTAATATAGCCTAAATGTGTATCTGTGTTCAATTAAGTTGATTTATGTTGATTTATTTTTTGTGATCTTTCCTTCTCATTAAATATGAAAATAAATTATCGTAATTAAAACTGATAAAATACTAGCAAACAAAGTTTTATTGTTGTTTACAAAGTTCCATTATTATTTATGTTCATGAGAAATCACAATTTCCAATGAAATAGTTTAATATTTTAACACTTCAAGAAATATTTGCAAAAAAATTAATGCAAACAATTTTTTTCTTTGAAGAAAAGAACTATAAAATATTTAATTAATTATTCTTGTGATTTGTTTATGTTTCACATGAAATTATCAGAACTAAAATGTTAATCAGAACTAAAATGTAAATTATCAGAACTAAAATGCTAATGTTTTCCTCAAAATGATTAAAAAATAAAATATTTATTTATATAAACGTTTTGTATTGTTTTATTGTAATAAATATAAAATTATCAGAGTTTCAAACAGAATAACATTATTTATATTCAAGACGATTTTTTTTTTGAAAAATATGTTTGCGTTTTCTAAGTAAATTCGCGAACAGAAAAAGGATCCGAGGGTTAATAAAGCGCCATTTCTTATACAAAAGGAGTTGTTCATAACAAATTTCTGTTCTTAAACATTATAGTACGCACTCTGTTTTATTCTAATTCCATAATGTTTGTATTTATTTGAATCTTATCATGCAATTGTATTTTAATGAACATGTTTCAAAATATCAAATGAACGATATCAGTTCAACATACTGATTACTTACCTAATATGTCCGTTATTTGCAGACCATATTTGGGTTCTAAACAAAAAACAATTACAGTAAATATAATCAGGTTAGATCAACAGCTTAGCTATAACAAGCATGAAATGTTACTGAAGGATGAATAATTAAGTTATTAAATAACAATGTCTTGATTCAGCTTCTTGAGTTTTTATGTATTATGATAAGCAGTACGGGAGCATAGTTCAGCTTCTGAGTTTTTATGTATTATGATCAGCAGTTCGGGAGCACAGTTCAGCTTCTGAGTTTTTATGTATTATGATAAGTAAGTACGGGAGCACAGTTCAGCTTCTGAGTTTTTATGTATTATGATCAGCAGTACGTACGGAGCACAATTCAGCTTCTGAGTTTTTATGTATTATGATAAGCAGTACGGGAGCACAGTTCAGCTTCTGAGTTTTTTATGTATTACGATAGCCATTATGGTAGCACAGGGGTATTACCAAATGGAAAAATCGTACTAGGTATCGTCGTAAAGAATGGGTTGGCTCGACTGGAATATTTGCCAGAAAATGTGTCTGTTGAATATTCCAGATTAAGTAGGACGAATTAATCATACAACAAATATAGTTTCTGGGTATACAAATATTCTGCTAAAATGAGCTTGTATATCCAAGATTATTTTTATGTTATGCGAATAAAATCATCAATGATAATCGATAGTAAAAGGAAATCATTCGAAGTTTCGAAAGGCGTTCCAATTCATATAGGCCCATAAATAAATAAAAATATACGTAGCAATGCACATTCTGACAGCTTATGCTACAGATCTTCACACTGGATTAGAACTAAATACATAAAATTTCACTTTTGTTTCACAATTACAAATAATTAATTCTCGTTCTCAAAAATTATTTCTAACCAGTTTTTTTCAACATTTTAATTGTAGCCTTTTTCTTATTAAACAAATAAATATAAATTTACTTTTTCGTAAAATACATTTTAAGAGTATTTAAGACAATTATATCCGTATTAATCAATATGCAAATGTTAACCTTCACCTTTTGCTAGGAATTTCCCACTCTAAACAGTCCTCTAATTTGGTTTTAAATATTAACAGATATGCTAAATATTAGTATATTTATAATAAATATACTAATTTATAATTATAAAGTACTATAATTTCTGTCTACTGCATAAGGAAAAAATTGCTATATGCCAAAAATATATACATTTTATCATATATAATCAGTATATAATCAGTTTACATAACCAGATATAAAAAAAATATATTATCAGTTTCCTAAAAATTTCAATATATATATATATATATATATGACACTCGATTTAAATTAAACTAATAAGTAATATTTGAGTTTGTTATAAATCCATTTTAAATTTTTTAAACAAATTTTTTATCAATATTATTCATTATATAGATATTTGCTTTCTCTTTAGCCCATGAGTTTGTCTTCTCCAAACGGTCCTACAAAATATAATTTGGTTTCAAATACCGGCAGTTATTTTTAATTTATAAATTTTTATATTAAATATACACTCATAGTTATAATTGTAAAATACCATATTTTCTAAAGAATACATATAAAGTATTACTATACTTCACCAATTACTATGTATTATAATTGTAATCTAATTTTCATTTGAAACTAAAGAAAAACATGTTCATACAATTCCTGATATATATTTATGTGACGGATTTTTTTCGGATTAATCAAATCAATCTTAGCTGGATACGTTGTAAATCAATTTATAATTCTGTTTTAACCTAAATTTTACAATATCATTCATTATATAAATATTTACTTTCTCTTGGCCCATGAGGTCTTTCTTCTCCGAACGGTCCTACAAAGGTAAGTTTGGTTTCAAATATTGGCAGTTATTTTAAATCTACAAATATTTATAGTAAACATACACCCAGTTACAATTATAAAAAAGTACTAAAATTTCTAGATAATATATATAAAAATAGCTATACTTCGCATCTACGATACTTAATAAAAATTTTAGTTCTCCTTTAAAAAATAAAACTAAATAAAACATATTCATAAGATTTCTGATATATATATTTAATTTTTCAAATTAATCAAGCTAATTATAGTGATTAATATATATGGAGTGATGTAATTCCATTTATTACTGTGCTTAAAGACACTTTTATCAATATTAATAAACATATAAATATTCAACTTTTCTTTTGTAATCAGGTCTTTCTACTCTAAACGGATTCTAAAAATATTTAGTTTGAAAGATTTGGCTGCAATTTTATAGCTACAATATTTATATTAAAATTACACTTATTTAATATTATTAAAAAAACTAAATTCTTCATAATACATAAGGAAACGTAGCTAAATATGATAATTTAGAAATTTTAATTCTTGTTTTGAATTTGGAAACAAGACAAAAAAATTCTCAAGCAATTTCACAATAAATATATATATATTAATCATTATTCCTTTAATCTGCCCATCTTATTTGGATATTGTTGTAAATCCATTTATAAATTTGTTATTAGGACACTTTTATCAATATTACTCATTATATAAATATATACCTCTTCTTTGTGTTATCAAGTTTTCTTCTTCAAAAGGTCTTACAAAATACTAGTTTGGTTTGAAATATCGGCAGTTATTTTAAATCTACAATCATTTATATTAAATATACACTTGGTTATAATTAAAAGCACTATGTTGCTCTGGACATATATATACTTTCTGTACACTCAAGACAAACATTGCCAGGTACCACCCCCTACATTTTGCAATGAACTCTCCTGGATGACGTGGAAGGCACGTGATCAGGTGGAAGTGAGGTATTTAACTGCTGCTGAATAAATAGATATGATACTCATTTTTCCTTACTTCTGTAAGTAATAATTTTAGTTTCTTATAAATCGACTTTTGATAGATTTGTTTTAAAAATTCAATCAATATTAATTAATAACAGAATTATCTACCAAATTTGCTGCCTGATGGTTTCTCCTACATTGTTCTACTTATAAAAATGAATGACGGTGAAATATTTTACGACTATATAATAAATCTGGACGTCCACACGCTATCAAAAATAAGTTTGTCGGAGACTGTCTCGCATGGTGAAAATGCTATAGTTAGACGTTAATAGATGAAATACTTTCAAAAAATCGGGGCCAATATTTTAAAAATTTTCATTCTCTGTTTGAGGATTTTTAAATGAAATTTAGAATTTTCATTTAAATGCATATCATTATCTAATATGCATTCAATTTCTGAGCATCACATAAGATGCGCTGGGCCCGGGGAGCATCGTAGACTGGTCCATGGATCAGTAATGGGGATTGCCTGGTGGCAAGGCACATAAGTTCCAAGAATCAATTTTTGTCATTCATCATTCATAATGTCAATATTACCACTCTGTTTCCTATGCAGGTCTTTTTTCTCCCCCAAACAGTAGGTCCTACAAGAGGCCGGTGATGGCGGAATTTTAAAACTTGAAATAATAATAACTATATTAAAGTTATAATTATTTTGTGGTAGAAGCATACCATGAATGCTACAGGTATTCTAGTAACATATCTGCGGACCATGTTTTGCACCCTAAATGGCGTTGTTTTAATTATAACTGTTATTTATAATTTAAAACTACAGGGACTCCTATTTAAACATATATTGTTGGATATTTTTGCAACATGATGCTGAATCAGATTAATGTCTAATCACTCCTAACTCCCAGTTTGTTGTAAATCCGATAAGTTTGTTTTGGGACGCTTTTAAATATTACTGTTCGCATGTCTCAATTTCCGTGATTTTGTTTAACATCTGGTACAATCTACTTCAAGCCATCTACAAAATATTGTTTTGTTGGCATCCATGCCAAGGCTTAGGTTGAAGCTGTGTTGAGCACAAGGTTTGCCATTACACTTATTGACAGTTATAATTGTAAAGTTATATCTTGAGTGTATATATATATAAAATATTGCTATGCTTCGCTATTGCCATATGTTATAATTGTAATCGAATTCTGAATTTGAGAAACTAAAAAGGAGATCATATTCTTACAATTCCTGAATATACATTTTGACGGGTTTATTTTTAGATTAATCAAATCAATGTTAGCTGGATACGTTGTAAATTCATTTCATATAAGTTTGTTTTTAAGCTAAATGTTATCAATATTATTCATTATATAAATATTTACCTTCTCTTGGCCATGAGGTCTTTTTCTTCTCCGAAGGTCCTACAAATCTCTTAAATTTATTGAGTTCGATATTGGCGATTATTTTAAATCTACATATATTTATATTAAATTTACTCGTAGTTAGGTTAAAGTGCTATATATTTTCTGTCTAATGCACATAAAAAATATTGCTATATAAATGATACCATACGTTATAATTGTAATCCTAATTTTGAATGTGACACTAAAGAAAATCATACTCATATTCCTGAATATACATTTTTGATGGGTTTTTTTCAGATTAATCAATCATTGGTACTTGGATAATTTGTAAATCCATTTATAAATTTGTTTTAAGGAGAAAATTTTATCAATATCAGTCATTATACAAATATTTACTTTCTCTTGGGCCATGAGAGGTTTTCTGCTCCTACAAAAATATCATGTGGTTAGAAATATTGGCAGTTATTTTAGTTCTATAAATATTTATATTAAACATACACCCAGTTACAATTATAAAGTACTAAAATTTCTAGACAATATATATAAAAAATTGCTATACTTCGCATCTACGATACTTAATAAAAATTTTAGTTCTAATTTAAAATTAAAACTAAATTAATCATATTCATAAAATTAGTGATATATATATTTTTTAATTTTTATTAAAATTAATCAAGCTAATTATAGATTGATAGTGATGTAAATTCCATTTATTAAAGTGTGCTTAAGACACTTGCTATATTAATAAACATATAAATGATAACTTTTCTCCCGTTATCAGGTCCTAAAACTTATTCAGGTCCTTGCAAACGGACCTAATAATTTTAGGCCATTAGAGATAGAAAACTCCTAACGGTCCTAAAAACTTATTTAGTTTTTGAAAGATTTAGCTATAATTTTATATCAAAATTACACTTATTTAATATTACTAAAAAAACTATACATTCTTCATAATACATATAGAAACGTAGCTAAAATATGATAATTAGAAATTTTAATTCTTGTTTTGAATTTGAGACTAGAGAAAAATTCTCAAGCAATTTCACAATAAATATATATATATTAATCATTATTCCACTAATCTGCCCATCTTACTTGGATATTGTTGTAAAATCATTTATAAATTTGTTATTAGGACACTTTTATCCAATATTACTCATTATATAAATATATACCTTTTCTTGTGTTATCAGGTTTTCTTCTTCAAAAGGTCTTACAAAATATAGTTTGGTTTGAAATATCGGCAGTTATTTTAAATCTACAGATATTTATATTAAATATACAATTAGTTGTAATTAAAAAGTACTATATTTTCTGCTTTATATATATATATATATATATATATATATATATATAGCAGCAAAGAGCAAGTTACTATATATATATATATATATAAGAGCATATATATATATATATATATATATATATATATATATATATATATAATGCTCTTCGATACTGCCATATATGCTATAATTGTAATCCTAATTCTGAATTTGAAACTAAAGAAAAAAATCCTATTCATACAATTCCTGAACATACATTTTTTTCATATTAATCAAATCAATGTTAGCTGGATTCATTGTAATTCCATTTATACGTTTGTTTTTAAGCTAAATTTTATCAAATTTTATTCATTATATAAATATTTACTTTCTCTTTGGCCCATGAGGGTCTTTCACCCATGATGTTCCTATGAGGATATCGAGCGGTCCTACAAATATAATTTGGTTTGAAATATTAGCAGTTATTTTAAATCTATAAATATTTATATTAAATATACTCATAGTTATAATTATAAAAAGTACTAATATATCTTCTGTCTAATACACATAAATATTGCTATACTGCGTAATTACCATATGTTATAATTGTAATCTAATTTTGAATGTGAAACTAAAAGAAATCATACTCATACAATTTCTGAATATACATTTTTGACGGAATTTTTTTTCTTGATTAATCAAATCCCTGTTAGCTGGATACGTTGTAAATTCATTTATAAGTTTGTTTTTAAGTTAAATTTTATCAATATTATTCATTATATAAATATTTACCTTCTCTTGGCCTATGACGTCTTCCTTCTCCGAACGGTCCTACAAAATATAATTTGGTTTGAAATATTAGCAGTTATTTTTAAATCTATAAAAATTTATATTAAATATACTCATAGTTATAATTGTACAGTACTATATCGTCTGTCTAATACACATAACATATTGCTATACTGCGCAATTACCATTTGTTATAAATGTAATCCTAATTTTAAATGTGTAAATAAAGAAAATCATACTCATACAATTTCTGAATATACATTTTCGATGGGTTTTTTTTCTAGATTAATCAAATCAATGTTAGCTGGATACGTTGTAAATTCATTTATAAGTTTGTTTTAAGCTAAATTTTATCAATATTATTCATTATATAAATATTTTCCTTCTTTGGCCCATGAGGTCTTTCTTCTCCAAACGGTCCTACAAAATATAATTTGGCTTGAAATATTGGCAGTTATTTTAAATCCATAAAAATTTATATTAAATATACTCATAGTTATAATTGTAAAGTACTATATCTTCTGTCTAATACACATAAAATATTGCTATATTGCGTAATACCATTTGTTATAAATGTAATCCTAATTTTAAATGTCTAACTGAAGAAATCATACTCATACAATTTCTGAATATACATTTTTGATGGGTTTTTTTCTAGATTAATCAAATCAATGTTAGCTGGATACGTTGTAAACCCATTTATAAGTTTGTTTTAAGCTAAATTTTATCAATATTATTCATTATACAAATATTTACTTTCTCTTGGGCCATGAGGTTTTTCTGCTCCGAACGGTCCTACAAAATATAATGTGGTTAGAAATATTGGTAGTTATTTTAAATCTACAAATATTTATATTAAATATACTCGCAGTTATAATTGTAAAATACTATATTTTCTCTCTAATACACATAAAATATTACTATACTTCACAATTTTTATGAATTATAATTGTGATCCTAATTTTCAATTTGAAACTTAAGAAAATCATATTCATACAATTCCTGAATATATATTTATGACGGATTTTTTTCCAATGTTATCTGGATACGTTGTAATTTCATTTATCAGTTTATTTTAAGCTAAATTTTATCAATATTATTTAATTATATAAATATTTACCTTCTCTTGGCCCATGAGGCCTTTTCTTTTCCGAACG
Source organism: Caerostris extrusa (assembly GCA_021605095.1). Lineage (NCBI taxonomy): Eukaryota > Metazoa > Arthropoda > Arachnida > Araneae > Araneidae > Caerostris > Caerostris extrusa. The sequence continues at coordinate 239,159 of BPLR01009667.1, read as the reverse complement.
GTCCTACAAAAATATAATTTGGTTTGAAATAAGTTTTGAGTTAAACAGTAGAGGAAATCAGTTTCCTAATAATATATGACACTCGTTTTTCCATTAAACAAAATAAGTAATATTTGGAGTTTGTTGTAAATCCATTTTAAATTTTTTTAAACAATTTTTTATCAATATTATTCATTATACAAATATTTACTTTCTCTTGGGCCATGAGGTTTTTCTGCTCGAACGGTCCTACAAAATATAATGTAGTTAGAAATATTGGCAGTTATTTTAGTTCTACAAATGTTTATAATAAATATACACCCAATTACAATTATAAAGTACTGAAATTTCTAGACAATATATATAAAAATTGCTATACTTCGCATCTATGATACTTAATAAAAATTTCAGTTCTCCTTTAAAATTAAAACTAAATAAATCATATTCATAAAATTTCTGATATATATTTTTAATTTTTCAAATTAATCAAGCTAATTATAGTGATTAATATATAGAGAGTGACATAATTCCATTTATTAGTGTGCTTTAAGACACTTTTATTAATATTTATAAACATATAAATATTCAACTTTTCGTCTGTTATCAGTTTTTCTTGCTCAAAACTGTCCTAAACATTATTTAGTTTGAAAGATTTGGCTGTAACTTTATAGCTACAATATATATATCAAAATTACACTTATTTAATATTATTAAAAACTATACATTCTTCATAATAAATAAGGAAACGTAACTAAAATATAATAATTTAGAAATTTTAACTCTTGTTTTGAATTTGAACTAGAGAAAATAATTCTCAAACAATTTTACAATAAATATATATATATATATATAATCATTATTCCCTTAATCTGCCCATCTTATTTGGATATTGTTGTAAATCCATTTATAAATTTGTTATTAGACACTTTTATCAATATTATTCATTATATAAATATATACCTTTTCTTGTGTTATCAGATTTTCTTCTTCAAAAAAAGTCTTACAAAATATAGTTTGGTTTGAAATATCGGCAGTTATTTTACATCTACAAATATTGATATTAAATATACACTTAGTTATAATTAAAAAGTACTATATTTTCTGATTATATATATATATATATGCTATGCTTCGCTATTGCCATATTTTATAATTTTACTTCTTTTTTCAATTAAATTCCAAAGAAAATGATATTCGTAAAATTCCTCATTATATTTTTTGATAATTTCTTCATATTAATCAAATCAGTGTTAGTTGAATTTTGTATAACTGCAATAAATATTTACCTTTTCTTGTCCTATTGGGTCTTTCTTCTCCAATATAGTTTTGAAAAATTTTACAGTTTTATTAAATCTACAAATTCTTATATTAAAATTACAATTGTCGATAACAGAAGTACTAGAGTTTCTGCCTAATATATATGAAACATTGCTATACCTTTCAATTGCGAAATTCTCAAAATTTGTATTACCTTTTTGAATTTAAATGAGAAATTCATTCTCAAGTAATTACTGAATACATATTAAAGTAGTATTTTTCAAAATAATCCAATCAATGTTAATTGATTTTGTTGTAAATCAATTTCTATTTTTTAAGACTTTGTTATCAGTATTGATCAATATGTAAATATTAACCTTTTCTTCTCCTATCAGGACTTTCTTCTCCAAACGGACTTTTTTTCTGCAAAAATAATTTTATTTAAAATATTTGGCATTTATTTTATATCTATAAATATTTTTTATTAAATTTACACTTATTTATAATTTTAAAGTACGATTTTGTCTGTCTAATATTTAAAAACATCGCTATACTACTGTGTGCAAAAAGTAAGACCAATATTCAATTTAAAATTCCCGGCCTTACGGAATTTCAATTTTTTTTTTTTTTAGGTTGCTGGCACTGTCCTTCACGTGTGGGAAATTTGATGTCAAAATATTCATTAGTGTGTGAGTTTGGATTTTTGAGACGTAAAACCGATTTTTGAAATGTCTGAATTAATTGAGCAAGAACTTGCGTTAAATTTTGTTTGCGAAAACACATAGAATGTTGCAGAAGGCATTCGGTGAGCATTCCTATATCGGAAAGAAATGTTTACAAGTTACATAAACAGTTCAAAGAAGGCAGAGAACTTGTTGAAGACGAAGAGCCCTCTGATCGATCATCACCCTCAACAGAAGAAGCTCATCTCCAAAAATTAAAGATTTGGTGTTTGCAAACCATCGATTTACAATTAAAGACGTTGCTGATGATGTTGGAATTTCAAAAGGATCTATCAATTCCATTTTGGGCTTCAAATACGTCAAATCTCGATGGGTACCGAAAACACTGAATGCGGCAGCTCACACTGCATTGATTCTTCGTGACTTTTTCGCCAAAAATGAAACCCATATCAACCCACAACCACCGTATTCAGACCGTGCAATTTCTGGCTATTCCCTGAATTCAAAAGGCCACTCCGGGGACGTCGTTTTGAGTCGATTGAAAAGATTCAATAGGAATCGCAGCGTACATTGAAGGCCATTCCCTGCTGAGGACTTTTTAGCATGCATTGAGGATTAGAAAAAAAGTTACTACAAGTGCATTGAATCCGGTTGGGATTACTTTTAAATGCAATGAAATGAATTTGGAAGAATAAATAAAGATTTTTTGAAGAAAAAAATTGGTCTTTTTGGTCACAGTAGTATTTTGCACTTACTATATTTTATCATTTTAATTCTAGTTTTGAATTTAAAACTAAAGAAAATCATATTAATACAATTCCTGAATATATTTTTGATCGATTTTACAGATTAATACAATAAATGTTATTTGAATTTTGTTATAAATCCATTTATAAATTTTAAAGACATTTTATCAATATTATTCATTATATAGATATTTACCGCCACTGAACTATCAGGTTTTTCTTCTTCAGACGAATCTGAAAAATAATTTGGTTTGAAATATTGGTAGTTATTTTTTAAATCTAGAAATATTTATATTAAAAATACAATTTTAAATTCCTATAATTTCTGTCTAATATATATGAAATATTGTTTGCTTCGTAATTGCTATATTTTTAAAATTTTCATTTTTGTTTTGAATTCAATGAGAAAATATCTGAATACATATTAAGATAATATTTTTCAGATTAATCAAATCAATGTTAATTAAAAGTTGTTGTAAATCCATTTATAAGTTTGTTTTAAGAACATTTTATCAATATTATTCATTATATAGATATTTACCGAAATTCGACTTATCAGGTTTTTTTTTCTTCTTCAGACGAATCTGAAAAATAATTTGATTTGAAATATTGGTAGTTATTTTAAATCTAGAAATATTTATATTAAAAATACAATTTTAAATTCCTATAATTTCTGTCTAATATATATGAAATATTGTTTGCTTCTGTAATTGCTATATTTTTAAAATTTTCATTCTTGTTTTGAATTTAATGAGAAAATATCTGAATACATATTAAGATAATATTTTTCAGATTAATCAAATCAATGTTAATTAAAAGTTGTTGTAAATCCATTTATAAGTTTGTTTTAAGAACATTTTATCAATATTATTCATTATATAGATATTTACCGAAATTCGACTTATCAGGTTTTTCTTCTTCAGACGAATCTGAAAAAATAATTTGATTTGAAATATTGGTAGTTATTTTAAATCTAGAAATATTTATATTAAAAATACAATTTTAAATTCCTATAATTTCTGTCTAATATATATGAAATATTGTTTACTTCGTAATTGCTATATTTTTAAAATTTTCATTCTTGTTTTGAATTTAAATGAGAAAATATCTGAATACATATTAAGATAATATTTTTCAGATTAATCAAATCAATGTTAATTAAAAGTTGTTGTAAATCCATTTATAAGTTTGTTTTAAGAACATTTTATCAATATTATTCATAATGTAATTATGTACCATCTTTTGGCCGATGAGGTTTTTCTTCTCCAAACGGTCCTACAAACTATAATTTGTTTTGAAATATTTGACAATTATTTTAAATTTACAAATATTTAAATTAAATGAAAACTTAGTTATAATTATAAAGTGCTATATTTTCTGTCTAATTTATATAAGACATTGCTATACTTTGCAATTACAATATTTTATAAATTTTTATTCTCGATTTGAATTTAAAACTAAAAAAATCATATTCATATAATTCCTGTATATATGTATATATATATATTGTTACTTAACGTAATAGCATTGTAAATATATTAAAAATCATTATTATTAAAAATCATAAGTAACAAATAAAGATCAATAGATTTTTTTAAATTAGAAGCCGTAAAGTAGTTGTTAATCTCTCATTTTAATCTTATTTCTCTCCGATATGTATTAAAAATGTTTTAACATACTATTTATAATGGTAAATTAGTTTTTTATGCTCTCCCATATCATTTATGGGCAATGACAAATTTTTCTCTAAAATAAAGCAATTAATTTAACAGTCATACATTTTAATTATAATTTTCTTTCTAATTATTAAATAATACTTAATACTTTCACTATAAATAATTTTATAAATTTATTGACACAGAATTGTTCTAACTACGTTAATTAATGCGTATACATTTACCTTCTTTATCAGGTTTCTTTCTAGGAACTTTTGAAACCGCTCCTACGAAATGATAACATTTAAAAAAAAAACTCTTCAATAGATATTTCAAACTTGCAAACAAGTTTTTATTATAAAATAATTTAATAATAATTAAAATGTATTTTAATTTCTGTTTATTTTACTGTGTGCCAAAATTTTACATTCCTTCATAATAAATTCTGTCTATAAATGGTTTAGTCATGTGTATTTTTTTCTTTTTTATTTTTTAATTATTTTTCTGCTTATTGTAAGACGAATTTTTAATACAATTTCCGGGTTATTTTCAATTAATTTCATGAAAGAATGCTTTGATGTTAATATTTTAGAATATTTTTATCGTAATCTACTTATTATTGTCTTTATTCAATTCCTTCTATTAGCTCACACTCTCTATATATATATCTTGTTCAAATTTGCAATCGTTCATAAAATACTTTTTATTCATCGATTCTAGTTTAAATACATTTTGTTGAACTTGTAGTGAATGACACTTGATGTTAATACAGTTTTTTCAAATATAAATTCATTCATTAAATTTAATTTAATTAATTTTAGTTTTTTTTTAGATTTAAGTTGCATGTATCTACCAATAGATGGCGCCAGATAAACTTTAAAAAATGAGTGAAAATTATTTATAAAGGACTTTCTGCAATGTAGTGGGAAAAAAAGTAGAATTGACTTAATTTTTTTTTATATTACTTGTTTTTATCTTTGGAAACGATAACTGAACTAATATGTTGAACTTTTACCGGTCTTTTATTGAAAAGATTCTCAGCTTGCTAAGGTAGCACAATGAGCATGCGCATTCGTTCTCCACTCATTATCAATACGTTGCGTCCCATTCAAAAATACGGTTTGCATCTTTTGCTTTTCATTCTTAACATTTTATTACAAATGCAGGCATCACGGATATTACAATAAAAATAATGTATTCTTATTTTGATTTAAAAATTAATAGTTCTCTCTAAATTAATTTTAGTTCATTATTTGTTATTTTCAATATTTATAAATAATTGAATGAATTCAATTTAACGTATTTTATATAAAAGTAAACTAATACAGTGGAGAAAATAAACGAAAGCACTCAAACTTACTTCTTAATATTTCTAAAAATTTAATAAATTTATTTTCGTCTAGTGCTCCAATGTTTGTTAGTTTATCTAAAAAAAATAAATAAAAATTAATTAAGAAGAAGTTATTGGAAAAAACTGAATTTTAAATTTTTTTTTATTTATTTGTTGAGATTAAATATGTTGAAAAAGTTGATATATTTAAAATATTGATGCATTTAAAGATATAGGATTGAGAAAATCATGTTATATTTTTAATAAAAATATACGATTTAAATTTCTAATAAGCATAAAAATTTTTTGAAAGATAAAAGAAAAACTATATTTTATATGAGTTTTACTTTTATTCTTCTTATCTTACTTCTCAATAAAAGGTAATTTTATTTAATTTATTATTTAATAGAAAAATAACTATGTGATTCTTATTATTATCAATTGCCAAACATAATTCTGAGATTCTTATTCTAATAAAAGTAATTCTTATTTTAACATGTAAACAGAATAGAAATAATAATAAAAACAATTTTTCTAACATCACTATGCGTTATATTACTTTTACTTATCAAAATACATAAGAACAATGAAATGTCATTTCTCAATTAAAACAAACTTTTATTGAATATATTCTTTAATAGAAAAGTAACTATGTGATTCTTATTATGATCAATTACCAAACATAATTCTGAGATACTTATTCTAATAAAAGTAATTATTTTAACATGTAAACAGAATAACAATAATAATAATCATAACATAATTGTTCTAACATCATTGTGTGTTATATTATTTTTACATAGCAAAATACATAAGAAAAAATGAAATGTGGTTTCTCTAGGCTTACACATTCATAGCAATAACAGCCCGAAAACAACAAATTTCAAAGCTCAACTCCTAAATTATGAAATAATTAAACTTTATACTATTGATTTCATTCCATTACTATTTGCTTACATTTTGTTGTTAAATCCGACCATGTAAATCTTCAAAATGCTTTACTATTTATAAGTTAAGGAATTGAGATTAGGTTCAAGGTGTACTTTTAAATACTCTTAGTACAAAAAAGTGCTAATAAGGAAAATATTTAAATAAAACTTTTTAATTTATACAAAAAAAAGTATATTTACGTAAAAGACACACTTTCAAGTTTTTAATTTTCTTTGTATAAAAGAGCAGGCATAAATAATCTTATCAATAAATAATTTTCATCGAGCGAATGGAGAAGCCGGAACCTATCATGTCAGTTTGATTTCCTTAAATTTACTTTGAATAATTCTAAATTATGTCTAGATAATTTGTTTATTTGAGAATTTTGAGAGGTACTACTGTGCGGAAAAAGTAAGACCAATTTTCAGTTATTTCTTTTAGGTTGCTGGCTCTGTTCTGACATCTGTGTGAAATGTGACGTCAAAATATTCATTAGTGTTTGAGTCACGCTTGGTTTTATGAGATGCTCAAACTAATTCCGGCAATTTTTGAAATGTCTGAATTAATTGAGTATAGAACTTGCATTCAATTGTGGTTGCGGAAACGTATAGAATGTTGCAAAAGGCATTCGGTAAGCATTCCTATATCGGAAAAAATTGTTTAGAAGTGTTATAAACAGTTCAAAGAATGCAGAGAACGCGTTGAAGACAAAGAGCCCTCTAGTCAAAAGTCCACCTCAACTGACGAAGCTCACGTCCAAAAATTAAATATTTGGTGCTTGTAAACCATCGATTTACAATTAGAGACCTTGCTGCTGACGTTGGAATTTCAAAAGGATCGGTCAATTCCATTTCTCGATGCATCCATTTATTGAATTTTTTTATTCATGATATTTTCTTTTCTACAGATAATTGCAATACTGCAATTAATTAATTGAATCATCATGTTATTTTTTTAAATAAACTCATGTTTGTGAAACCATGAAGGAATGAAGGAATGAACCATGAAGTACACCATGAAGGAATCGTCATAATTGAATGAAATTTAATACACAGTTGAGTGGTAGTGGTACAAATAAATGATTAAATGTTCAAAGCAAACAAATAATAACAAGAGATCGGAATCAGTATTTTGTTTAGCCACCACGCGCCGCAATAAGTGCTGATACACGACGTGGCATGGAGTCAAACAAATTTTGAATGTCTGCCTGAGGAAGAGCATTCCATATTGTATGTATGCGCACCCAAAGTTCGTCTGCAGAAGCAACAAGACGAGGATCACGAGCGAGACGCCGACCAACGAAATCCCACACATGTTCAATCGGCGACATATCCGGGGAATACGCAGGAATACGCAGGCCAAGGCATTGTCCTGTTGAAATACAGCGCCTGGCAAGCTTTGAAGGAAGGGAACAGATTGGGGCTGTAGAAATTCACTGATGTACCGGTTGCTGTTCAGATTGCCCACAATTCTTAGCAATTGAGATCGTCCATGATATGCTATCGCACCCCAGACCATAACTCCGGGTGTTCGTCCACTGTGGCGTTCGATAATGCACTCCGGAAGGTGGCGTTCAATGGCATAGCGTCTGACACGAATGCGGCCATCATGGTACCACAAATTAAAGCGAGATTCGTTAGAAAACACGACATGTTGCCATTCAGCACGCCAGTCTCTATGCTGAGCGGCCCATTGTAGCCGCAGGCGGCGATGGTTTAGCGTGAGAGGGATCCTGTATAAAGGAGTCCTTGCGCGCAGTCCACGCTGCAGCAGACGTTTACGAATTGATGAAGCTCACAATGAAACACCTGTAGCTATTGACCACTGTGCTGCCAATTGTCTAGAGGAAGCTGTACGGTCCGTCAGCGCCATGCGGACCAGGTGTCTATCATCGCGAGCCGACGTCACATTTCGGGGTCCACTCCCGGATTTCCGAGTTGTCCGACACTCGTCCGTCCACTGCTTCCAAAGACGCATCACTGTGCTGCTGTTACGCTGCACACGAGCGGCTAACAGCAATCCAACAATAAGACAATCCAGCTTCACGAAGGCCGATGATTCTCCCCCGTTCAAACTCTGTAAGTTGTTCAAATCTCGCTCTCTTTCGTCGAAGAGGCCTAAGTAACGATTGATCTAACGTTTACCACTAGCAGATAACCACCGATAACCCTACACGCCTCGCTACAGCCGTCTATTTATTCGATCCATCCGCCGTTCAGAGGGCGCTGCTCAGCATACGTATGCGCTACGGATTTGAAATTCTAATCATGCGATAATTTGCATTTCCTGAAAATTTCAGCTCACTCGCGTAAGTCCTTCATGGTGTTTCAATTTTCACAAACATGAGTTTAAAAAGAATATTTCTTTTTCACATCTGCTGGATAAATATTATATTTTCATTACGTACTATTTGCTTAATTGCACTCTTGATTAGTATTACTTCGGTAGATGATTTAAACCTTAAATGTTCCAGCATATAGTAATTATCTGAGATAAATAATTTCTTCTTTTCCCTTGTAACGTGAATAATTGAACAATAATAAGAAATAATGCTTGATTATTTTATAACTATTTGAATACAAAGATTAATTAATAGAAGTAAAGTTTTGAAGTATATAATTAGTAAAAAGCTTACCTATCATTTCTACAAAATCCACAAGTTCTTTATCCGCTACAAATTTAACACAAGAATAAAAACAAATGTTTCAGTTGAAAGAAACACTGTAGCAAATTTAAAAACATGGCATTTATAATAATTACAGAAATATTAAGTAAAAGCTACAATTCAATCGTGAAATTAAATTTTTAGAAATCATGGTTTTTAATAGTTATATTAAAAAAAAAATCTCTTTTAACATTCATCATTTAATTATGTTAATTCTACGAATATTACGCTGAAAAAGAGAATTTTTGTTAATAAAAATATTAAAATTTTAATAATTGATACAATTCGAAAACTTTTACAAAATTTGAGCATTTTATATTTTATCAACATTATGTAACAGAAAACTTATAAAAATTTTCTTAGTTTTTTTTTTCTCTTAATTTTTTGCTAGTGTCAATTTTATACATTTGATCAAACTGTAAAATATTCTAACTTTAATATTCTACTATTTTTTCAGTAAAATATTTCCATCATCAGGATGAATTTACACACACATACAAAAACTAGATATAATTTAAAATTAATCACAACGCATTAAAAAAATTAAATTTTCAATACACTCAGAATAAACTTAAATAATTAATAATTACACTTAATAATTTAAATTATTTTTCGGTTATTTAAAATAAATTTCCTTTACATAGAGTGCATTCAAATTTATATAAATATTTAAGAAATCTAATGAACAAACAATGTAAATTATGTTGTTGAAAAATATTTTCAATTACAGAAGAGCAAATATAAAGAGACAAAATACATCTGATTATATCACACTCAAATTATTACCTGGGCGGTTACCTGGACCTGAAAATTACAAATACAAAGTTAAATAAAAATATAAGTGATAAAGCTAATGTAAAGTGTTATGATAAATCAATGTAACATGTTTAAGGAAAATGGTTTTTTAATTTTTTTAAAATTATTGTGTGTAATTGTCAATTGTTTATTCATTGAATTTCAAGACAAGTTGTAAATTGTAATTAAAAACGCTAGAAGGATTTATAAATATTGTAAATAAAATTACCTTTTATTATTTCATGCATTTATTGTAATATTTTTATTATTAATTTCGATATATTTATTCGCAAATTTAATCGTTGTGCAGCAAAAAGTTGGAAAGTAAAAAAAATTTTCAAAAGCAGAGTTTACTTTAATTAGATTTTTAAGCATAAAAACTTAGGAATATAATCGCCTACTTCCACCCCCCACCCCCCCAAAAAGAACACACTTAGTAGCTGCCTTAATTATCATAAAAGTCTTCACATAACATTATCAAAATGGCTCGATAGGAACTAGCTTATGGTGTAATATAATAAAAATAACGAAATTAACTGCCAACTCAAACATTTTTCAATGATATGAAAATGAATTTGTTAGTGTAATCGATTTAGTATGATAAAAACTATAACCACCATTTTAGTTGCAAGATTACTATTAATTTCAATGTTAAAGCGCCTACTTCCATCATTACGATCTTTCCATTTATTAACTGAATGTTTTGCAACGAATGATTACTAAGAAAGAAAGCAAGAAAAAATTCAGGTGATTTTATTAAAAACATCAGTAAAGGAAAAAAATTAATTACATTTCTAATTTAAATAATAGTCATTAGGTATTTTGTATTATTTCATTGCAGCCGTACCATTTACAGTCAATATGAAAAACCCTTCCTTAAATGACATAAATGGTTAACCATTTACAGTTATGAAACCAAAACTTAAATGAAACATAAATGGTTAACCATTTACAGTCAGACAAAACCTCAAATGATGAAACTTCAATGACAAAAAACATAAATGGTTAACTATTTACAGTCAATTAAATGAAAAACCTTTCCTTAAATGAAACATAAATGGTTAACCATTTACAGTCAATATCAAATTTAATGACAAAACCTTTCCTTAAATGAAACATAAATGGTTAACTAACCATTTACAGTCAACATTTAATGACAAATTTAAATGACAAAATGGTTAACCTTTACAGTCAATATCAAATTAAATGAAACATAAATGGTTAACTATTTACAGTCAATATGAAATTTAATGATAAAACCTTTACAGTCAATATGAAATTTAATGACAAAACCTTAAATGAAACATAAATGGTTAACCATTTACAGTCAACATCAAATTTGATGACAAAACCTTTCCTTAAATGAAACATAAATGGTTAACTATTTACAGTCAATATGAAATTTAATGATAAACCTAATGACAAAACCTTTCCTTAAATGAAACATAAATGGTTAACCATTTACAGTCAATATCAAATTTAATGACAAAACCTTTCCTTAAATGAAACATAAATGGTTAACCATTTACAGTCAATATCAAATTTATTGACGAAATCTTTCCTTAAATGAAACATAAATGGTTAACCATTTACAGTCAATATCAAATTTAATGACAAAACCTTTCCTTAAATGAAACATAAATGGTTAACCATTTACAGTCAATATCAAATTTAATGACAAAACCTTTCCTTAAATGAAACATAAATGGTTAACCATTTACAGTCAACAAATCAAATTTCCTTAATGACAAAACCTTTTACCTTAAATGAAACATAAATGGTTAACTATTTACAGTCAATATGAAAAACCTTTAATGATAAAAAATGGTTAACCTTTCCTTAAATGAAACATAAATGGTTAACCATTTACAGTCAACATCAAATTTGATGACAAAACCTTTCCTTAAATGAAACATTTACAGTCAACATGGTTAACTATTTACAGTCAATATGAAATTTAATGACAAAACCTTTCCTATTTACAGTCAACATAAATGAAAAACCTTTCCTTAAATGGTTAACCATTTACAGTCAACATCAAATTTAATGACAAAACCTTTCCTTAAATGAAACATAAATGGTTAACCATTTACAGTCAATATCAAATTTATTGACGAAATCTTTCCTTAAATGAAACATAAATGGTTAACCATTTACAGTCAACATCAAATCAAAACCTTTAATGAAACAAAATGGTTAACCTTTCCTTTCCTTAAATGAAACATAAACGGTTAACCATTTACAGTCAATATCAAATTTAATGACAAAACCTTTAAATGACAAAACCTTTCCTTAAATGAAACATAAATGGTTAACCATTTACAGTCAATATCAAATTTATTGACGAAATCTTTCTTAAATGAAACATAAATGGTTAACCATTTACAGTCAATATCAAATTTAATGACAAAACCCTTTCCTTAAATGAAACGTAAACGGTTAAAACAGTTCTTTGTGAGACTGCCTAATAAAATTGCGTCATTTTTTTTTTGTAGTCATTATAAACTTTCTAAACCATTGACTTGCAAACAAAAAGGAACAATTATAGGTATTAAAATACTCCGGTATATATTTATAATCGGATTTTCATTCTGACTTAGTTAATAAATGCTAATTGAAGAATGTGAAAGATATTTTAGTGCAAAATTTCTTATAATAAAAGTTGTTTTAAACAAAAACATATAAGGATTTCATCAAACAATTTTTAAAATTTTTAAAATGAAAATGATTTAAAGAATAATTAAGTTGTAATATTCTATTACTTTTTTTTAATAACATTATTAAACTGAAATTCAAAAAATAATTTATTAATTCGAAATCAAGTAAAAAGAAATAAGTGTTTTTAAGCTATTTTCATAACTAGTAGCTATTTACAGTGGCGCATTAATTCGTTTATTTTTATAAATTTTATACTTTTATATAACAATTACTACACTTTGTAAGCCTCAGTATTTTTATAATAAATAATTCCTAAATTGCCTAAATTTAAATTCGTCCCTTCACTTCGTCATTAATCTCATGAAATGCTTTATATCGTGCCTATAAATTAATTTTTACGATTTATATTTTTCAGAATTTATTCAACGAGAAAAAAATTAATTAACATAGTTTATATTATTTAAAAAATTAAATAGATAAAATAAAATATAATATTTAATTAAATAATTATTCTTCCAAAATTGTCCCTGACAAAATAATCAATGGTGTATAGTTCAGCAGTTGAGAATCTCAATAAAATTTGTAAATTATCTAAACTAAACAAAGTGTAAATTATGACCAAATAAAACGTTTAATATGGAAATTGTATTCGGTTTCTCCATATTTAAATAATTTTTGTCAGCATGACATTTAAAAGTTTGGTTTAATTAAAGGTTTTATTAGATCGGACTTTTGGGCTGCTGCTTAATAATCATTGTCATTTAAATAAGAAGTGTTAATTGATTTCAGAATAAATATTCAGAATAAAATTAAGTTCCTGTCATTCAATTTATTGCAATATTAAATTTAAAATGCAATGATCTAATTTTATGAAAGTATAAAAAAGAAAGAAATTTTCTGTTATTTAAATCACAAACATTTGATGCTTAAAATTATGTTGCATAAGTGTATGTGATGAACAATTTTGTATTTAAATTAAATTTTTCTTACGAGCTAAGGCGCTAACGGCAATAAAATGCTGTCATCGTAAACAATGAAATTTTATTAAAGGTTTTATAAATTCCCGAAACAATTTAATTCCCAGTTCATTTTTTTTTTTAATTCTAGGAAACCTAAAATTGACTATTTATTACAAACACGACTTATATTATGAAAATCATATTAAATCGAATAAAAATACTGAAATAAATTTACCTTGAAGCATACTTTCGATGTCAGGTCGTTCAAGATCAGGTGAAACTCTTCCCTTCTTTTAATGCTTCTAAAAATTTAATTTGTTTAAAATTTTCTAAATTGCTGATCAAACAATTTTAAAGCACTTTCAATTTTTGCAAATAGGCACAAGAAAATACTTAATAAGATTCAGTATAACAAAAATTTAATTCGAAACAATCATTATAGAGATCCATTATCACTTCTGCTAATAAATGTGGAGGCAAATTGTGACTTCATTTTTTTTTAATTTTAATAAATATCTTATAAAAGAAACAAAAATCTATATTTTATAAAATAATTACTACTGTGTCCAAAAAGTAAGACCAATTTTTTTTTTTTTTTTTTTTTTAAACTCTTTATTTATTCTTCCAAATTTATTTCATCGCCTTCAAAGTGATCCCCTCCGGACACAATGCACTTATGCCAACTTTTTTTTCCAATCCTCGATGTATGCTAAAAAGTCATTGGCAGGGATGGCCTTCAAAGCGCGCGGCGATTAACGTTGAATCTCGTCAATCGACTCAAAACGGTGTCGACGGTTTGAAAGCACCAAATCGTTATTTTTGGAAGTGAGCTTCGTCGGTTGAGGTGGAGGGTCGACCAGAGCGCTCTTCGTCTTCAACACGTTCTCTGCCTTCTTTGAACTGTTTATATCACTTGTAAACATTTCTTTCCAATATAGGAATGCTCACCGAATGCCTTCTGCAACATTTTATACGTTTCCGCAAACAAAATTGAATGCAAGTTCTTTGCTCAATGAATTCAGACATTTCAAAAATCGCCAGAATCAGTTTTAGCGTCTCACAAAGCCAAGCGTAACTCAAACACTAATGAATATTTTGACGTCAAATTTTACACAGATGTCAAGGATAGTGTCATCAACCTAAAAATGAAAATTTTGAAATTCCATAAGCCCCGGAATTTTATATTGAAAAATGGTCTTAGTTTTTGGACACAGTAGTAATTTTAAATTATTACTTAACTATATTCATTATATGCTTACAGCAATATGTCTGAAACAAATTTAATTTTCTAAAACGTGCAAATGAAACAACTTGAACTTGATAATTGCTTACATCTTTTAATATTAAAATTATTTTGGAAAGATTTTGGGAAGAAAATATTATTTAAAATATTACGTATACATTACGCTTTATTTTACTTGCATTATATTTACATAAAATGTACTTATGCTTACACTTATACATATCTACGCTTTAGTAGAGTTGTTATAGATAATTGGTGTCTTATAATAAATGGTGTCTTGTAGTAAATATTCGCTTATTACAAGATTATTTATTGGTTATTATAAAAGACAAGAATTTCAAAACACGTTAACTATTTTATGGAATTTCTTCGTTTGTGTATCTTAATTTAATATTTTCTCCATCTATAGATATTTATGTTACCTCCCTAAGATTATCCATTTCCTCTTAAGTGTTCATTTTTAATAGTTTGTATTGAAGAAACACTGAATGTTACCTTTAAACATTATAAGAAAAAATTTATATTGCAAATGTGAAATGCATAATAACATTTTTAATCAGTTATAACTTCAAGGCTTATTTAAAATAGATCTTTTGTTTTGAGAAAAAGCTTTAGAAAAAAAAACTTTTAACGAGAATAATTTGAAAATAATGAGCACAAAGATATTTTTTTTTTAACTGCATATTTTTAAAAAAAAATATATTAATAATAACCTTGTTTCATTTAACCAAAACTTATAATTATTAACTAATTTTGGTCCATAAAATAAGTCAGGAAAATTTAAATTTAATTTGAAGAGAAAGACAAGAAATATTCTTTTTTTTTTTTTTTTTTTTTTTTTTTTTTCGTATGTTGTAACAACAGATGTAATCTTTAGTTAAACACATTACATTTTTTTCACGACCCTTTACATTATTAGTTACTGAGTTATTTTTGCAAGGCAGGATCATATCATCGAATTAATACGATCCTGTATTTAAAAATCAACTTCTTACAAGAAAATTTATTTAAAAATGTTACTATTTTGATAAATGTATTATTTAAATATCATGCAAATAACTGAAAAAAATCACTTAAAATTATGTTCCTCTATTTATAAAGACAATTTGCTAATCATATAAAAATAAAACATCTATCATGAAAATTGCACTCATTTTATTGCAAAATAATGCAATAGATGCAAAATAATATTACATCTTATTTTTGTTATTTTTTAATAATGATGCATAAATTAATTATCTAAGAATAAGATCTCGTAAAATGAATAAATTACTTTCTAATATTTCCTCGATGTCTTCACGGTTGGGACCATAACTTCCAAGTATTCCCACTTTATCTAAAAGCAATGTGTATAAAAATGCTTAAAATTTTTATAAAACAATATCATAAGAAATTCATTTTTTCAATTAATTCACTTGCTAGACATAGAAATATTTAGAAAACAATTACACCAAAAAAAAAAAAATTAATCTGAACCAAAAATTATACTATTTTATTATAATTTCTGCTAGAAATCATGCTTAAAAATTATTAATTTTTAAAAAAAAATAAATTCTTAATATATTTTATTTATTAATTGATTATTTTTCTTAATAAATATATTGTACAAGAAATGTATAATTACTATATTTTAAATAATCTAATTTTTTTTTTTCCATTTAATCAAAAACAAAATATGAATCCGATTGTAAAAAAATACTTAAAAGTACAGAAGAAACACATTTAAGTTTTTAATTCCTAAAAATTTCTTGGGGTATTAAAAATAAATAGATTTATTGTAGAGGTAGACTAGGTCATTAGAGCTTATCCTTTGACAAAATTGTGCATAATAAATCCAAATACATTTAGGTATTGGCATAAACTAGAGCAATTTTTCTACATGCTTTTTATTACTAAAATCAAATACCCAAGCTATCCAAAATATTAATTTCGCGTAAGATTGTATTTTTAGTAAGAATATATTTTTGTAATAATGGCATGTATATGGCAGCGTTCATATGTGTATATGTCTAAATAGAAATTTAGATTTAGACTTTTAACCTTTTTTTAAATGTAATTGTAATATACAACAATCCTGTTTGGAAAAAATAATGATTATGGTACGATAGGAAAAAATATTTTTTTCAATTTTTACCTACATTTTTTAATTATTTTTGCTTATTAAATGAATCTAATAACTTCATTGGAAATAATTAATTACTTCAACTAAATTTACATTTACAACTTCCCCAAAACTAAATTATAACAGACCACTGATTGCATAGAAAGGTAAATGTGCGATTTAACAAAAGAAATGGACGTATTGATTCATTGTTAGAGAATTCATAGCTGCTTTGAAAGAAATAAGTATAACAGTTAGAGTGAAATTTTCTGCATCACTTTTTTCTTTTAATATCGAAATTTTTTTAATTTAATCATAAAAAATGAATGTACTTTCTATTGTAATTAAAATCGTCCCTGTTAAATGATTTCAACTCCTATGGTGGCGTTTTTCTAATCCCTCAGACTTGGCTGCTTGCCAATTTTCCACACGATCGCTGGTATATATTAAAATTGTAATTCTTTATACCATCATACGTACAGAATTAAAATAAATATTAAACTTTGAAGACAATTATCTTCAACATACATAATATGTTCCCATTTATTAGAATGTGATTATATTTATTTCAATATGCAATAGCAGTTTTAATAAAAATATTTCAAAAGTTAATTCTGAAATAGGAAAATATAACTATCTGAAAATTTACGATTAACTTTTAAACTTACCAAAGAGTTTTAAAATTGTACTTCCATATATGGGTCCTAAGAAAATAATGTTTCTATTAAAAATAGACAATTTAATATAACTTAGAATCAAAAAGGAATTAGTAATTTAAAACACAAATAACGTATGGAATATTTTTTAGCCATTATCTATCAAATGCTTAAATTCTAAAAAGTTACAGTTATAATTGTTTCACATTGCATATATAGCATTGGTATTATTGAAATTAAAAATGAAGTTACTCTATCAAATCTACAAAATAAACAATTATTTCTATATTATTTCCCTTAGAGAAGAAATAATACTACGAATCTGAGATCTAGAAAGCTTTTTAAAAGTAACAATATGTGCAATTTATGAAATTTAAATAATTAGAATTTCCCATTTCAAAGTACTGTAGAGGGAAAAAATTACTGAACATAAGAATATTAAATTTGTACAATGGTGTAAACATTTACCTTTTCTACCCGGAGTTTCTGCAAAGAAATAAAAATATTCATAAATAGTTATTTAAATCTCCGACAAATATCTGTAACATAAACTATATTACCTAATAAATAAAAATTATTTCTAAAATATTATTTCTGCAAATTTCATGCATCTCGAATAATGCAATATTGTTAAATTTGTTCTTAATTTTTTTGTTTCAAATAATACTTTGTCAATAGCAGTAAATAAATCTTTTTGCTTGCTTGAAATTACTTTTTTTATAAAAGTATGTTTTTATTAATTTTTAAAAATTTTCTTTTCTCATAATTTTTTATCATATTTATAAATTATGATTGCTTATCAATTTTATCTCTTTCTCTACATGATGCAATAGAATGCGTAAGACTTAGTTGACGTTTGACTTAGTACTGTTCAAAAAGAATGTTTCTAAGTTATCTAGATTAGAGAACTGAAGATTTTAGATCGCTAGAACAATTGATCTTTTTGATTTAAAAGAACTTGGTTCAAAAACCGAGAAACATTGTCTAATCGGAAGCCTCCATGCATATATTCGTACAACAAACATTTCTTCCGATTTCCTGGGAAGTTCGAAAGAATGCGAGCCCTTCAGATTTCCCCCTGTAGTTTCGTATTCAAAATTGTGTTGGCTGTTTATGAATTCAATGTAGTCAACCCCCTTTCGTCATTGCGTAAGATTTAGATGGAGAAAATATTTGAAAGCTTTTGGATAACAAGGAGTGCCAGCCTGAAACAGCCATCTTAGACGACAAGTATTGTATAAACAAACTGATGAAAGACGAACTTTCCATCCACATGTTGAATAATTCGTGATATCTAACTTAATTAATGTTTGTTCATTAAATGTAGCAGAAAAAAATTCACTAAAAATGCAGAAGAAAACCGATTTAAAGTCAATAAATGTAATATTAATGTATAAAACTTTCTTACTCATTAAACAATCACTAAAAGTTCAAAATATACAATCATTTAGACTAACCCCATTAATTTAGCAATGCGATATCAGATAGATGCGTTCTAATCAAAAATACGATTTTTGTATTTAATGCTTACTATTCAAATTTACACATTTATTACTCATTGGGAATATAAGATTAAATTTTTTACAGAGATAATTGATTTTAATTTTATTTTTAAGACTTCTAGCATTCAAAAATGGTTCAATAATTTCAAAATATTTTATTTTCAACAAATAACCCATAATATAATAGACAAACATATGAACTTACTGCTTAATAAATATAAAAATTCCCCTAAATTTTCTTTTTCGTCATATGCTCCAATTTCAGCTAATCGACCTAAAAAGTTTAGAAGAATAAATTTTTTTGTTAAAACGTAGTGAAATTTATAACATTTTTAATATATTATACTAGATTGATAAAGGAATATTCTATAAACATAAAAAATAGCTTGGATATATAAAAGAATAGCTGAAATATTTAGTATATCTACACTATTAAAATCCTGTTGTGAACAAAAAATTATACAATCTTTTTGTTATGAATTTTAAAAAATAATAATAATTTAAATATATTTTTATGAATGCTGTGTTTTAAATGGCATACACAAAAAATCATTTTCCATATTTTTATTTATGAAAGTATCATTTTAATTTTATTTTATCTAATAAATCATGGAAAGTGACGCTTTCATCTTATCCCATTATTTAGTAAAATGCATACTTAGCATGTTCCCTGCAAACACATCTATTTGTAGAACTATTTAATTTGTATTCCATATAGCAATTTAAAAGTTATTGAATTTTTGAACTCTATTCTATATTTCAATTGTTTGGTTATATCCTTTTATAAGTGTCCAAAAATACTTTGGCTTACTGTTGTATACTTAGTTGCATATGAGATCAAGCTAACGAAAGTAAAAATCTAGAGCTAATCTGAAATATTCATAGTATATAACACGTATATTTTTAAAGGCAAAAGGTTTAATTTGTTTAAAAATATATTAAGTATGCCTTATTTTATCATAAATTCATCTTAGATTTCTTTTCATTTTTTACATTTGTTCACATTTTCTGTTAATGCATGCATTATTTACAATTTTTTATTCTACTTGATACACATTTACATTTGCAATATCTCGATTACATTAAAAACATCATATTATGTTTTAAATGTAAAATTTTTTTAATTTGGCATAATTAACAGACATAATATTTAAGTTTGCATTAATTAAAACTTTCAATGTAAGCAGTAATATATTTGTTTAATGTAGAAATCTTTAATATTCTGATGCATGCAGAAATTCCTGAGAAAAGTTTTTTTCCTTTAATTTATTGCACGATATCCATAGCTAATTTAATGCAATAATTCAAACAAAATATAAAGTTGGATGCAATTTTTAAAAACAGTAAAAAATTAATTTTAAACTATTTGAAATTTATTATAATGCATATTTAGAAACTTACCCAACACTTCTATCAAATCCACAAGATCTTTCTCAACTACAAAATTAACATTGAAAATATAGTGCAACGTGTAAAACTGAGTCGATAAAATACAATAATTATTTATAAATGTACATTTCTGATTAATATTGGAAGAAAATAATGCATATAGTTTAATAATTAATTTTAGAATTTTAGATAATCTAATAGGAATATATAGGGATAAATATTCAATGAAAATTATTTATTTAATGTTATTAATACAATAAAGGTCATATCTGAACATTTTCAAAAATTCTTGCTTTCTCTTCTGCCATTAAAATTTACTATAATATTTTGTATTTTCATAAAACAATATAGAAAAGAATAATTTATCACTCGTTTCTTTATTTTATTTTTAAAGAATTCTTAATAAATACAAATTTAGGCATTTGAAAGAAATGTGTAAAATTGTACATCGGTTGTAAGAATTATTTTTGTTTGTTTTTTTACCAATTTTCTTTTTTTATTTTCAATTATAAATATGTGCATTCATCGCGAATTATTTTGCTATAAATTCCTACTAGTTTTTACAATTATTATATTTTATAGGTTTATAGTGTTATAATATTTGTGATGTAGGAAAATTAGAAAACGCTACTCCCATTCTCATTGGGGAGAGATTTCTTTTCTCATTTTCGAAACTTTGTAAAAGAAACAGTGATGTTTATTAACGTTAATTTAGTAAACACTTAAATACATTTTTCAAATTTCAGTAGAGAAATAAGCGAAAAAAATGTTTTTAAAATTGAAATGTCATAAATATATCAAATTGCTAAATGTTATTTTGACTTTAAATAAAATATTTACCTTTTAAAAATTCTGATAAAATTATTAAATGAAAATTATTTTAATTATCGATAATTGAGAATATATTTATATTGCTCACTTCAATTCAATTAAAATACAATAAAACTAAAAATATTTATGCTACAAGACCCATAAAATTAAAAGGCTTCTTCAAATATTACATTCTTCAGAAACATTTACATATATTTTAATTTCAACAATACCTCATAAATATGTAATAACGTCTAAAATTTTTGAATTTTGAAAATTGAAAAAGGTTTCAAAGCCTAAATTATAAATATTTTTTTAAAGAATTTATTTCCGATATGTTTTTAATCGTCTTTTTGTACCTCATAATTCAATATAACATCCATAAAATTGTTTAATTAAAATCTTTTATGTTCATCTCAAAGAAATTTTTAAATTATAGCTGATCTTTAATTATTGGAAAACGTTAATGTAATTCATGAATAATATTTTAAGGAAATATAGATCATATATTACTGTATTCAAGAAAAGTCATTGCAAATTGGGTACATTTCTTGAAATTGACCTATAAAAACAATCTTTCATACCACCAATTTATTATTTTTTAATTTTATCAAAAAAACAAATTTCACTTACTGATTTTAAAAAAAAAAAATATATAATACTGATTTTAAAAAATATTGAAATAGATACCTCGCTGTCCATTGTTCTCTAAAAATAGAAGTACCAAATTATATAAAATATTAAAAACATTAAAAAAGTATAATATTTTGTAAAAATTGTGTCCTGAATTTAATATTTTTGTCTACCATATTAAATTTAGGACACTTAAATTAGGTACGAGGGTAACTCTGAAATTTTTGAAACAGTGGCAGACGACAAACGCAAAAATATTCGTTCAATTTGTAAACTTGAACTCTTTTATGGCCGCAGATGATAAATCAAGAAGAATGCCTTCAAAGTCTACAACTAGCATATGGAGACGAAGCTCCAACTCGTGCTACTGTATTTAGATGGTTTACAGAATTTTTAGAGGTCGAAGTTCTCTTCTGGATTAAGAACACACAGGAAGACCTTCATTAGCTTTAGTTCCAGCCATGCGAAAAATGTTAGTCGATGATAATCGCTGCACATACCAAATGATACAGAAGAAACTTAATATTGTATCCGCAGCTATACATAGAATTATTCATGAAGAACTGCATATGAAAAAATTAGTTTGTCGTTGGGGCCCTCATAATTTAACAGAACACCAAAAAATGAGAGTGTCAGAATCTGCAAAGAAATCATAAAATTACTTAACGATGGTGGACACCGCCTTATTTCTAAAATCATAACTGGTGATGAAACTTGCATACCGTTTTTTGACGTTCCAACACGACATGTTTGACATTCCAACACGAAAGTAAAATATGGGTCTTTGAAGATGACCCCAAACCAACAATGGTGAAAAGATAACGAGCAATGAAAAAAAAATAATGTATGCCGTTTTCTTCAAAAGTACGGGTCTGGTCAAAGCCATCAGGTTGGAGGAACAGAAGATAGTCACAGCTAACTGGTACAACACTAAGTGTCTTCCAGAAATTCCTCAAGAAGTGAATGTAAGGGACTCATGCTTCACCATGATAATGCATCTTCTCATACGGCAAGTTCAACAGTCGAATTTCTTAAACAAAAATACATCAAAATGATAGAACATCCACCCTATTCCCCTGTTCTTCCTATGTGTGATTTTTGGCTTTTTTTTTTTTAATCTCAAGAAAATTTACTTGGTCGCCGTTTTCATTCGAAGGTGAGATTGGTGAGGCTATAAAAGCATATTTTCCAAGAAATGGATGGCTTGTGAAGCATTTAATCTTTGGAAAATCGTCTTCAAAAGTGCATTAATGTTGGAGCGACTACTCTGAACACCCTTAAAATTTGGTAAGTTAAACTTGTACCATTTAGCCGTATCTCAAAATTTCAGAATGACCCTCGTATTAGGATTTAAAGTTAAATTAAATTTAATTTTAATTTTAAATTTCGTATTTTGTTGTATTTATTAGTAAAATTCAAAAGAAAAACTTATAAAATGCTATAATGGTTTTTAAATATATTTAGTAAAGAAATTCACCTTTTAAAATTTCACATTCCTTCATATCATATCAACTAATTTAGTAATAAAATCAAGAATTACTGTGAAAGCTATGGTTTGTGTCTGTGACATAATTCATTCATGTCAATACATTATTAATTATAATAAGAAATTCTAAAATTTCAAATATAACTCAATAATATATTTCAATAATTTCAGAAATTTCAACAATTATTGAAAACATTAAGTTGTATCTGACTACTGTTATGCTTACAAATCATTAATAGAAGTACTAAAAAATAGGCGATATTAAAAGAGAGCAAAACTATGAAGATATAAATAAACTCAAATTAATTCATAACTTACTTTGTAAACAATCTTATGATATCAGCACGTGTGATCGTTCTAGTTCCTAATCTTCCCATTTCCACTAAAAGTTACTTATTTATAAATATTAAAATAATTTATAAACAAATACATAAACATAAATAATTACTCAACTAGGTAAAGAAATTCTTCGAAAAAAAGTTATAAAAAAATTCATTCATCCTATAAATTACTGGTTTAAATTGTTGTCATTATATATATTAAAAGAAATTTTTGTATTTCTTACATGCTTAATTTGTTGTTGCATGAATATATTTTAAAGAATGTTTAGGTAAAAAATATTTATTTTCCATCTAAGCAACATATATAGCATTTGAATAATTTCCTTTTATACATTTATATTTATGCGAAACAATATGAATCATATTATTAAAAAATTTAAAATCACTGAAATAAAATAATAATACCCATGTTCTAATTATTTACCTTTTAATGATAAACTTAATTTCGCTATACGTAAATATATGCGTTAATTAAGAAAACACATAATCACATTGTAAAATATTCACTGATGAATTGACCATTCATTGATATTGTCGTGGTATACTATTCAACAGTCTACCAGTATACAATGCGTAGAATGCATCGAAATTAATATACTGTCCATAACTAATCAAGTTATTAGAAATTTATTTTTCCCATTGCGTTTTTCCTTTTTCATGTATTTTACTTCAGATCTCCTCTTTTTATATGGACAAATGTGTTAAAACAGTCATTAAAACACAGAATAAAATTTTTGTTTTAAACTTTTGTTTTATCTGAGTATATATTTCTACAAAAGTATTTTGATAAAAAAAATCAAAATAAAAAGTTGAAATTTCAGTTTTTAGAACTTAAAAAAATTCTGCATATATTTCACTGCAAAATATGTAAATATTTCAACGTTCTATTACCTCCAATATCACCAATAATAATTCTGTTAAAATTTTGCTTCGGCTTTGTAACAGATGAGATAAATGTTAACTTTTTTTAAATGAACCCACTCTTAATACTTTGCATAATCATTGCAGAAATATTTCAGCCGACAATTTAAAATTTACTAAACTATTTTTAAAAAATAAAAATTTAAAGTTTATTTTAAACATTATTCGAAAAATTAAAGCGAATAGTTTTAACTTACGTATAATTTTTAATACTATGGGATCAAGCAAGGCTTCTAAAATAAAAACGTCCATATTAAAAAAAACACAAATTTAAGGAAATAAATAGACACATTGGACAATAACAAATGGGAAGGTTAGATCATTAAATAAAATTATAATTTTTTTTATTTTAACATTTAGTAAGTAATGAAATAACCATCTTTATACATATATAATCAAGTAAATCAGTTCGTTTCCTAAATTTCCTCTTTTTCGTAGCACTTTAGATGGGATTTATTTGAGCGTTTAATGATTTCATTGCATTTTGTATACCCTTCAGATCTCAAATTATTTTACAGTTTTTTCTGTTTTGTTAATTCATTTATGTAGGATTAACTAGAAAGTTCAAAACAATATATTCAAAGCACATGCTATTTTTAAGGTTTTGCTATTCCAATTTCTGAATTCGTATTTCTGAAAAAAAGATTTTGTCCATGATATCTTTGATATTGTTGTTGCATTACATTTTCCGTATTTTTGTTCTAAACATTTGATATGGATAGTATAAGATAATTTCGATGGTAGCTTTTGATAGATTATATGGGTAGTGTAATTTTGTAAACTCACTGCATGGAAAATATAGCATACATACATACATATTCAATGATTTCTTTTGAAAAAGAAATCATTGAAAGAATTTCTTTTTTTTTTTTTTAATAATATATATATTAAAATATTTTATCAAATAGTAATTTGTATAGAATAATACAATGCAATTACTTTGAACAACAACATATTTGAAAAGTATAAGAATTTTTCAAATATGTTGCTGTTCAAAGTAATTGCGTTGTATTATTCTATACAAATTACTATTTGATAAAAATTTTTTTTGCGGAAAATATATCCTGCGTAAAAAGTTATTTGCATGCTTTTCGAATAATGTTTTCTCCTTTTTTTTATTTCTTTATTACATAGCAAAGTCTCAAAACACTGTTTTATTCTTCGTACTTCAGCCGTCCAAATAAATAAAAACTTTTAACATGTAAGTGAAACTGTTTTACAAAACATTTTATTCTAGTTTTCGTCAGTAAGGAACTAAAACTTATTTTTACGAGGAATTTAAAATATTTTAAAGCCGAACTAGTAGATTAGGAAGCATTACCAGAATAAGCATTTTGATACTTAAATGTAATTCAATATTTAAAGATGAATAGTAAAATAAGCATATCTTAATGAGGATAAATATTTAACGTTATATATTAAAATTATAAATATTTATAAATTTACCTGGGTAATTTTTCCCATTTTTCTAAAAGAGAAACAATAAGTTGAAAAGTACTACAACATAAATACTGCAACTAATATTAAGACTACAACATAATTTAACAAATACTACGCCATAATTTTTTAATTAACGTATGTAAATGGATTTTGTGAAAATCAATGTACTATGAAGAAATAATTAAATTGAATCCAATTATTGTATAAGAGAATTTAAGACATTTGTTTTTCAATAAAGAACAATCTAATCTTAATTATAAAGCTAAGAATTTAAGTGATTTCTTGATGATCAAATTCAAAATTGTACGTAGGTGAAAGTCACATTTAATTTTAAATGAAATTTGATATAAGTTATAATTAATATTCAGCAACTTACGTCTAGTTCTAAGAATCTTCAGAATTTTTTTCTCTCCTATAAATGATAACGAACATTAAAGAAATGTAAAAATTAAAAACAATTATTACACAAAAGGAATTTAGATTAATACTCAAATCTATATCATTGAATAAGCATACAATGACCAATTAAAGCGTTTTAAAATATAAATATTGAGTGGTTATCGCTTTCGATTAATATTGCGACAAATTTTTGTTGCATATCTAAGAAGGTGTAAACATTTGCAAAATAATTTTCATAAATATTAGAAAAGTTATATTTTCTTTTATAGAAATTTTGCTTTTTAATTAGTAATTTAAAACACATCAATGAAATTTATTGATTAATAAAATATATTAAAAATTAATTGTTATATATGCATGCATTAAATGTTTGAGATGATTTAATTTACAAAAATATATTTTTGCATTTTCTAATAAGTTTTACATATTAAGGAACTAATAATATTTTCATATTTGAATTTAAAAATCTTACTTATGGTTTTATTTAATTTAAATTAAATTTAACAAATATACATTAAAAGGGTATTTTTACTTAAATAACGTTTCATACGTTAACCAATAAGATATTGAATTATAATAATTTTAAAAGCTTTACTTAATCCTATTTTGAAAGAAAATGCTAATATATTTAAAAAAATTTGCATATCGTAATTTTAGTTTTACTCTTCTCAATTATTAGTAAATAAATATTAAATTTCCTATTTACAATAATTAAGAATTAGTATTTATTATTTCATCTTTGCTTAAAAACAACAAATTTCAAAAATAAGATGGATACATAGACAACTTTATCATTCTAAGATGGTTGAGTAGCATAGGTAAATATTTTAAATATAACTTTTAAGTATTGAAAGAGCACTTTAATATTAGTATGGCTTTTTTGCGATAATATATGAACACACATATTATAATATATATTATAAATTATTTACAAAATAAATTGGAAAAATGGGATCTTATCATTTCAAAAACAAATGGGCAACTGAGTGTCTCCCCGTTGTTATATAATTACTTTTCTATTATGTAAAATTTTGAATTGTTTCTTGCAAAATTGAAAGGACAACCGTAGAATAAACTTTGTTGTATATATGTAACTGTTCAACTTTCATTTAAAATAAATGGGATTAATCTTCTTAGTAAGTCAGCCGCTTTAAATATCTTAAGAGTTTTGAAATTCACATTAGCAATCACATCTGCCTATCCAATATAAATAATCAGGAATTTATTGTTTTTCTTACTTACTATACATACATTTCCTATAATGCTCAATTACTGAAACTATTTTACATTCTGAAAATAAATCCTACTCTAAGATATTTAACTTTTATTACATAGGGATGCTGGACAATTTAAATGAATATACTGCATTCGCTGAATTAATTTTTTTCTACATTCTTATTGTTGAAAATTTTAAAAAAGTCTTCAATCGAAATATATATTTAGAAAAGAATTCTTTTTGTTAATTATGTAAAAAAAGTTATAATTTTACACAAACACACCCGTTCAGCAGAATAATTTAAATTTTACATTGATCAAAAACTGCGTTATAAATTAAAAATATGTATGAAAGATTAATAGTTAATAAGATTGATCAAAAATAAATATAATGACTTTTAAGAAGTCAAGCTCGAATTATTAAAATTTTTAAAATGATGAAATTTAAAAGAAAGATAAGATGAAATTTAATTTTAAAAAATTAAATAAAAAATGATTTACCCGGCTAAGTATCAAGCATTCTTCTATAAAATACAAATACAAAGTTATGGAAACAGTCAAACAACACTAAATTGATTAATATAAACTCCTTTGCAAAAAAAAAAAAAAGAAAAGAAATACCTTCAACATAATCCGATTACCTCAAAATTTAACATTCAGATTTCATTCGTTATACCAACTATACAAATGATTCAATTTTTACGGTGAATGGATGTTAATTTCGGTAAATAGCAGAAATTTTACTGCACAACTAGTATAATAAAAAATCAGGTAGCAATTACGAACAATTAATTTCCCTCGTTGTTATTATTATTTTTTCTGTAACTTTCTAGTCAACAGACTACCACAGCATAGTAAAATATTAAATTTCTTTTGTTTTAAATCATTAATACAAGTTTTAACTTAATCATGAAAAATTTTGAATTAAAATATTTGTAAATGTTACATTTTTTAATTAGAATATAAGGAATTAAAATCTCACTTTTAATAACCTGTATTTATTTTGATATCTTAAAGATGCGTAATCAATTGAAATTAGAATTTACTATGTCAATCATAAAGAGATTAAAATGAGAGTTTTCAAATCAATCCTTCAAACTAATATAGTTTTATAAAATAAAAATTTTTGTTTAAACTGCATATTTGTCATACATTTTTCATTAAACATAGAATCATTTCTTCTTATGATCACAAAAAATATTTTTTATTGAAGACGTTTTAGTTTCTAAGATAAAAAATATATATAATTTACAAAATCTAACAATACATAATAAATTATAAAATCTATTTTACTCAATTAAGCTTGCTTACTATCATATGGCATTAATACATTAATTTATAATATAACTTTATAATAAATTTTAAATGCTTTGTAAGAATCAGTAAAACAATTTTTATAAATATGGCTACCATAAGTACTTAAAATAAATTTACTTACAATAAATTGCTTGTTCAGTTAGCATAGTCTTTTACTTTATATTATTCTTTTTAATTTCTCAGAATTAAATTGATCATTTTCGCTTAGAGGTTGAACGTTTTCGATATCAAATAATTAGAAAACACAAATATAGAATTCTTAATTGAGTTAATTTCAAAAACACGCGATATCATTTTCTCGTTTGGTTATCTTTTATTTCTCTGGTAAATGCTACAACAGAGGTTACTTTTGACTGTGGCATCATTTACACTTAAATTAGTAAATTAGAACTATAGAAAATTAATATTAATTTTTTATTAAGATCTTTTATAATATATATTTTTTTAAAAATGATAGTCACAAAAGAATTTAAAAATTAAAATTATATTACGAAAACTGTTTTAAAATAATAAAAAATATGCGTTGATATTATAAGAGAATTCTCTATTAAAATAGTCTGCTTAATTTCTCAAACAACTATTGTGTTTGATTAATTATATTTTTTGATTACAATTATTTAATAAAAACTGGATTTCTGTATTATGTGGCAACAGTTTAAAAAAAAAAACGTTTTACGTTTGTATCTTATCAAAGATTAATACTGCAGCAAAATAAAATTTATGCATTTTCAAGATACAAAATATTAATTGGCCTGAAGTAAATTACTGTTTCTTATTTAAATAATTTTACACAATAAGAACAAATTTAAAAATTACATAGCAAATTCACTTTTTCCCCCTTTTAATTTAAACGTGTAAAAAGAATTTATTTATCTTGTATTACTAAAAGAGACATTAAAACACAGCTAAACATGTAGCACTTTTTTTTCAATATTTCTTAGAAAGAAAATAATTATCCCATTAAAACCTTAATCGCTGTCATTTCATATTGATTTTAGATCACTCTAATTTATAATATATCATAAATATTTACACTACAATATTTATTTATAATAATTAGTTTTAGTTTTTTAGTTAACTACAAATATTTTATAAATTTATTGTAAAAATATTTAGTCACATCTCTCATCGATAATTTTGTAAAACTCCATAGTATTGAAAAATTGAAAAGTCGTTATATATAATAAAATAGTGCAACTTGATACAAAAAATATGTTTCTTAAATAAACTTATAACCATTTACAAATTAATTATTTTTTATAAATTTTTAATATTAATATATTTTCATAGATTTAGATTTTCATGTAAATTTAATTAAATATTTAACCTTTTGAGTAGCCCTATGTGAAACAATTAAATATGTTTCTACCATTTTAATACACTAAAAACATTCTATTTTTAGATGGTTTTCATCATCTGCAACTTACTTAAAAATAAAATTTAAATTACTTCTACAATTTTTTAAATAACAATTGTTTCAGAATTTCGCAAGAATAACTTACCATCTAGACCATGGACTGAAAAAAACGGATTAATTAAATTAATTCAACATTGTTCGATACAAAAAAAAGCAAATTTACTCAGAATGATAAAAAAAAGCAGCTGAAGTAAAACATAAATATATTTGTTTTAGGGATAGATATATGTAATTGCAAATTTTAAAATCAGGTAATATTTTTAATACAAATCTTTCACTTTCGACGTCATATGCTGAAGGAATATAATTGGTCGTGACGTCGGTCACGGATGTATAAATTGATAATCATTCAAGTATTGTCATCTTTTAGTGCTCCGTCGAATTTTGAGATCATATAAAGACTTGAAAATAAAATCCTACGTATGATTACAAATTCGCCTTGGTTTTTCCGAAATGAGGATATCAGGCATGCTCTTTCCTCCCAAGTTTTAAACAATTTGTGTATAGAATTGCAAAAAATTTATAACTCCATTCCAAATATTAATAATTCCGTTTTGAATGATCTAAGCAACTATGTTTACGACATTTCTGATTTTAAAAATCGCAAAAGACCTCGCGCTGTTCTGAATATTATTCATTAACGTTCCGATATCCTCCTTTCCGAATTACCGTGCAGTTTCTCCACTAAGTCACAATTTCACCTCCAATCGTTTTTGTTTGTTTCCTTTTTTTTTCAATTTTTTTTATTACTTTCTTGAAATTATAATAATAATATAAAAATTATATATGCAAAATTGTTTTTATTAATTAATAAAAAATACGAATAATTAATAAGTTAATTTTTTTAAATAGATTAAAAATATATATATATACTTATATTAGTCTTTTTTTTTATCTAATCAATGGGCTTAAAGCTTAAGAAACTTCCCTCACTCACAAAAGCAGGAGATAGAGGTTGCTTCATTAATTCCAAGGTTCTCCGTCAATCTGGCAAATCGCCGTCGTATTATTTGCTTGATGGGCAGAGTTGCAAAGCAACATGATTTGATCATAATTAAATTAAAACCAAAAATATGATTTTTTTTAAGTTTTATTTTTTACCTTTATCTATAACAAAATCTACTTTCTTAAATTAATTAAAATGTAGTGATTTTTGCTTCTTCTATACTCTACACCGCGGCACTTAGCTAAATTTTCCGACAATTTTAATAAACATGTAATATAAATTTTTTTTTTAAAGTCAATTCCTACTTTTTTTCACTCTATTGCAGAAAGTCCTTTACAAATAATTTTCATTCATTTTTTAAGTTTATCTGGCGCCATCTATTGGTAGAAATGTGCAACTTAAATCTAAAAAAACCTAAAAAATTAATTAATTAATGAATTAAATCATGATTGAATCAATATATTGAATGAATCAATATATTGAATGAATCAATATATTGAATGAATCAATATTTGAAAAAAAAAGCTGTATTAATATCAAGTGTCATCCACTACAAGTTAAAAAAATGTATTTGAACTTGAAGGGACGAATATAAAGTATTTTAGAAACGATTGAAAATTTGAACAAGATATATATAGGGAGAGTGTGAGCTAATTGAAGGAATTGAAAAAACTTACTTTCATCTGGAAAATCATCAAAATCTGTAAAAGGAAATTAATCAATCAATATAAATAGCTATGAATCAGAGTAACGAAACGTTTTTTTTTTTTTTTTAATTCAGACAAGTAGTTAGTTCTACAAAATAAAGTAAAGAAAATATTTGTTCACTAGAGAAGTTGGCCAAGAAGAAAATCAATGTTAGTTGGATTTTGTTGAAACTCCATTTATAAATATTTTAGATACTTTTATGAGCATGAAAAATATATGAATATTCACCTTTTCTTCTCTTATCAGGTTTTTCTACTTGAAACGGTCCTAAAAAGTTATTTGGTTTAAAAGATTTAGATGTAATCATAAATCTACAATATTTATATAAATATTACATTTTTTATTATAATAAAAGTACTATAATTGTTACCCAATATATAAGGAAACATTGATATATTTCGATTATTTATAAATTTCAATTATTGTGTTGTATTTAAAACATGAAATCATTTTCAAACAATTTTTGAGTACATATATATATGATACTCGTTTTCCGATTAAACAAATAAGTAATAATTTTACTTTCTTATAAATCCATTCATAGATTTGTTTTAAGAAAATTTTATCAACATTAATTAATAAATAAATATCTACCCTCTATTCTGCTATATGATGGTTTTTCTCCAAATGGTTCTACAAAAATAATTAGTTTTGAAATATTTTACATATATAATAAATCTGCTGATATGTATATTAAAAATACACTTAATTATAATTGTAAAATACTATAGTTTCTGTTTTATATAGATAAAAACATTGTTATACTTTGCAATTAAGATATTTTTAAAAAAAATTTCTCTCTATTCGAATTTAAGTAAGAAATACATTTTTCAATAACTTCTGAATACATATTAAGAGAGTCTTTTTTTCAGATTGATCCTATCAATGTTAATTGGATTTTGCTGTAAATCAATTTATAATTTTTTAAGACACTTTTATCAGTATTAATCAATATGTAAATATTAACCTTTTCTTCTCCTATCAGGACTTTCTTTCTTCTACAAAAAATAATTTGGTTTAAAATATTTCGCCTTTATTTTAAATCTACAAATATTTTTTTATTAAATATACACGTACTTATAATTTTAAAGTACGATATTGTCTGTCTAATATTTAAAAACATCGCTATACTTAGCAATCACCCTTTTTATAATAACTTTAATGCTTTGAATTTAAAACTAAAGAAAATCATATTCTTACAAATCCTGAATATATTTTTTATACTTTTTTGCAGATTAATCAAATCAACATTAATTGAATTTTGTTGTAAAGCCATATATAAGTTTGTTTTTAGGATTCATTAAATATAAAGAGTAACATTGACAAAAAGATTGATACTCCAAACAAATTTTGTTTGAAATATTTGGCAGATATTTTAAAACTACAAATATTTATATTTAAATTACTATTCAAATTCAATTACTAGCAATTAATCAATTACAATTCAAATTTAAATTTACAAATATTCATAGAATTTCTGATATGTTTTTGATAGTTTTTTTTCCGATTAATGAAACACATAATAGCCAGAGTTTGTTGTAAATCTATTTATAAAGTGTGTTTAAGACATTTTTATCAATATTAAACAATAAAATTAAATTAAAACAATAAAACAAAAAAAAAATAAAACAATAAAATTTAAATATTTACTGTCTCTTCTCCTATCAGGTGTTTCTTCTACAAACCATTCTACAAAAACATAATTTTGTGTAAATATTATACAGTTATATTAAATCTGCAAATACTTATATTAAAAATACACTCAGTTATAATTGTAACGTACTATAGTTTCTTTTTAATATAGATGAAACATTGTTACACTTTTCCATACCGATATTTTAAAAATTTATATTCTCTTTTTTGAATTCAAATGAGAAAATCATTCTTAAACAATTTCTGAATACAAATTTAGTTAGTCTTTATCAGATAAATCAAATCAATGTTAATTCGTTTTGTTGTAAATCCATTTAAAAGTTTGTTTAAAGAACACCGCAATCGATATTAATCATTATATAAATGTTTCCTTTTTTGGCCTATCAGATAATTCTACTCCGAACGGTCCTACAAAATATTATTCGGTAGCCCTATTGCTGTACAAATTTAATATTATAGTGTTAGATTTCTTACATAGCCATCGATATTAATATACAGTACTTCTACAGTCGTTTAAAGACGTAAAAGCATTAATGATGAACGATAATGTATTTGATTTCAAGGTTTATAATAACTAAGTTATCTGTGTGCAATTACAGGAAGCGCATTTAAAAAAATTTTGACGTATTACACTTTTTTCCATTTTGCGATACAGTTTTCGAGCTAAATTCTGAATTTCCCATAGTTTGCCATACTATGTTGCGCATGTTTCTAATCCGCAACTTCAGTTTTATTCGTTCAAATGATATTTCGTCGTATAATGATACAAAAAAGACTTTTTGTCATAGTAGAACACATTTAAGTTTTAAATTCTCCAACTTCGTTAATCATATAGTATGTAGGCATCGTCATACATTAATTTTGAAGATAATAAAAACAGTGATACAAATTTATATATTTGGGCATTTAATTATATATAAAAAAATCCACACATTGTTTTTTAAATATTTTTTTACACTAATCCAGATATTTGGTATACATCGGCTGCTCATGATAATTAAATACTTCCAACATATTGATCGATGTAATTTTTTCCTGTAATATATATATTAAAAACATACTATAGAATTTATTATAAATGCAAGTGCAAAATTTTTGATATTACAAAAATTATCTTCTGGCTAGATTAATTTCTTACTTCAAAATTACAGAAATTTTTATGTTTGAATTTGCAAAAAAATTACATTTTTTACATTAAAATATATGCGTAGTCCTGCAAGGTTTCTACAAGAATATTTTTCGTATTTGAGATGTTACCTTTTGGACCATCACTATATTTGCCTCGAAAATTGTTTAATAAATTAACAAAAAAAAAAACACAGCAACACACATTACCGCTATGATTTAAGGTTTTGTACTGTATGGATTAAGAAATTTAACAAGAATACTACAAATCTTATTATGTTACATGTTAAACCAAAATATATATTAAAATAATACCTGAATTTTATTTCCTGGAGCTAAAAATAAACTTTATGTTTAATAATGTCTTAATTCAAATAAATAAAAACATATTAAATAAAATTACTCATTAAATTTTAAAATGTATATTCAGAATTCATTTATTAATTTATTACAGTACTAATTTCATTTACCAATAATAAATTTCCTTAATTACATACATTTTCTTAATTTATTAAATACATCAAAATAATTTGTTAGAAATTTTAACAGAAAAGTTGATGACAAATAAACACATATTTTTTTGTCAAAAGAGAACCTATTAATGTAAAGAGCTTCATTAATCAATTTTGAGATTTTTTTTCTCTTCGAATTCCGGGTAGTTTAGTCTGAGATCATTCTCCATTAAAATAAAAAATAAGTAGAAAATTCCAAGAATGAGCTAAGATCGGCCTGATATGTAGTCTTCCATTGTTGCAGTATAACTGATGGACTTACTTTTTTAAAGAGTTCATGTTTTTTTCCGCATAGATATAACAGATTTCAGTTTTACTTCGACAGTCGGGTTTCGAAATAAGCGTTTTCCATGATTTCGACACATATCAGCTATGCACTTCAGCATTAAAAGCCACAAAAAATAAATTAATCTAATAAGGATTTAAAACATCGCTCAAATGTTATTCTTGTAGCATATAGAACAAAAATTTACAATAGAATTTGAAAATGTAACTGCACATTATTCATTATGGATTTGATTGATTTTTAAACAATTTACAAGGGCAAGTATTGAAGAGGAAATTTAATTGAGCTCTCACTGGAAGACTCACATTCAAGTGCTATCTAAGTATTACATCATGAATTTTCAATTTAATTCAATTTAATTTTTAAGTTCAATGTGAAATTTTATTTCATATTAAAGCAAGTAAAAAAAATTTTTTGGTCAAAAATGAACACAAAGATGACAAAGCTGAAGCAATTTGACATTTTTTTTAAAAACATGATGATGCCATTTTCGTATATTTTACAGTTGAAAGAACCGAAACAATAATCTCATTAAAGAATATATTACACGTTGATATTAAATGTATTTTTATATATATTTGTTAAAAGAGCAACTACTAATACGAATAGCTTCATTAAATATTTTCTGAATACGAATAGCTTCATTAAATATTTTCTGAATACGAATAGCTTCAATAAATATTTCTACAGCTTCATTTGATATTTTCCTTCAAATTAAGGCAGTTTTATCTGATATCATTCGCCGTTATATACACTCATGTCCATAAATTAAGGATAATTCAGAAATTGAACTCTAAAAATAAAAATTTCAACTGTAGAATTATCACACACATCTTGTAGAATAACATGCAAATTACAGGAAATCACCAGATGGCGCGGATAATACGTCGCAATGACGAGAGTGTAAGAGAGGGGTATATAAGAATGGTGGCAAAGAAGTAAAATTCTTCACAAGCGCCTTAAAGGCCTTTCAGTGCAATAACCGCATAGTTATGGCACAAAGGAAACATTTGGAGGATTTTTTTACGTGGTAAAATTATCGGAAGACTGGAATGTGGACGTATCCAACTGGAAGTATACGAGGAACTTGGAATCGCCCGGAGTGTCATCTCCAGGCTTTGGCAACGATTCCAAGATGATGGTAATGTGAGTAGATGTTACAGCACAGGTCGCCCCCGAGTTACAACGCCGAATGAGGACCGTTATTTAGCAGTTACTGCCAAAAGAAACAGACGGAGTACAGCATCAGACCTGTCTCGTCAGCTCTCTTCAGCTACCGGTACGACAGTTTCAAGGCAGACCATGTACAGACGCTTAGGGCACATTGGTCTATATGCTCGTAGGCCTGTCAGATGTGTTCCACTTACCGCAACTCACTGTCGCCTGCGATTAACCTGTAGTAGAGAGCATGGATTGTGGACACCGCAACAGTGGTCTGGTGTGATGTTTCCCGACGGGTCCAGGTTTAGTTTGCAGTCTGATTCTCGCCGGACTTTCATATGGAGAGCGCCAGGCACCCGTTACCACCTGGAGAACACCATTGAAAGACACCGTTACGGTGGTGCAGGATGGCTAGTTTGGGGGAATTATTCTTGGTTCCAGAACTGACCTGCATGTTCAGAGTGTAACGATGACAGGCCACGTCTATCGGGATGTCATTCTGGAACAACATGTACCCTTTTTTCGGGACGCCATGGCTGTTGAATTTCTGTTTATGGATGACAACGCCCGTCCTCACCGTGCAAACATTGTAGACGAACGCCTTCAATTGTAGGATATCACCCGTATGGATTGGCCAGCGTACTCACCGGACATGAATCCAATAGAGCATGTGTGGGATATGCTTGGCCGACGAATTGCAGCCCATCAACCACCTCCCACCTGTCAACCGGAACTTCGGAGGGCATTGCTTGATGAGTGGCGTAATATTCCCCAAGATCAGATAGATAATTTGATATTCAGCATGCCTAGGCGTTGTAAGGCCTGTATTGCATCGTCCGGGAGACATACTCCATATTAACCATCATACTAACCATGCTATACTGTTTTTTGTAAATAGGTTCTTTTTTGAAATTTGCTCCAAGTAAAAATCGCAATTTTTATTAATTTTGTCAAACATATAGCATCTTTTTTGCTCTTTCCTTTTTTGTTTAATAAATAGACTTTACAGATAAGTCAAATTTTTTTGCTTCTGTCTCTTTCTTTGCCTGAACTTCATTATCCTTAATTTATGGACATGAGTGTATATAGAAATGCATATCTCAATAACTAATATAAATATATTTGTTGTAGGAATAGTTATATAAAATGACAAATTTTATAAGGAAGGTAATATCAATAAAAAAATTAAAAATTACTTTTTCTGTCTGGAAAATCAACAAAATCTGTAAAAAGGAAACTTATCAATGAATATTAATAGTTATGAAATAGTGTAAGGAAATATACAGACATAATTTCAGACAATTACTTCTGTAAAATAAAAATAAAATTTGTGCGCGAAACAAGGTGATTACGAAAAAAATTAAATTTTCACCTAAAAGAGCGAAACTTTTTATGCTAAATCCAAAGTATTTTATTTACATTGAAAATAAATACGAACAATTTTTTTTTTGAAAATTCAACATCTTTTTTATTACATGTGTAAGCATCGTCTCTTTACACTAGTTATGAAGATAATAAAAAACAGTGATACAAATTTATATGTTTGGACATTAAATTATATGAAAATCATAAAATTGTTTGTTTTTTTTTAACTTTTTTTTTTTAACACTAAAACAGATATTTGGTATGATTCGACTGCTCATGATAATCAAATACTTTCAACATATTAATCACTGTAATTTTTCCGGCAATTTATATATTGAAACATGCTATCGAATTATATGTGAATGCAAGTGCAAAATTTTTGATAGTACAAAAATTATCTTTCGGATAGATCGATTTTTTACTGCAGATATTTTTATGTTACGATTTGCAAAAAAATTGAAATTTTTTACATTTAAAATTATGTGAATACATGTGAGGTTTCTGCAAGAATATTTATGATATTTGAGATGTTACCTTTAGAACCATTGCTTCCACCATGTTTCCCTATAAAATAATTTAAGAAATTAACAGCAAGAAATACACCAAAACACACTATCGCTATGATTTAAGGTTTTTACTGTATTGATTAAGAGGTTTAAAACAGTTTGCAATTTATTTACTTGCACTTTTATAGAAATAAAATGTATATAAAATTAATAATTATGTAAAATTTTAATCTACTCTGATAAATAATATTTCTAGATATTTTATATAAATATTTTTCAGACATTTATAAGAGTTCTTTTTTTTTGTCATGTGATAATAATCCTATGTCTACTTATGTTATAAAATAATACAAATTCACTTAGTCTGAAAAGAATAATAATCTTATTTTACCACAAATCATATTTCGCTGCATATTAAACCAAAATATATATTAAAATAATACCTGGATAGCGAATTCCTGGAGCTAAAAATAAACTCTATGTTAAATGCTACGTGAAAACTCAAATAACTGAAAACGTTTTAAATATATTTACTCATTAAATTTTAAAATTTATATGCAGAATTCATTCGTTAATTTATTACAGTACTAATTTTAATTACAATAGTAAATTTCTTTAATTACTTACATTTTCCTTAAATTATTAAATTCATACAAATAATTTGTTAGAAATTTAGACAGTAATGTTGATGACAAATAAATTCATATTTTTTGTCAAAAGAGTAACTATTAATGTGAAGAGCTTCATTAATCGATTTTGAGATTAATCGGGCAGTTTAGTCTGAGATCCTTCTTCATTAAAATAAAGAATAAGCAGAAAATTCAAACATTGCGATAAGAGCGGCCTGTTATAGAGACTTCCATTGTTCCAATAAATCTAATGGACTTTCTTTACTAAAGATCCATTTTTTTTTTTGCATAGTTACACGACAGATGTCAGTTTCGATTCGTCAGTCGGATATTCAAATGTGCCTTTTCCTTGATTTCGACACATGTGAGCTATGCACTTCGACATTAAAAGCCTCAAAAATAAATTACTCTAATAAGGATTCAAAATCTCAGCTCAAATGATAGCATATAGAACAAATGTTTAACCTAGAACCTAGTTTAACCTTTCCTGTAAAATAAAGTAAAGTCATTTTGTTAAGGTGGTTATGAAAAATAATAAAATATTCGACTAAAAGATCGAAAATTTTATGCTCATCCAAAGAATTTAATTTACATTTAAAATATATATAAACAATATATGTAATATATTTTTATTACATATGTAGGCATCGTCTCTTTTACATTAGTTTTGAAGGTAATAATAAAACAGTGACACAAATTTTTTTATATTTGGAAATTTAATTATATGAAAATCAACAAATTGTTTTCTTCATATTTTTTACACTAATCCAGATATTTGGTATACATCGGATCACTGCAATTTTTTTCCTGTCATATATAATATTAAAACATACTACAGAATTCATTATAAATGCAAGGGCAAAATTTTTGATATTACAAAAATATCTTCTTGATAGATCAGTTTTTTACTGCAAAATTACAGATATTTTCTTATGTTTGAATTTGCAAAAAAAAATTAAATTTTTTTACATTAAAATATATGTATAGTCATGCAAGGTTTCTGCAAGAATATTTTTTATATTTGAGATGTTACCTTTTGGACCATCACTATATTTCCCTCGAAAATTGTTTAATAAATTAACAAAACAAAAAAACACAGCAACACACATTATCGCTATGATTTAAGGTTTTGTACTGTATGGATTAAGAAATTTAACTAGAATACTACAAATCTTATTATGTTACATGTTAAACCATAATATATATTAAAATAATACCTGGAATGTTATGTCCTGGAGCTAAAAATAAACTTTATGTTTAATTCTGTGTCTTAACTCAAATAAATAAAACATTTTAAATATAATTACTTATTAAATTTTAAAATTTATATGCAGAATTAATTCATTAATTTATTACAGTACTAATTTCATTTACCAATAATAAATTTCCTTAATTACATACATTTTCCTTAAATTATTAAATTCATCAAAATAATTTGTTAGAAATTTTTACAGTAAAGTTGTTGACAAATAAATTTATATTTCTTTTTTGTCAAAATAGAACCTATTAATGTGAAGAGCTTCACTAATCAATTTTGAGAATATTTTTTTTCTCTTCGAATTCTGGATAGTTTAGTCTGAGATCATTCACCATTAAAATAACAAATAAGTAGAAAATTCCAGAATGCGCTAAGTGCGACCCGATGTGTAGTCTTCCAATATAACTGATGAACTTCCTTTTCTAAAGATTTAATATTTTCTTCTGCATAGATACGACAGATGTCAATTTGACTTCGTCAGTTGGATTTTGAAATAAGCATTTTCCTTGAATTCGACACATATGAACTTGGCACTTTAGCATTAAAAGCCTTAAAAAATTAATTAATCTAATAGGGATTTAAAATCTCAGCTCAAAAGTTATTCTTGCAGCATATAGAAAAAAAAATTTACGATATAATTTGAAAATGTAACTGCACATTAATTATGGGTTTGATTGACTTTTCAAACAATTTATAAGGGCGAGTATTGAAGAGTTAATTTAATTGAGTTTTCATCGGAAGTCTGAAATTCAAGTTCTATCTAAACATTATATTATGAATTTTCAGTTTAATTCAATTTAATTTTTAATTCAGTATAAATATTTATTTCAGATTTAAATAATTAAGAAATATATATTTTTGTTAGGAACGATCACAAAGGCGACAAAGCCTGAAGCTATTTGTCAGTTTATTTAGAAAGATGCTCATACAATTTCGTATATTTTACAGTTTAAAGAACCAAATCTGTTTATAAATCTCAATAAATAATATGTTACACACTAATATTAAATGTATTTTTATCTTTATTTGTCAATAGAGATACTACTAATTTGAAGAGTTTTATTAATCAATTTTGCAATTATAACTTATTTCAAATTAATGGCAGTTTTATCTGAGATCATTCGCCATTATCTATATACAACTATATATCTCTACAACTGACATAAATATATTTGTTGTAGGAATAGATATATAAAATGGCAAATTTTAAAAGGAAGGTAATATCAATAAAAAAAATTAAAAATTACTTTTTTTGTCTGAAAAAATATCAAAATCTGTAAAAAGAAAACTTATCAATCAATAAAAAAATAGTTATGAAATAGTTTAAGGAAATATGCAGACATAATTTCAGACAATTATTTTTGTAAAATAAAGTAAATAAAATTTTTTTCACGAAACAAGATGGTTATGAAAAAAAAAAATAATATTTACCTAAGAGAGCGAATATTTTTATGCTCATCCAAAGAATTGAATTTACATTTGAAATGTATATAAACATTTTTTTTTAAATTCAATATCTTTTTTAGTACATATATCTAGGCAGCGTCTCTTTACATTAGTTTTGAAGGTAATAAAAAAACAGTGACATTAATTTATATATTTGGACATTTAAAATTATCTAAAAATAATAAAAAAAAAATTTCTTAAAACTTTTTACACTAATCCAGATATTTTGTATGCATCGACTGCTCATGATAATTAAATACTTTCAACATGTTAATCGCTGTAATTTTTTTAGGTAATATATATATTAAAACATACTATAGAATTCATTATAAATGCAAGTGCAAAAATTTTCATATTACAAAAATTATCTTTCGGATAGATCAGTTTTTTACTACAAAATGACAGATATTTTTATGTTTGGATTTTCAAAAAAATGAAATTTTTTACATTTAAAATTATGTGAATACATGTGAGGTTTCTGCAAGAATATTTACGATAGAATATCTGCAAGAATATTTACCTTTTGAACTATCATTAAATTTCTCTGGAAAATATTTTAAGAAATTAACAGCAAGAAACACGGCAAAATACAATATCGCTATGATTTAAAGTGTTTTACTATATTAATTAAGAAGTTTAAAACAGTTTACAATTTATTTACTTTTGCACATTTTATAGAAATAAAATGTATAAAAATTTAATAATTATGTAAAATTTCTGTGTACTCTGATAAATAATATTTCTAGACGTTTTATGTGAATATTTTTCAGACATATAAAACAATTCTTTTTTTTTTTCATGTGATAATAATGCTGTAACCACTTATATTACAAAATATTATAAATTTACTTTGTCTAAAAAGAATAATAATCATATTTTACCACAAATCATATTATGCTACATGTTAAACTAAAACATATATTAAAATAATACATGGATAGTTAATTTCTGGAGCTAAAAATAATATGTTAAATACGTCTAAAAACAAATAACTGAAAAAAGTTTTAAATATATTTACTCATTAAATTTTAATATTCATATGCAGAATTCATTCGTTAATTTATCACAGTACTTATTTTAATTACCAATAATAAATTTCTTTAATTACATACATTTTCCTTAAATTATTAAATTCATACAAATAATTTGTTAAAAATATAGACAGTAAAGTTGATGGCAAATAAATGCATATTTTTTGTCAAAAGCGTAACAATTAATGTAAAGAACTTCATTAATCAATTTTGAGATTTTTTTCTCTTCGAATTCTGGCAGTTTAGTCTGAGTCTTTTAATTTCCCATTAAAATAACAAATAAACAGAAAATTCAAACATTGCGAATAAGAGTGGCCTGATATATAGTCTGCAATTGTTCTAATATAACTGACATACAGCCTTTTCTAAAAGCTTTAATGTTTTTTTTTTCTGCTTAGATACACGACAAATGTCAATTTTACTTCGACTGCCGTGTCTTGAAATAAGCTTTTCCTTGATTTCAACACATATGAGCTATGCACTTCAGCATTAAAAGCCGCAAAAAATATATTGATCCAATAAGAAAATAAAATTTCAGCTCTTCTTGTAGCATATTAATCAAAACTTTTAACCCTAAATTTGGAAATGTTACTGCACATTATTCATTATGTGTTTGAATGATTTTTTTAAACAGTTTATAAGGACGAGTATTGAAGAGGAAATTTAGTTGAGCTCTCACTGGAAGACTCAAATTCACATTCTATCTAAGCATTAAATTATGAATTTTCAATTTAATTCAATTTAATTTTTAAGTTCAGTATAAAAATCTATTTCAGATTAAAACAATTAAAAAAAAATATTTTGGTTAGAAATGAACACAAAAGGTGATAAAGCTGAAGCAATTTGTCAGTTTATTTAGAAACATGATGATACAATTTCTATATTTTACAGTTTAAAGAACCAAAGCTATAATTTAAATAAAGTATATATTACACACTGATATTAAATGTACTCTTATATATATTTGTCTAAATAGCAACTACTAATATAAAGGTTTCAGTTATACGGTTATTCTTTCTTTCAAATTAAGGGCAATTTTATCTGAGATAATTTGCCATTATATATATGCAACTCATATCTCTATAACTAATATAAATATTTTTATTGTAGGAATACATATATACAATTACAAATTCAAAAAACTAATATAGATAAAAAAAATTATAATTACTTTTTTTTGTCCGGTAAATTATAAAAATCTGTAAAAAGAAAACTTATCAATCAATATAAATAGTTATGAAATAGTGTAAGGAAATATCTAGATATAATTTCCATAATTTCAGACAATTATTTCTCTAAAATAAAGTAAAAAGACAATTTGTTCACGAACAAGGTGGTTGTGAAAAAAAAAATAAAATATTCACCTAAAAGATCGAAAATTTTAGGCTCATCGAAAGAATTTAATTTACATTTAAAATATATATAAACATTTATTTTTTTAAATTATCTTTTGGATAGGTCAGTTTTTTACTGCAAAATTACAGATATTTTTATATTTGGATTTGCAAATTTCTACAAGAATATCTATCTCATTAAAGAATATATTACACACTGATATTAAACGTACTTTTTATATATTTGTCAAAAGAACAACAGAACAACAGTTTTTAGAAAAGATTTTTATAAATTTTTATAAATTTTTCGATTAATTTTTCCTTCGAATAAAGGGCAGTTTTAACTTAGATCATTCGCCATTATATATATGCAATTGCATATGTCTATAACTAATATAAATATATTTGTTATAGGAATAGATATATACAATTGCAA
The DNA here is from genome assembly GCA_021605095.1 of Caerostris extrusa. NCBI lineage: Eukaryota > Metazoa > Arthropoda > Arachnida > Araneae > Araneidae > Caerostris > Caerostris extrusa. The sequence goes on along the minus strand of BPLR01009667.1, from coordinate 194,236 downwards.
ATTGAAAAAGAAGGTATAATAAATAAAAAAATTAAAAATTACGTTTTTTGTCTGGAAAATAATCAAAATCTGTAAAAGGAAAAACTCTTCAATCATTGTGAATACTTATGAATCAGCATAAAGAAATATAATATAATTTCAGACAATTATTTCTGTAAAATAAAGCAAATAATATTTGTTCACTAAACAAGATGGTCAAAAAAATAATAAAATATCCACCTGAATGATTGAAAATTTTATGCACATTCAGAGAATTTAATTTACTTTTTAAATATACATTAAATTGTTTTGAAAAATTCACTTTCATTTTTATTACAAATGTAATCGTTTTGTTGCCTTAATTTTGACGATAACAAAAAACAGTGAAACAATTAAATATTTGGACATATAAATTACACTTACATCATAAAATCGTATTTTAAAACGATAGATATTTGATGTGAATCAAATGTATATTATAATTAAACACCTTCTACATATTAATAACTGTAATTTTGTTCCCGTAATTTACATATTTTAAAATTAATTATTAATGCAAGTACAAAATATCTTTGATATTACAAAAATTATCTTTTGGATAAATAAGTTTTTTTTTTACTGCAATTTAAAAATTTTAATTTGCAAACAAATTTCATTTCGACTTTAACTTAATAAATATTTTACTATTGTCATATATTTATAAAACGTAAATTTAGAAATATAATTATTCAAATAAAAAAATTAAAATTTAATTAATCTTATATCAACAAATTTTTTCGTGTTTTTTAATAGGGTGAGAAGTCATTTAAAATTTTTTTCATCTAAAAATTATTCTAAATAAATATATCCCAAATATTTGAAAGTTACTTCAAATATAAATTTGAAACATTATAAATTTAAAAACATTAGGTATATAAATCTTTTACATAAAAGAAAAAGAATATATTTGAACGGAACCATGTGAGTTAATCTCGCTCTCCCTATTCTCCCCCTCTATACACATATGTATAGCACGTGGTGTGAGACACCCTGCATTTGACACCTTTCAACTAGCTGTTATATTCATGACATGACAATCAGTTGGCTTTTGATTTCCTAGCAGAGCGCATATCACCGGTACACAAGACAGTTGAGGTGCATTGAACAAGGAGTGTTATACATTGAGCCTTCAGCGACAACGACGTCTGCAATTTTTCGCATTATTTGACTGTCCGGAGATTCAGTGGAAAAAATTCAGAGGAGGAAAAGAGATTGGGAGATTTAAGGAAATAGCATTTTGTCGAATAATATAAGGTGTTTCAAACAAATCAAATGGGTAATTCATTTTGATATACGCACGACTTGCAAAAATTTTAATTCAATTTCTTTTTCTTTCTTTGGTTCGCTAATAAACTTCACTTAAGGGCAGAACAGCAATTAACATCTACATCACTAATGAGACAAACTATTGGATTGTCCATTAACTCCATAAATATCTCCCTATTGTCATATACATAAAAAAACGTAGCTTTAGAAATTACGATTTTTTTAATAAAATTTCAAAATCTAACTATAACTAATCTTTTTCGTATTTTTTGAGTCAGCACATTTGCTTGAAAATATCAACAATAAAGACATTTTAATTTGCATATTGTATTGGGAGGTATAGGAAATAGGCATAACTTCGAATAGAATTAAGTGTAACAAATACTTAACAATTACTTTTAATTATATTATTAATATGTAAAATTATGATTGATATGTATGATATGATTAATATATTTAAAGTAAGTTAAAGAAAAAAAAGTTAAATCGTTCGTTTTTAAAAATCCTTATTACTTTAAACATTATTTTAAACCTTTCGGAAGTTGCATTAAAATATCACCATTCAGTGTTGGAAAAAATGTCTATAATGTTTATAACATTTCCAATATGTTCAAAACATCTCACACAGGCCAGTGATAAAAATAAAATTAATTTAAACTTCAGCATCATATAAGGTGTTACTGAAAATCTAGACTTATCAAAAAAGATTTTAAAAAATGGTTGAAGTTTAAAAATAGTTTCGTGCACCATATTATTGTGACAGGAAAAAAAGTTGCAATTTGAGTAAATGAATAAACTTATGCATTTGCATTAAAATAGATATATGACCAATAGATTATTACTCTCATTATTCTTAGAGTATTACAAGGTAATAATAGAAACAAAGGTAGATATTAATAGGTAACAAAAAAAAAAGTAGTTCAATTATCGTACCTTTTGGATGATAACCTGAAAAAATGCAACATTAGAAAAACTAAAAATTAATTTAATTTAGAAGAATATATAAAATATATATATATATATATATATATATATATATATATATATAATAAAATTCACATACATGAAAATATTTTAATATTTTTTAGATGAAGTTTAAAATATTTTTTATATATATGTTTCAGATACTGCTTGAATATCTAAGTAACTTATTAAATGAACACCTGAATGAAAAATGATTTCGTCTCTTATAAAAGAACGTGAAAGTTAACGTAGATTAGTGAATGTTAAATACAAATTAAAGCTAATAAAATGAAATAAAACTTTTTTTTTTTCAATAATCAAAAATATTTATGATAAGTAAGCATTAATGAGTCATCGCTGTATTCCTCCATTTAAAAAAATTTGTTCGTATTAAAAAATATTATTAATAATAAATTTCCAATGATCTGTTAAAGTTCTTCACTAACAGTGAACGTATTTTGATTTGAATCTAATGATTTGAAAAATCATCTAAAAGGAATTGTTAAGTAAACTTTCAGATAAACTTTGATCGTAATCAAAGATTTAAATTTCACAAATTTTAATTTTTACATAACAAGGTTTCACATTTTTATGTTAGTATTTGCAATAGCTTTTGGAAAGATTTGCATTAAAAAGCATTAATATTTAAGATTTACCGTTTTCATATTTACAATATTTGAGATGTTACCGTTAAGAAGCATGTAATATTTTTTTCAGTAAATATATGCAAAACCATATTATCTAATTATAAAACAATATTTTCTAATTATAAAAACAATATTATTCAGCACGAAAAAAACATCGAATCTATGTTTCAAATTGATATGCATTTACATATATAAAACAATTATGTCTTGTTTACTTATATTAATATTAAATAATAAAATAAACAGTAAAATAAATAAATGCTCAGGCATACATTTATATTTGAAATTCTCAAATCTTTTGTAATTTTGAAATTATTTATATAATATTCCTTGTATTTCGTAGTAACCGAATGTTATAATTAAGCAGCTTCACTATCATAATCATTTTAATTATGTTCCTATAATCTTAGAGTAACTATGCTTCCTCCTACAAACTGGAAAGAGCGCCCTTTGTGATGCTCAAGAGAATTGGTCAGTCAGCCTCCTCATCCGAGAAAGAAGTCGAGCGCATTCCTTGCCCCCCCTCTGATTAATGCTTAAGAGGTCTGCATTCTCTCATCCAGAGAGGAAGTATATTTAGCTCAACCCTGCGTAATAGTTGGGCTGCAGTCTCTCACGCAGAGAAGAATTATATTTATTACAGCCCTGCACTTTTGCTGCGCAACCTGGGCTAAGTAAAGAGTACCAACTCAGAAGAGGAGTCCTTCCACAAAGCTATAATTATCTATCTTTTTACTTTAAAAGTGTTAAATATTGTTTGTGTCTAATTGTGTATGTGTAGTGTTTGTGCCCGTCTCAATAAAACTGTGAGTTCTCAAACCAGAGCCTCTAATATCTCAACCCAACCACAGCCATTTACAATCTGGGTCTGCCCGTACTTGCCACAACAGTAGATAAATATTATATAAACCGTATCACATTAAAAATGCAAAGACATTAATATTTTTTATTCATCTTTAAATAACATACAATATTTTTTAATATTTTTTAACTCTCGAGTTTTTTAATCATTTCCATTTATTAAGCGAAAAAGATACAATCATTACGCAAAAATAATACAAACTTTTTTTCATTTTTGTTTTTACATAAAGATAAAATGAAAAGATTTTGAACTAGAAAATGAAAAAGGAGGAAGGAGTATGTAAATAGGGGCATTCGTTATAAATATTCGGCATTATAAAATTATCAATATTATTAAACTCTCATCAAAAAGCAAAGACTTGGTGTTTATCTATTGTACTTTGAACCAAATAAAATTTCAATTATATTTGAAAATTACAAATATATTTATATTTGATTTGCAATAATTTTTGGAATATTTTACATTTTAAAAATATACGAAAACACTTATGTTTTACTGTTATATATTTCTGACATTTGAAATCTTACTTTTGAACCTGGGAAATTATGCAAGAAATTATAATTCAAACTTAATATAAATTGAATCACACTGGTAAGTATAGTGAGACTTATTATTCACCTTTTTAAATGATATTAAACATTATTTTTTAATATTATATTTCATTTGTGCTAAATAACTATATCAAATATTCAAATATCAAATAAATTATAAATTGAAAAAACAATATATATTCAAAATATAAAATAATTCAAATACATCCAATAAAAAATACTTCAAATTAAAAAATAAAGTATCGAATCTATTTTTTAAAATCTACATATAAGAAAGGATATATATATATGTAATACATATATGGTAAAAAATTTATGGTTAGGAGGAATATATGCGAATGTAAAGAGGGATACATACGTATAATTATAAAGACATACATGTGTATGCTCTCTATTTTTTATCTTCATATACAGTTCTTGTTTGATATTTCTACTTTTAATGTTTGTATATTTACTTTCACTCACTAAACTAATGAATTGATAAGTTGTATATGTAAGGGCAAAACACATAATAAAAATATAAAAATTCGATGTAGTAAATGTTTTTAGTCTAAAGCATCAAAAATTAAAAATTTGTCAATAGTCAACATAAAAAAAACTGTGCTTTTTTTTTAAATAGCATGTTTAAAAGTATTTATTAAAAATAAATACATAATTATGACTTAATAAGAATTATGTAAAAAGAAAAAAAAATATGATAAGGTATTTTTACCTAATGAAAATGTAAATATTTTCTTGATATTAAATAATCATAATAGATATATCAAAAATTTAAATAATACCTGGCAAGAGGATGTCTCGAGCTGAAAATAAAGACTGTTAAATACGACGAAGATGTTTTAGGATGATCATTTCAATGGATAATTTTATTTTAAAATACTATGGAAACAGCATATAGAAAATGAAATATGAATTTAATATTTTCAAGATGATTTATACAGGTTAGTGTTAAAAATTAAAATTAATTTTACCACGGCTTTTTAAACAAGGTGTATTAAAAAAAGGCTAAGCAATTCCATAAAAGAAAATAATCTCTTGTAATATGATTAGTTTGTCGCTCTACAGCGATTTTTTGCACACTTAAGGCTAATTAAACGAGACCTTATAATAAGAAATTCATATATGGACTTCCTTTTTTTAAAATAGTAATCCAGATTTACACTTTCTTTGGAATATTCAATTTAGAAAAAAATATTTAGAAAGTTAGATAACAAAAATGGTCTTAAATAATTTTCTATTTACACTTAACGTATTTGTGGTAAATTATATTAAAAATAATGCTTAAAAAATATTTTTTTATTAAATTAAAATATTTCAACACAAGATTAACGCATATAATTTTTTTTTTATTTCTATATTAGTGCCTGTAAAAATAGAATATGCATTTATAATATTTAATAATAATTAATTTATGTATTCAAAACCTGTGCCTTTGATTAACTAAGCATTCCTAATAATTTCTGCTATAAATTTAAATGAAAAGATTTTAGTATTTAAATTTTTTTAAATCATTATGATTTTTTTCTTGCATTTATTAAAAGCCTATTTTACAAATCACTGGAGATGTAGTTCATTTATGTGCAAACTTACCTTGTGGCCGTAGAAGTCCTAAAATAATAAATCAAATAAAGGTAAGCATTATTTTAATTTTCAGGAAATTTACGATGCATGCATTACATAGGTATTAGGAGTAATCCAGTAAAAATAAAAATGTAAGGTGTAAGTAATTATGTAATAACTTCCCTTCGGTCTAATTATTAATTCTAAAAATATAAGTTGCTCCGCAATTTCGTTGAATTACGTTTGAGAAATTCTAAAAATTGTTTTTAATTTGTTTGTAACTATATATGTCTGTAAGGCATATGTGTGTGTGCATGTATGTGTGCTTCCACTGTAAGTTCTATATCTTAATTTGAGAACGACGGTAGCTACTGACGTAAACCTTGTGTCTAAGTTTAGTAAAATGCTTATGCGCTACACCGTGAAATTTTTTATAACGTGCCAATAGTGTTATCGTCTTGATAACGATGCGAGATAGGAAGATAATAAATTACAAACTTAGAAATAGATTATGTATGAAATAAATTCGGGTTTAGTATGAAATGCATCTTGAGTGCAATAATGCTAAGAAAACAACATGTAAAATGCCTGTTCGCACTTTTCAGTTTTCTCTTATGCCCCGAAAAGTGTTAGAAATTGAAAATAAGAATTAATTATCAACAGAAATCTTTATTTCTGGTATTCAATATGTTCTCTGTCGCCTACAATGCACATTGAGCTTTTTTTATTTCATTCTGTGCATTATTTAATATATAAGGTGATGCGTAAGTAAAAGCGTCATTAATGCTTCGGTTACGTTCCTGCAGTGTTGGAGGAGAGGTCGCATACAACTATTATTTGAGGTATTCCTATCGAAAAAAAGTTAAATTGGATAAGATCAGGTAATCATGGAGAACCACCGATGATTTGATGCTGGAAAGTGTCTAACAGGTAATGCTTTTTATTCCATGCATTAAATTCATTTATTGTAGATGGTATCATCATGTTTTAAGTATACATTTCGGAAATGAAGCAATGGCAGATCAACAAAATCGAATATCACGTAGTAGTATCGTCTGAAGTTCCAACTGTAGTAACGTACTTTCATAAAATATAATGCCATTCAGACTGTTATTGAAAATTCAGCTCAAAACATTAATAGAGCAATTAACTTGATAATCAGATTCTACACGAAATGTAAGATTTCTCAACACCCAACAATGGTTTCGAGCTGTATTTCCGTACAATATTGTGCTATGAATAGACAACATATTTATGCCAATAGTTGTCACCGTTTTCAGTTAAAAGCGGAGAAGCGCTTTTTTGGTCTTCCGTTTATTATATATATATATATATATATATATAACAGTAAAGGCGACTAAATAAATGCCCGAAATACAGAAGGCAATACCATATAAGAGTGTGTAGAATGTAGTGAAATTGATATACATACAGGAAATTTTTTATGCAAGTAAATTATTATTTACAAAAAGATAATGTCATACAATAACGGCATATGCAAGGGTATGAGGGGAAACACCTCCTCGCGACGAGGTTCAAATTCCTTTAGCGTGGTTTAGATTCAGTTAGTTAGATAGAGTCCGTGTGCTCTCAAACATCCCCTACAGTTCGTCATTCGATACGCTGAGGTACAACAGACAAAGGACGGCCAGTTACGTGTCCTAGATATACACTCACGGTGAGAGACCAGAAAACATTTACAGGTGCAAGAAGCAATTGGACGTGCTACACGGTTTGTCTGCTAATGAATGTCATGTGCATTTTCGCTCTTTTCTACTGGAAAATACCATTTTGCAGCTGCTGAATCCTAGGTTACTCAGCTAGCGGCAGCACCTCCTCAATCTATCGCCGTTTCGTCAATGTTACCAAGAATGATCTGTTATCGTGTATGTGACACCAAAACCCACTATGTTACGTAAATGGGTGACGTTGAAAATTAGTGGTCGGAATGAATGTCATCCAGCATTTATCCTCAGACAAACAGAATCGAGACTTCATCACTGAACACCACACATTGTGCCTTCAGTTGTTCAAGAGGCTCGTTACCAACACTATCGTAATCTTTCATGTCGGTGAGATGGCATCACTGAACGTCTTCGTAACCTGCTGAACTTGTTCAAGCCGTTCTCAATCAATCGTTCTAAAAACTGTTCTTTCACCTCTTGGAATAATCAAAGTTTCTTGAACATTTTGCTGAAGGTTGAAAGTAGTTGAATGTGTTACCACGGCTGCTTCACTTCGGAGGCATCAATCCGTGCGTTTTGTTGTACGTCTACGTAGACCTGGTCTTTCATGAAGGTTCAAATTTGTTTACCGATCTATCTGGTACAACTTCTGTGCGTAGTGGATACATTTGCGTGCTTTTTAACAGCGATATGACAGTAAGACCAATAAGTCGTTCGCGATCCTACAATTTGACCTTTTCTAAAATCATCCCATTACTGAAATTGCCTTCGGTATTAAAGTGACGAGGAATCTCTAAACACTCGCGTGTCTTTAAAAACGCAGAATTATTCGAATTTCTGGATTTAGTAGACGACAAAGTGTAGCAAATGTCGTTTACCTGATCAATTTCGATTTCTGATCATCTGTATATATTGACCGGTTGTGTATTCCCTTGAAATTTGTATATTTATATGCGAATCTTCATGGTGTCTCATTTCTACATCAAATAGTATGCATAACCAATTTAAGATCAGATTTTTAAGCTCAGATGTTCAGATAATTTTCCGCAATTATTTATATCAATATGTAACCTTGTTAATATACTAACTATACATATATATATATATATATATATAAGATTGGTATTGATGTGAATTTTACAAGTAAAAATTAAAAGAAAATTAGTAAGTTAAAAATTTGATTTCTTTTTTACAAATATATATTGTATATTTTACTTGAATATTAAAAAGAATACCTGAGGGGAAAAGATTTCGTGACCTAAAAATAAGGGTAATTATTAAAGCAAGTAAGTTGCAATAAAAGTATTAACAATTTATGAATTATTATAAAAGAAAATATACTTATTATAAAAACAAGTTTACATTACTATAATTAAAAAAATATAGCTATTATTTAATGTATTAATAATAATGAATGTTCACTGAATCTTTAGCATTCTTTATTAATAGTGAACATATTTTGATTTTAATTTAAGAAATTTAGAATTTTTTTACTTAAATATTTTTCTTGTTCTTGTAATAGCTACTGTAGAGATAAAATAATTTATTTCTTTTTACAAACCAGCACACACAGAAATCTTTTAATTCGGAAGTTGAGGTTTAAGTAGTCAAATATATTTTGGATTATTATTTATGGAATTTTTAACATACAACCTTAGAATTTTGATTAGTTTGATTACATTTAATTATGTTTAAATAGCATTCTTACAATGTTGCTTTTCTTTTTGCAAAATATTCTTAATATAACTAGAAAAAATGTTAAATATATCATTTAAAATATTTTTTGTTTAAATTTTATTTTTATATTTATAATTTCCTTACCATCTTTGACTTCAGATCAAATATTGTTAACATTTCCATGGTTTTTAAATTACACAACAATTTTTATTAGTCAACATCTTTAATTCAAATTATATAAGAATTGTAATGGAACTGTGAAATACTTTCCTCCTTTTAATAAGGACTATTCGTAAAATTTGAAAAAAAAATTGGCCCATAGTATATCTGACAAAGAAGAAATTTATATTGATATCCAAAACTAATTAAATAGGGAATGCTAAAATTTAAATATCTTGAGAAAAGAACATTCATTTTTAAATTTTCTCGGTATATAAGAGCCTTTTTTAAAGAAAAATTAGTTAATGTCTATTAAGACGAATTTTTTAATAAAACATTGTCAACTGAATCAGATGGGACATGTGTGAAATTACATAAGGTATTATATTATCGAATTAATAATATAAATTATCAAATTAATATGATATGAAATTAATGGTAATTAATTTATTAATTTGATAGATATTTGATAGTAATTAATTTATTTTGACAAATGGAAATGTACTTTTAAGTGAAAATTGTAATATAAAAACTCAATATAAAGGAATATCTTATTTGCTAGTAATAAAAATTTATTTTTAATAAAGCAATTTGCAGGGATATTTAAATTATATATTTTTGAACTTTTAAAAAAGAGTTTTACAAGTAATTTATATAATTTTCATTTGTATAATCAATTGTATGGAAAACGAACCGATTTTTTAATAATTTTAAGAGCACATCTTACATAATTACCTTTTTCTAACAGCTTTTTGCGAACTGAAAAAAAAAAAGTAAAATATTTTACTTATTAATTGTTGAAACAGAGAAAGATTAATTTCTCAGATTTGGTTTATTAATTTTTAATACACAAATTTTTTAATATTTTTGTCTACAACAGTATATCTAACTAAACTTATTTTTATACTAGGAATAAATAGTAGATGAATTTAAATGTAAGATAATACAAATACAAAATTGTATGACTTACTCCTTTCGTCGGGGTATTGACTAAAAACTGTAAAATGAAAACATCAATAAAAATTATTATTACACATAGATCAATGTATTCTATAATTACAGAAAAGTTATTTCAGTGAAATAAACGAATTAATAGTTTTCATTAAATGATTTCAGTAAAGAAGTAAAATACCAAATGAAAAATTAAATATTTTATGCACATTTTGAGACATTTTACTTTCTATACCTGCTTTTAAGCAAACTTCACTATAATTTCTATTGCATACATATACATTTATACCTTTTTTTCCTCGCATTAATATAGAAGAAAATCAAATTAAAAGTTAAAATAACCTAAAGTTTTAGACATATATTTACATATTCACCGACCTAATAGCCTTGTTATATATTTAGTATACACTAATTCAGATATTTGATAATAATTTAAGGTTCATAATGATTAAGCTATTCTACTGTTTTAATCTCTCTATATTTTAATACAGTATATTTCTACACATAGTATAAACCCGAGTTAATAATAAATACATTCAAATAAGAAAATATGAAGTATTACTGTTACGAATTATCAAAATATTATATTTTAAAACTTTACCTTCTTACGTAAAGACTAAGATTTTCATTTATTCTCCGAAATAAATACAAATATTATGTTAGCATTAAAAGCATTCTTGTCATCATATATTTCTGTAATAACCATAGTTTCTAATTGTATAAAAATACAACTTGTATTTTAATGTTAAATATCATGTAATCTTAAATTAAAACTTTGCACTTAAAGCATCATATCTTAGATATTACATTTTTAACTATGATCAGATCAGATTTAAGTTTATAATCTCAGAAAATCAAAAATATTTTTGTTTGTATTTTCAATAGTCATTGGAACATTTATATATAAAGAAATCTGCGTAAGTAGTAAAGTTAATTGTTTATCAGTTTATGATATTACCTTCTGAATCAGGTATTTTAGCGTCTCCATGATATGCTAGAAAAAAATAGGCGAATATTATTAAAAAATTTCAAAAATATGCATGATCTTAATATTGCAATTTAATAATTATAACTATTTAGATGTGCAGATTAAATGAAAATAAAATTTTTAGAAATGTACTTATGGTTTGAATAATAAATAACCCAAGTTTAAAAAAAGAAATTATTTATATAACTAACAAAAAAAAGGAAAAAAATTAATTATGAGAAACTACTTAATTAATTACTTTTCAAAGTCACAACAGATGAATTATGTTTATATATAACCTCCTCTACACAACTGATCTTATATAATCATTATTATTAAATAAATTATTATTAATTAATAAATAATTATTAAATTTTCTATTTCACCAAAGATTAAAATGATGAATTTAGAGTATTTCTTTGAAAAATGCAAAAATTCCATCATACAATAAATATAAAAATAACATGTGTTTACAGTAGATACGGAATATTGTTGTTGTTTTTTATAAGTAAAGTTGCAAATAAGTTGCAAATTTCAGAAGTATTAAATGCAAGATAAAAAAGTGACACTTTAATGTTAAAATAATTTAGCCGTTGCTTGTACAAAATAACTAGAACATTAATAATATAAAGAAAGTACAAAAAAATATGTGACAAAAAATAAATATACATTTTAAAACAAGTTAATTAAATATAGGTAAAATTATATTTCATTTTTACTTTCTTTATGATATCCCAATTCACAAATTTATAATTAAAAACAACTTATTACTAAGACAAAACTTCACTATTTTGGAAATAATTTCTTAACTATTACATTTCTTCCACAGTTTTATATTAGCTAATATTTTGAATTTCCTCAAAGGAAAGGAATATTGCTATGTTCATATTTAAAAACCCAGGAATTTGTAATTAAAAATTTTAAAGGACTTTGTACTCATTTTAAATCATTTGTTAAAGATTAAACTGATTCACAATTATTAATAAATTAGGATTGCAACGTTTTCTAATAAATCACAATACATAATAGAAGAAATTAAAAATATACTTTATTTCTATTTAGTGACCCATGAAAAAAAAAAAACGAATAATATATGTAAACAAAATTATTCACGATTATTCTCAAAATATCACGATTATTCTCAATATTAAAATAACATTTTAAATATTATGAATTGGCAATTAGTATTACTACGAATAAAACTATTTCTTATACGAAATTTTTTTAAATTATAAAATAATTTTCCTTTTTATTAGTTTTGATAAAAGTAATAAAAACATATGTAATCCTTTCTTTGAATACTAACCTTGTTTAGTATCGAAACCTAAAATAAATAAATTTGTGATTTTTTTTTAATATTTAATAGAAATAAAAGATTGATACATCAAATAGAATTCAGAATAAATATCATTTTGTAAAAATAAGAATTTGGTAATGATTATATAGAGTTATTAGTTTCTTTGACGTATTTTTACAGGGAAGCAACATACACTATAAGTACTTATGTAGTTGATAATTAGTTTATTATTAGTGGCTTTGTAATATTAGTTTATTAATTTATTTTGATTATTTTTGTTAAGCGTTACAAAGAGATTTTGAAAATATTCTAGCTAATAACAACTTCAAACATAACAGAATCAGTCATGGAGCAAATGAGAAACACTCATTTGCATCAGCATGCATCATTTTTATTCCTTATCTCCGCTATGATTATAACAAATTTTCTCTTACAAAGAAAACACTTGAATTTTACTAGAAAAAATTATATTTGATGATTATATAATTCCTCGTGTACCACTCTATGTGCACTTTCATCCAAAAGAAATTAAATTCTTGGCTACTTCATCGACAGTTACTCCTCTTTATTTTTTATTCTCCAATAATAAGCAATACTCTTTGAGGTTACAACTTATTGTCTTTGATCATACTGTCGTTGAAACATCTTCATGGTTCTCATACAAGTTTTCCTTTTTTTACTTCACTCCTAGAATTGCTGCTGTGTCAATCAATCATCCTCATACAGCATTTTCGTTTGACCATTAACCGAAATATGTTTCTATATTTTCAATCATTAAAACTATTTTAAGAAACAATTATCTCTATTGGTGTATTTCTTCAGCAAGAGGTCATTTGTATATCCCCACTGTGAAAAATGCTTGTTTCTCAAGCATCTTCTGAAACTTGTTAGACATTTTTTATACTTCTAGCAGCTTGGTCGATGTTTTTCTATGGCACAGGGGCCAGTATTGGCCATGGTGTGCCAAACGATGGCTTATATAAAATTCACTTTAAAACCGTAATCCCAATAGGTGAGTCACCAAAACATTGTAAAAGGATTAATATAAATTTAGGTAATGAAATCATTGTTAATAGTAAGTACATCATAGATCAAACAGAAATAATTCCACAAATAAAAAATAAACTTTTCAACAGCCTTAATTGCTTATGAGAAGTTAAAATTAATTAAGCAGTAAAATCAAATTGTATAATTAAATAAGAAATCATATCACATCTATCTGTTATTCAAACTCTTATCAAGTAACTATCCTTGCATGTCGTAAAAACTACAGCATTATCCTCTTTGTTAGTTTCATTGATTTCACTGTCACGGATACTAATTTCGATTCCGATAGTATAGAAGAAGGCATTTTATTTATTTTCTTATTCATTATCATTTGTTTCGAATTTTGTTTTCTGCTATCAACTAGTATTTTGTGGGTGAACATTTGGTTTAAATCTGGCCTTAGTGCACTTCTAAGAAGGATATTGCCAACTTACAGGATAATTCATGACAGCCAAACATTTGATATTTTAGTTTGATTAATCTTCAGTATATTCTTTCAGGGAAATTAAAAAAAATTATCTTTTAATTGTAGTGCTAGAAAAAGATGTGACTTAATACATTAATAAGTGTAAAACATATCTTAAATTCAATATGCTATTCTATTATTTTATTCTATCTAATTCTCTTACTGTAAAATATATCTTACCCATTTCTATCAGAAATTGGCGAACTAGAAAAAAAATACATAAGCCATTTTTAATTAAAATCATTGGACATAGTTAAATTAAAGTATTCAAATATATTTTATTACCTTTAAAGTATTAAAATTTTTAAATAGTATAAAATTAGTTCTCCTTATTTTACTGGCATTCAATTTCTTGTTTATTTTCTTTAATACAGATTATCAATATAAATATTCGATATAACTTGAATTTTAAAGTTTTGGACTAATGTCATATATTGTAATGCGAGTTCATAATATAAATAAAAAAATTATTTACCTTCCTCGGCGGAGAGATTTCTCAAAACTAAAAAGAAAAAGAGAATATGTGAATCAATTTGATTATAACATGAAAAATATTTCGCACTTCCAAACATTATTTCTGATCACTTAAATGATATTGTGAGCCCTTTTCATTAACATAAAAGCGAGTAAAATGTTAAAACGTGTATATTCATTTACGTTACAGAAACTACTTTTAAGATAATTTTCATAATATATATGATTTTCCTTCAATAAATATTTAGTAAATTTTAAAATTATAATGTAATTTTTAAATATTTATGCTTTGAACTAATTACATTACCTATGACATGATAATTACATGATCTATAACGACATGATTTGATCTGTAAACAAAAATAAACACTTAACCATAGAATTTCGTATCTAACTGATAAATCGTTTTTTTTTTTTAAGTCAAGATAATTTAATTTAAATATTGGGCCTAAATCTAATATTAAAAATACATTTAAGCAGTTACTTTATTTATTTTATTTCAAAATCATTAGATCTAAAAATAATAATTTAAATTTAAAAACAAAATGAAATTTAAATGAAATCAAATGCAAAACAGATTTTTGTTTATCTGTGATCCATTATTTTATGTTCCAGAAGAGGATTCTTGTTATTAAAGTAATATAAGTAACTAAAAAAGTAAACACATTTTTTTATTAATGAAATGAATTTCTATAGAATTAAACATGTTTATAAAATGAATTTTATTATAGCTTGCCTTATGTATAAAATAGCGGTTATCAAAATAAAGGAAAAATTATAAAAAATATATGTGGTATTTTTGAGATGTTTCAGATTAATAACACTCATGTGTAACTACTGGGTTTATAATTAATAAGAAATTTGGGTTCTTTTGCGTATATATGGTGCACATTTAGTATGTCGTATACTTTTTACCAAATTATTGGCGTTGTTTTTTATAGTGCTGAATTTCAGACAACACAGAATTTCGAAAAAAAGTTGTTGACGCTCGTCTAGTTAGGATATTTGTAATCACATCTGCTAACATTGTTGCTATTTCTCTACTACGGTATCAAAAATAATATTCGCATGCAATGGAAAACATCGACTGATTTTTGAGGCAGATCTTGACAAATGTATTCAAATTAAAGGCAGGATTCTGTAAGTATCTCCCAATACCGGTTTTAATAATTGCAATTAGAAAAAAATACTGCTTCAATAACAAATTTATGAATAGCAGCATTTATCATGTTACTCCGAACAGAATTGAATAAAAAGTACCGGATCAATATCAGACAAAAAATGTATGTAATAAAGAAATATCATCCGATAAGTCGTTTTTCAAATTGTTCTCCATTTGATTGTATCTATGCAAAGTTGAATCATGGAGATTGCTCTGTAATGATTAGGGTAGCAATATCCCGATCTAGGTTGAATTCCTCAATCCGTCACCATAGAAAGGAAAGGACTGGGAATGATTATGCGGGCATTTTAAAAAACTAAATGCAAAACTATAATATTTAAAGTACACGATTTCTTCCTGAATATTAATATAGTATTCCATTAAACATCGTAAATAATTTATACAATTCAATTTCTAGATGTATGCAGGTCATTATTTCATACTAAAGACGAGTGCTCGTCTCTATAATAAAGTTGTTGTTTTTTCTGTATTCGTTTGTGGTGAATCCATTTTAATTATAACCATTGACACTTGTTCTCTTTTAATCGTTCAAATATTCCAAATATTTAAAAAGCAAGACGAAATATGTCAGTAAAATATGAAATGCTTATTTGTCCAATGGGGAATACATCGGTTATCTTTTTTTAATTCATTTAAAACTTCCAGTCATTCGCTTTAATCCGAATGTTCAAAAATTCAAGCAATTTCAGATTTTAAGGACATAAAAAAATTATATAAAAATTTATTTAAACCTACATATTATTTGAATTTGCATATTAGAATTTAAAATTATTTAAACTTACATCTAAAAAAAATAATTTTAATTTAAATAGATAAATAGCATTAAATCAAAAAAACTGCAATAACATTAAATTTATTGTTCGTCTGTTTAAGAAGTAAAAACAAATGTTACCTTTAAAATCCCTTGGTGAATAACCATATTTTACTGAAATGAAATATAGAGAATGTATCTCACATTACAAAATTCAACAGAAAGTATTGGTTCAAAATTTCATTGTACAATTTCATTACACAATAGTTATATATTATATAAATATTAGAGTATGTGCATAATCGCGTACACAACTGCAATAGCTTGAACACAAGAGCTCGATAACAAATCAATTATAACTGCTATTAACATTTAACTATATTCTTTGTTGTATGTTTTGTGCTTTTATGCACATAATTTGTTATACACCATAATCACACGTCTATCACACAAAAGGAACTTTCAAATCAGAAAAGAATCACAATCGAACAATCAATGCAGTATGGATAAGATTTGTATCCTAATAAAACTTACTATGTCTCTGGGGACTGAAATGTTTGATATTATTTTAAAATTCTATTTTAGATTTTAGTATACAGACTTCAGTTTACTTACTTCCCATCGTGTTATTAATAAGTTTGAACTTCTCTATTATATGGAATAAAATGCCTGTCTATATAGAATAAATTCTTTATCCCGATGTTTAACGAATAAAATAAATTTTCCTTTTAAAATTCTCCTTTCGACAGTTTCTAACAAATTTCAATTCTGTAAATATATTGCATTTGCATTAAATATTTTTTTTTTTATTTCCAATGGCAGATTATGAACAGTTACAGCAATAAAAAGAACAACTAAAAATAAAAAGGACAGAGGAAACAACAAAACATGCTGAAACAGAGTTCATTCATTTAACATATCTCTAGCCTCCCAATATCGCTCGGCGAGAAAAGTCTTGCTCAGAGCAGAATAGTGAAGTAGATATGTGGAGTTCATGGCCTCTCCAGAGCTGCACAGAGTACATATCGGGGAAGGAACAATTTTGAGTCTGTAAAGATGGTTTCGCAGGCAGTCATGTCCAGTGGCTAGTCGGAAAGGAACGACTGTTCTACGCCTTGGACCATTACATAGATTTGGGATGGCATTCTTCCAGGACATTGGGGAAACACGGTTAAAAAGGTCTTCTTGAGCGCGGACATTAATTGATCTTTTGATGAGATTTTTGATAGAGTAGAAGGGGCATAGGACGAGATATCTTTTGTGTAATTAAAGCCCCCTTTTAGCCAGGAAGTTGGTTTTCTCATTACCTGGAACCCCACAGTGGGCAGGAACACACTGGAGGACTATAGTTTTTTAAAGGGATGCCAGGTTTTCAAGATGATAACGGCAATCCAATATGTCTTGGGTTTAATAAATATAAAATAGTTTTTTCTGATTCTGGCAAAATTCGAAAAAATTCCATGTCAGTTTGCCATAATATTTGGTTTATCCATTTCTTCCCAAAATTGTTATTGAACTTACTTATTAAATAATATTATATGCGTTTAATTTACGAACAATGATTCATCCGTTTAATTAGAAATAGATTTGTGGACAATCCTATGCATCATTTACTGATTATATTGCTAGATTGATTTATAACATCTTATGGTATCAAAAACATTTTAATAACTTAATAAAAATTAAACAGCTGTTAATTTAATTATTTTAATAATATATGCTTCTTCTAAGGACAAATTAATAATTAGCTTGTGGATATTCATTTTCTAATTATAGAATTAATGAAACATTTGAATAAAATGAATTCTTATAAGAAATTATTGAAAACAAAATTAAAATTTGCCACTTTTACAATTTGTTTTTTAGAGTTAAATGTGGTTAATTCCATTTATATTCAAACTTACCATGTACAGTAGGATACCCTAAAAATATAGAAAATAGATTAAAAACCACTCTTTTGTTAATTAAATAATATGTTTAGAGAAAAAAAAGAAAAATACGTTTAGCAAAATTAAGAATTTACTTATTAATTTTAAAATTATTTTTCATTTAAAAGATGCAAAATATAATTTTATTGAAATTATAAATTGATGGAAATTTTGAAGAACTGCCGTAGATAGTAACTTGATGTGATTATCTGAAAAGTTTAATTCAAAAATATATATGTATGCATAAACACAAGTAGATAGCAAACAATAATAGAAAAGTTTGGAATGTAACATTAAATTATTTGTGCATTTTTCGACTCTCTGAAATAATTTCTAATATATTTTGTAAGCACTGAACAGAAACATTTATATATATATATATATGAATTGAAAGAAAAGTAGGCTTAGATTTAATTTCCTATTCAAGATAAAAAAAAATTCACCGTTCAGAAAATCATAATTATACTCTGCAAATCATATTTTGATATATAAATCACGTGATAGAGAAAATATTTACATCATAAATTACTGTTTAGATAATAATCCTATTTTCTGATATCATTGCCATAAAAAACAGCTGATCAAGCTACAGAACTCTATACGAAAATTTGTGTCACTCGCATATGCAAGTTTTTAAAATTGCATCACAGTTACACGTTATATAAAAGCGGGTTCGTCCATCGTAGTTCATAAATAACAGCCACTGTATGAAACTTACTCTGCTACAATGATTTATCCTCAGAGATACTCTTGAGACATCATATTAAACAAATACCAGCAATTGAAAGAATTTCGGAGAAAAAGAAACGTTATGATAGCGGTTAGAGGGTCAGGTCAGTGAATTGCTTGCCATATTTTAATCATTCTGGCAATATTTAAATGAGGATGTGTTTCGACCAGTGTACGAGTGAGTTCACACACTCTGAATTAGGATGACCATTATTCGTGAGACCGTCTCAATGTCTGACAAGTATACAAACAGTCGACAACGTTATTGTCGGGCAATTGGCTGAAAACCATTTGTTACTTTGACGGCCATTATGTTCACTGACTTCGATAGCCCACATCGCTTTTTGGATATTGTAACATCACACCCAAACCTGGTGTGATGATTTGAGGTGCCATCGCACAAGACTCTCGAATACCAGTAATGATTCATGGCACTATGTCATGTTTCATTCACCGTGTTGCGTAGCATGCAATAGCTTCCAAGATGCACAAAACAGGGTTTCGCAGTGCCACCTTTTCTGTATGGATACACTCCTAATTTATTATTAAAAACTTGCACGATGGCCTTGGTTGACAAGTTAGGATAGATGTAAGAGTTAAAAGATCTAGAGGCACATTTATAGCAATTGTAAAATAGTATGTTAGAGGATAAACTAAAAAAACCTATATTCTTCAATACCTTAGCATATTACAGGTGCATTCAAGCTAGAGATGATTCAGTAAGGTACTATGCCTTGTTTTTCTTGTGAGTTTTCCTGTGGTAGTCATCTTTTATTTTAATTTTGAACCACTTACTTATATCAATATTGCAAACACACATATTAAATTACAATTGGTTTCGAAAATTCTTACTTGTTATGCTAACTTTTATGGTTATCAGCGTAGTTTATAAGAATTATGGAAAGAAAACAAAATATTTCAACAACTGATAAATAGTTTGCATTACAGTCTACAATTAACTAAACGTATTGAAGCTAATGTGCATCATTGTAATGTGCTAGTAATAATTTTTTAAAATTACTAGCAATAATAATTTTAAATTGTAAAGTTATAAAGTTATTGAGATTCTTTTTTAAAAATAACAGTAAAAAAAATCTTTGTTTTGTTATTTATATGAAAATATTTTTAAGTTTAATTTTTATTTGTTTGTTGGTATTTTATAACCTTAGATGGGAAAGTTTTAAGAGAAAAAAAAAAAGATCAATCCAATAATTATTTATTTGCAGCTACACAAATACTATGAGCCTTAAAAAAAATTATAGCATTCTTAATTATACTTTTTAGAACAAGTGTTTTGTAAAATTAATCCATTCAAAAACAATTTAATTAAAAGTTTTTAAAACAAATTCATTTTAAAAACATATCCATAAAAAATTGAATATTTAATGATGTTGATAATTACCCAAACGTCTCATCAACTGACGAACTAGAAGAAAAAAATGTAAATATATAATCCATTAGTAATTGCAAGAAATGTTCGGTTTAATAATCTCAGATTTAATTTATTATATCTAAAATATTAAAAATTGAAAAAATTTTCAAAATTAATTCCTTTATTCTTTGCAATATTATATTTTTAAATATTGGAAATAATATTTTCTGTTCTAAGAATGATAATCTATATACTAATCATAAATATAAGGTAGTAAGAATAAACATGACATTAAATTACCTTTTCCACCGTGAGTGAACCCACATCTAGAAAGTAAAAGAAAACATGAATTATTCTAATTGCATGGCTACAAGGAACAATGTAATTGTGCACATAGCATTGCAATGTAATGTAATGTAATATAATGTAATAAGATGTAATACCTTTTAAGAATTTATTCATTTTAAATGATTGCTCTTTATGTTTTTAGCCGTATCTTTATCATAATTTTAATATAGATCTATAAACATTTATTAATTTTGCTTGTCTCTTTTACTTTTCTTTGATATATTAAGTAATAAAAAATGCAGAACATTAAATAAATAATAGTTAATAAATTAATAAAATAATAATAAATAAATAATAATAATAAAATAAAAAATAATAATAATAATAAAATAAATAAATAAAATTAATAGTCATCCATAAACATTCAAAGCAAAAGTAAAATTTATTCAGTTTGTACAATTCTGCTTTTAATTATCATAAAAGATACCTTCGGTTAACAAGCTTACCTCTAATATTAATATGGCCTAAAAAAAATGAAAAGATATAAAAGATGAAGAAATAACTGCGTAAGTCATATAAATATTTTTAAATAAGTATTTTTTTTTTAGAAAACATAAAATAAAATTAAAATTAAAACTTATAGTTAAATATGTAGCTATAGATTTACTTGGGCAATGAGAAAAAATACATATTATATACAAAATGATAGCAAGTAAATAGATTTTTAATTTTTAATATATTTTTACTTTATTTTTTTTTTTTGTGTTTTATTATGTAAATGTTTCATATTTCCTGCTATACCATTTAATTTAATTATTTAGGTAATATTAAAGTAATTTAATTAGTAGATATTAATATTTATGTAATTTAATTATTACTTTTCATTTAACTACTAGGCTTAATGCCATAAAAATCTAATTTCTTTGTTTTGGATAAATAAAAGTACCTTTCTATATCAGACACATGATGAACTTACTAATACACACTTTTACCTTTTATTCATTTTTTACTATCCAAACTTAATAAGAATTCAAGATTTCTACAATGTTTGATCATGACCACATATATAACATTTTTAAAAGACAATTTATTTGAAGTTCAGTGAAATGATATCCTTAATTGCTTAAAAATTTGCAAATTTTTCCCACTCCCTTCTTATAACCTGGCAATACTGTTGCTAGCAGTGTAAGTAATGTCCAGTAGGAGTCAGGTGTGAGATGATCGTCCGTTGAAGAAATACACCAAAAGAAGGAACAGAGTTTGACAAGGCAATTTTGTAAAATCTATTAAAATTAATTATCGAAAAAAATGCAACAGTGAGATGCATTTTTGTCACAGTAATAAGTCTACGAATTAAATAGATAAATCTCAAATGAAAAAAAAAATTCAAATATATCGAATTGTGGGATCAGAGAATATTTCTATTATTGCCACGTTCAAAATGAAAAATATCCGAGTAAAATAACCACAAATGTAGTGCTGGATTAAATGAAGAGGTTATCACGTGTCAGTGGATGGTATGGAGTCCATCAAAAGAATTTTTCAGAAAAATTCAGCCACTTTTAAGTATTTCAGATCTTTTGGGGGGTATGAGAAAGATTATAAATAAAATTATTCGCATGTGTTTCCTATTTACTCAAAGATTCGGGCCTCAAAAATTATTTGCATGTTTTCATTTGATAATTCCAAGTACAAAATTTGTTTATTGAATTCTTCTTTTGTAAAATCAATCCGTATGTTAAATAATTGGGTCATTTGATTTACTAATTAAAGAATATATTAAAATGTAATTGGGAAGATTACCTCCTTTTTCCAGCAGAAGACGAACTAGAAAAAACATTGAAAACATTAAACATGGTTTAATTATTCATTACTTTATTAATATTTATGTATTATTAAATATATACTTAAAATATTATATTTCTAAATCATTTCAAAACATTCTGTTCATTTAATTTTAAAACCTTAAAGATTAAAAATATTTGTATTCTTTTTTTGCTCTAAGATAATAATAATAAGTGTAAGGTATAATAAATAAAAAAGGCAAATTACTTTTATCTTCCAGAATGATACGCAAATCTAGGAATTGAAATAAAACATAATTATTACAATGGGAAATGAAATTATATATTTACAAGCATTTTTATTTTATCGTACTAAAACAATAATAATTTAATAAGACAAAATATTATTCTTGCCATTTTATTGCAAAGCAAAAAAAATCATTAAAACACTTAATATTATAAAGTTATAATTTTTTTTACTATATAACTTTCTTTGCAAAAGAAGTTAATCCATAAAATTTAGAAAATGTCAACTAGGCAAATTGTATTAAAATAAGGTATTTGTACCGATTGATATAATAAAAAGAATATCTACATAACATTTGTGATACACTAGCTTAACCATACATAAAACTCATCAATACCAGAAGAAAATAAAAAATATATTAAGCATATTTAACAAATTTCATTGTTTAAAAGTAGGAACGTGTTCTCAAAATCCAAGTATCAATAAATGATGCATGGATTTTTTATAGGTCTAAATGTGAGGTACTTTAGTGTTAATCTATTGCAAGTCTTCTGATTACATATAATATTTTTATATGTAGCGAAAACTATTGTGGTTTATATCGAGCAAAATGTAAGAATAAAACGACCTTATAGAACAAAAAAAAGAACTAAAAAAAAAAAAAACCAAAATGGAACAAACAAGGAGTGAACTTAAAACACTTCTTTGAAAATAAATAACATGGAAACGGTAATAGATAGCAGCAGGAGACCAGGCGTACATTTATTTAAAAATCTTAAGAATCTGATAAAATACCTTGCAATTTAAGTTACAAATGACGCCAATAGACAGCACTACTAACGGCAATATAGAATTCCGAAAATAATTTTGGAATATTAATAAAGGCTCTGTCTACCAAGGATCCCCATAATATTTCATTCCTTTAAATATCCCAATTTCAAGAAATTTCAACTCTTTCAAAACCTTAAAATTTTCCCATCGGAGATTGTGGCCCCTGGGGAGCTGGTGTACTCCACGAATTTGAAATTCCATTCATCCGTCCCTCCGGAAAAAAAAGCATTCTGTGGAAGAACGTGTTTTTATTGCGTTGGACTACCACCGATTAAATTACAATCCTACTTCCACAAGGATCAATTTTCAAAACGCTATTTCAACTCGTAAAATACTCATTTGGGTAAAAACGATTGCTTTGGATTAAGCATTTAATCATCGACCAGCCACGGTGTGGTTCATTCAGGATGGGGCTCGCAAACACCGTACACAAGATGATTTTTGAACTATCTGCATAAGTACTTAGATCAGGGATGGGCAAACCTTTTCGGTCGCGAGCCAAAAATCGAAAAAAAAAAGTTTGGTGGGCCAAGATAAATTTTTCTAAAATTTTAAAAACAATATTCACTTATTACAATTTGAATATGTTAGTGAGATTGAATAAAATTGCTATTTCATTTTTAAAAGTTTCTTATATTGAATTTCGAAGTGAGATGTACTGATTCTAATGAAAGGGGCTAAATGCTCATCTATCAGTCTACTTCTGAAATAATTCTTTCTAAGTTAAACAGTTGAAAACATTTGTTCACATATATAAGATGAAGCAAACATAGCACTGAGGCGTGAGATATTAAATTTGGGAAACTTACTTTTGATAATGATTTGTAAAATTCTAACTTTGGCATATTTAGAAACAACTGCTTCAGATGATTGTTAGATTGCAACTCAATTAATTCAACCTGCAAAATTCGCTGGCAGGAGCTTAAAATGCGCAGTCTGCTACATATGAGGTCTAATTCACCCCTTATATAGGTGAATGCTCCCGAGAAAGAAATAACGCTTGTTGGCACCAATCTACAGCTATAACAACAAAGAACTTCCGTCGATTTATGTTTTGTAGAACAAAAATAGAGAAAGTAAAAAGATCATCAGTCCTTTGAAAAAAAGGGAGAAGAAAAAAATAATATTTAATCAAAGTAGAAAAGGAGATGAATATATTTCTTTTAATTTGCCTCGGAACGGCAAATTAAAATTCTATCCACCCAGGCCTGATAGAACCTTCCGGTAGGCCGTAGTTGGCCCGCTGGCAGTAGTTTGCCCATCCCTGACTTAGATGATAGAGTTATTGCGTTGAACTATTCGACATTTAAAGGAAAAGACATTGCCTCCGTATTCATACGATCTCAAGCCTTGTGACAACTTTCTGTGGGGCTCACTGAATGACACTGCATACCAATACAATACTTTAACTCTCGACGAGCTGGAAGGAGCTATTTGTCACTCTTGTGTAGAGCGAAGAGTTAAACGGAACCGCATCCCTGGAAACGAGTGCCCAAAAGCTCTGTTAAGAGTTCCGCTATCTCCTCAATCATGCCTGCGCGATTCTGTACCGTGATGTCTATTTAGATTTAAAAGAGAAATTTCTGAAAGTTCATCCTGGAGTCCAATAGTGGCTTCGTTGTTGGTGGTGTTCAAGCTTTACTTCCGTGGCCGTGTATCACAACACTGTAAACCCTGCTAATATCGGGTAGGTAAGTGGCACGCAAGTTTCGGTTTGAGGCATTTGAGTAAAACGTGCACATTTTGATTCGCTTTCAATGTGAATGCGACGAAGGCTTGCATTATTTACTATGTTCAGTTTACTTATGATAACGTTGTCTGTAGTGCGACCTATAGGCGCAGTTTGTAACTAAAATTTTGAGTTTTCTGTCTGAGATTTCTACAGGTGTTTTTTATACGCATACCACTGGTTTCATGATTCTATTTATCACTGTTTTGAGTTATTAGTTAAGGGTCCTTCTTGAAACACCCTGTATTCTCTCAATGAATGTAAACTTTTAAACGAGTTTTAATTACATTGTTAAAATAATAATTATGATGGGAAATCTGATTTTAAACAATGTATGTGGGAAAACAAACAATGAGAGAAAAATGAATCAACTGTAGAAATTACATCTAATCATAAATAACACAAAATCTACATAAAATTACAAATTCTCTATAATTTCATTTTAGCTCAAACATTTTAAATATACGAACATATATTTTACAAAAAAATGCATTTTAGGTATTACTTGTATTTAAAAAAACCGTTTTTTTTTTATCCGGTTTTAAAAAAAATTAATCCTATAAATAAATCTTTAGTTAAATACAAGTAAATTGCAATAATAAAAAGATTTTAAGCATTTATCCAATATTATTAACGTATCATTTGACCTTTGAATCGATTTTCACGATATTTTACCAAAAATAGAATCACAGTTATATTTCCGCATTTAATTAAATTTTGAAAGTTTTTCAGAGAGAAAACAAATCCTTTAAACTTTACAATTTTTAACAATTTTTACCAATTTTATGAATAATTTACAGGTAAATTATAAATAAGATCAATATTAAATTACTTTGACGTTGCATGTACGCATTCCATTCTAGAAATAGAAACAAATCACAAGAATTAATTTAATTATAGAGTATGTACATACACAGTCCAGTCACATTAATGTGACCACCTGTCAAAAGCCAGAATAACCACCTTTGGCAGAAATATTATACATATAATATTATTTCATATTCTTTCCGATACCCTAGGACATCCTTTATATACACTCAACTGCAATGTGCTGCCACCTGCCTTTTGTGATTGATTATTTCACGTTGACGTCGAAAGTAGGTGGTAGTCACAATAATGTGACTGGATTGTGTATATTATATATATAGTTTTTGTATATTTAGGCATTTTTTTGCCGAGCAGTACAAAATTAAAGTTAGTCAGCTAAAATATTAGTTTATAGCTTTAAAATAATAATAATTTAATATATATAGAAATGAATAATATTGCAAAATTTTAATCATAAATATATAAATCAAATATTAGTTGCATGTCAAAGAAGTAAATTTATAAAGTATAGTATTATTGTCAAATATTCCCTGTCATATCAAAATTCGGATTAAATTAAAATTTTTGTGCCCAAATTTTTGTGAAATTCATTTAAGGTAACCTGCACGTTTAAGAAAGAATTAAATTTTATTTTGTTACTCACTAGTTTTAATGATACAGCTACATAAAGTTTTTATTTTTAAATTTCCCCGAACTTAGTTTATTGCCTAAATGCAAATTATATTAGCAACTCTTTTTTTGTTAAATATGTGTCACTGTTTAGAATTTTCTGTGGCCTTTCTTTTAATATGTAAAAGCAGAATTTCTAAAAGTTTTCATGAAAATTAAATTTTTAATTTAAAAATTGCGTGTTCAAACATTTTTAATAACTTAAAATCAATTAATGCTATTATTAAGTTATCCAAAACATTTCATAGTGAATTATCATTAAATTCATATTTAAAATAAATGAAAAGTGGTTTTTTTTTTTTTTTTTTTTTTTTTTTTTTACAATTTCTCCCCGCTTAATGGAACTTTTACTAAATTCAAGCTTGTAAAATGGTAACTGGGATATTTAAATATAATTTAAAGATTGAAATTTTATTATGGAAAAGTGACTTTAAAATCTATACTTGTTAAAAATATAAATTTTCTAAATTATAAAAAGAAATTTCAAATATTTATATATTTTTGGTTTCTATTTTTTTTTTTTTTTTTTTAATTTTGATTTTTATTAAAGTTTTCAAGAAACGTCTGACTAATCAATAAACCATAAAATTATCGAGAAATAAATTAAATGAAAATCTGCTGGTTTTTCTAAATTTTTGCTGTATATAAATTTAAACTGTTAACGAGCTATACAAATCAAAATAATACTAATTGTTTATCAAAATATTATAATAAATATATTACAAAATAATAAAAAATTGCTATTTTATTGCAAGTATTTAAAACTGAAAATGGCTGGTTAAAATGCAAACTTCAAAAAATAAAATATACTATAGTTTTGTAGGTCAGCTATGATATATGTTTTAGAATTTGCTTAATTTGCCAAACACGTTAATTATTCATAATGAAATTATTAAAAAAAAAAATTAATTAATCTTATAGTTTTAATTTTATTAAAGTAAAAAAGAATGTCAATAATTTATGAAATACATTTCACAAATCATGGGAGCTAAAATTGAATTTCATCTTTATTTAGATCCGGATTGATAATGATATTCATAATAACTTTTTAAATTTAAATTCATAAACTATAACATTTTACAAGACTAAAATTTCTTTGTATCTGAATTTTGATTAATTCCTCCTTTCAATTTCATCCTACCTGGATCAAAATACCACAAATTTGGGAATTTCAAATGGCTGCATTAAATTATTAAAAATTATTGATATGAACTTCAAATCGAAAGGAAAAAGCAAGGTCTAAACATTTAAAAATAAAACGCCTTTCTTATTGTTCTTTGTTGGGACGAATAACTATAATGAGTTTTATTAAATTTCTGTATGCAATGGAAAACTTTTGTGGGCTCATCTGTATTTCTAGTAAGTTAAAATCTAATACGTCTGTAGATATATTTTAATACATTTTTTTATCTAGTACGCACCCAAAAATCATGAAATGATTACTCATTAATTATGTTTAATTAAAAAAAAAGAAAAGTCGATCACCGTTAAAGATGATTCTTAATAAAATAAATGATACTTAATAAAATAATTATAAAATTGTAGCTTAATCTAATATATCATTCTTAAATAAATTCTTTCATCAAAATTTTCTTAATATTCATAAAAAATAAATATTTCTCACTCCAAATATTAGTTAAATTAATTGTGTCATTTTTATTTATTTACATTATATATATGTATATATAACGAAATGATGAATGAATAAAATGAAATACAAATGATTAAGTGTACATAATTATACTAATATATACAAATCGTGATTAGAATTAAATATACAGATTGTATCTATAATCACAATCATACTTTTTGTAAAGAAATAATATATAAAACTAGGCATTTATGATTCATTGTTCAAAATATTGAAAAATAATTACCTGAACGACTTGACCTTGCATCTAAAAATAATGATTTTCGTTTTAATGAATACTTAATTTAAGATCAATTCAATTAAAAAATACTAATAAAAATTGTATATGTATTTATGATATTACCATTTGGAATATGCCATGGGTAACCTGCTAGAAATAAATTTATAAACTATAAAAATTTGTCATAATTCAACAATAAAAATCCTTCACATAACTTATATTTTAAATGCATGCATAACTAACGAGGAATTAAAAAAACAATAAGATATTCACGAATTGTTGCATAAATGAAAACTTAACAGAAGAATCCGTTCAAAAACATTAGTCCTAAAACTCATCGGCAGGTGAAATTATAGCTCGTCTTAGTACTTATTTATAATCGGTACACCAATGAATTATAGTTGCAAAACTGATCTAAAATTCATCATTTATTGAGAATTTTCAGTTTATTAATTTATTTTTTGTTCAATATATCTACTGTCCTTGTCAACCAAAGACTGCATCTTGTGCAAATGCATGTCAGGTATTTTATTCTATGCTGTGAAGAAGTATTTATTGAGCCTGTCAAATTAGCCAACTATCAAGCCTACGGATGTGCATGCCTATGAATTACAATGACTAAATTGAACATAAACATTATCTTTTATTTAGTACAATGTAGTAATTGTTCATTGTATACTTTTGGACTGACCGTAGAGCGACAAACCAAACCTCCTATAAGAGAATGATTAAACGTCGTTGGGAAATTCGTAGTTTTTATGCAGAATATTAAACAGACGCCAAACAGAATGACTTTTTTTTTTGTCAAATTGCAACGAACCGGATTTATGTGCCTTCCCCCATAATTTCCATATTCAAATGTGGACGGGGGCTGAAGAATATCTTAAGGCCCGTAACAGGGCCTAGTTTAAAACTTCACTAACTATATTTATGTGCACGACACATTCAGTTTAAAGTGTGCATTGCACATGAGGCAAATTATGTTTCCAAAAAAGTATACGATGAACAATTACTACAATGTCCCAAATAAAAGATAATTTTATGTTCAATTCAGTCACTGTAATACAAACAGGCCTGATAGTCGGAATACTATCACAGCATTCCATCAGTGACTTTTGAACTATTGTGTATATTTTTTCCCTTTTGTTTTTTTTCTAAAGATTTTTAAATAAATTATTAAGAGTTTTTAAATGATTGAAAAGATATGTAATTACTGTTATTTTTTAATTAAGTTTTCCGCATTTTACCATACTGAATACTCATTCGATATCTTTATAATGTTACCTGGGATAGTTTCCTCCGTTATTTCTAATAATAAATTCATAGACTATATAAATAACGTTAAACAATTTAAAAAATAAGAACTAAATCAATACTCCTCGTACATACACAAAGAGTGTTTGATAATTACCTTGATAATGAATTTGGTTGCGGTTAAAAAATATTGGATCTAAGAAAAATAGAAAAATCATTTTATTTGCAACAACAACTAATAGTAATTCAAATGTAACAATCATAAACTTCATATATATATATATACAAAATAAACACGCAAATATGACAAGGAACAAACTAGAGACGCATTCTATCTTGATCTTGCACAACTGTATTTGTTCCAAACAAATTATATAACAACACCATCATAAAATTCCCAATACAAAAACCCTGAGGCCTCTCACATTCAGGTCTCTCAAAAAGGAAGAAGCTGTTCAAGTTCTGCAATACTTCCAGCTTCGATAGTTTTGATTCCTCTTCGAAATTAAAAATATGTACTATTTTTATTACCTTTTATCTGCCGTATAAATAATGTGCAGAGAGATATCTACAGCTTTCTGGTTTATTTTAATGCTTTTGAACATTTTAGCATCTTTTTCAGGAGCATCTACTAATTTCGTATCAGCTTGTACTTTTTTACCTTTCATTAAAATTACCAATTTTAGCCTTTTTTTGAAAATTTCATCCACATACAAGTCGGATTTTCTCCTCCAATTCTAATTTTACCCCTCGAAACTAAGTTACAGCTTTTGATATGTTTCGACATTTTCATTCATTAAGAAAAATGTATTCTGGAGTTCAATTTATAGCACCTTAGAGTTACTCTAGACCTGAAGGTTAGATTTTTTGAGATATTATCTTTCAAGATTGTTGGAATTGAAAATTAGTCCTTCATTTTGTCTTTAATTGGTTATGCATGGAATATATAACTATCATTAAAATGTTTCCCTTGATTAAAATTTCTCGATTTGTCTATAAAAAGTTAAATAGTATAAAAAAATAAAAAATTTAGCATTTTTAAATATTTTTAAAATCTCTTTATTTCCTTTGTAAATAAAAACAGTTTATGCTCAAATTTTTTTTTTATAATGTAGTTAATGAAATTAACTTTTTTAAAATAACTTTTTCACTTACGTGCTCTAACACGAGAGGCAGTTCCTATAGAAAATAAAATACAATCTTCAAAACAATACAATCTTACAAACACAGCTATTTTAAATATAAAGTTTAAAAAGCAATCGTATGCATTTAAGACTTAATTTTCTTATAAATACAATTTATTTTTCGATTTGTCATCATATAACAATGAGGCGAAAGAAAATAGTTTTCATTTTAATTTCATTATAAAATGATTTGGTAAACTTGCATATCTTATAAATAATCTTTATAAACTGCTGTTTGTATAAATGCTACACTATGAAGGAATGACGTGATTGAGTAGAAATATTCAACAAATGCAAATTATAGTGTATTATGCAAATGTTTGAAATATTAGAATCACCACGCATGCGGGAACTGAGCAGAGCCCTTCGAACTGCTCTAAAATCGTATAAATAAAGGGGTGTAGGGAACTTTGAAAGTTGTCTATAGTTATCTGCTAGTGTTAAACGTTATGTGAGACGTCTCTTCCACGAAAGAGGAATATATTTCAACAATTTACGAAATTTGAACGGGAGATAATCATCGGCCTTCGTAAAGAAGAATTTTCCTATCGTACAATAGCAGCTCGTGTGCAGCGTAACAGCAGCACAGTGGAAAAAGTGGACAGATGAGAAACTGACAACGTGTAAATCCTGGGGTGGATGCTGAAAGGTGATGCCAACAAGAAATGATAGATACTTGGTCCGCATTAAGCTGACAGACCGTACAGCTTCATCTAGACCAGGGATGGGCAAACTACGGCCTGCGGATAGAATTTTAATTTGCTGATCAGAGGAAAATTAAAAGAAATATAAATTTATATATTATGTATCCATCTTCCTTTTTACTTTGATTAAATATTTTTTTCTTCCTTTTTTTCAAAAGGTCTGCTGACTTTTTACTTTCTCTATTTTTGTTTTACAAAACATAAATCGACAGAAATAGCAAGCATGGACAGCTTTCAATCGCTAAAATGTTAAAAGCGGAAGTTCTTTGTTAATTACAGCTGTAGATTGGCGTACGGAAGAAGTGTTTTCAACTATGTACCTCAGAAAGAATGATTTCAGAAGATGAGCACTTAGCCTCTTTCCTTAGAATCAGTGCATCTCACTTCGAATCTCAATATAAGGAACTTTTAAAATTGAAATCGCAATTTCATTCATATCATTAACATAGTTAAATTGTAATACTTGCATAATGTTTTTAAAATTTTAGAAAAATTTATCTTGGCCCGCCAAACTTTTTTTTTTTCGATTTTTAGCCCGCGACCGAAAAAGTTTGCCCATCCCTGATCTAGACAGTTGGCAGCCCGTTGGTTCACTGCTACAGTTATATCACTGTCTGCTTCGTCAATTCGTCGGCATTTACTATATCATGGACGGCATGCAGGAATTCCTTTATGCCCGCCCCCTCCCTAATGGTTCCCCCTGACGCAAAACTATCGTCTAAAGCGACGGCAATGAGATCATAAACATAGAGACTAGCGTGCAGATTGGCAAAATGTGGTTTTTGTGCGACGAATACCTTTTTAATTTGTGGTACCATATGACCGCATTCGTGCTATTTTCATTGTAAATTTCTTCGAAGAGATTTTATACCAAATGGGAGGAGTTTAAATACTGTAGAATAATAAATTAATAATGTTATCGAATCGAAATAGTTTAAGATACAAAAGTGATTTAAGTTCATTTTACATGTTTGCGAATTGTTTTGTCTGGATTTAATCAACAATAAAATAGCATATACTGAAAATAGCACTTTCATATATTAAGTGATAAAGTCTAGATAAAGCTGAATAAACTATAATCTTTTCAATGTCTAATGCAAGTAAAAGAATTACTATATAAATACAAATAGCAATGGTAAAATTGTAATTTTTTTAAAACATTTAAAAAATAAGTGTACATTGTTAAAGTATATTTTCACAAAAATGCAATATGACTGGGTATTTTTAAAAAGTTTAAGCTAAAAAAAAAAAAAGAATGTAACAACTATATTTTTTTGAAGGATAAAATTTTAAAAAACAATTTGTTGAATAATTTTTAAAGGTTTTTTATCGTTATTGTAAATTTATTGTTATGTATTATTATTCATTAAATGTATTATTATTTATAATTTAGCAAATAAACCTTAAAAAACTGTTAAATAAATTGAAAATTGTATTTATTTAAATATTTTCATTATTTCTTTTCTTAATACATTGATAAAATGAACACGTATATACATTGGTAAAAGGAATATATACTACATTTACTTTTGAAAATGTTGTATTTTAGGTAATTAGAATCAATATCTTGCTGATTATCAGAATTATATGGATTACCTAGTAAATGAAAGTGTTATTTATTTTACATGTTCATATATAAACATTCGCACTATTTCGTTTATCTTCATACATTAATAAAAACTATGCAATATTTACCTTTGGAATAATATCCTAAATAATCGGAAACAGGATCTTCATAATTGTATGGATTTCCTAATAAGCAGAAATATTATTTGTGTTAATTACTCACATAAACATTTGTATTACTAATTTTACTTTCATAAATTAATAAAGATATACAATATTTACCTTTGGAAGTATAATATCTTAAGGAATCGGAACTAGGTCGTTGTTGATAATTAAAATTATAATCATTTCTAGTAAATAAAAATAATATTTGTATTAAATGCTCATATAAATATTTACTTTATTTCCTTTACATAAATATGCTAGTTAAAAAAGTATAATTGCTTGAGTAACTAAAATTAGTACTTTGTTTATTAAAAGAATTGTATGAATTGCGTAATAAGTAAAAATATTGTTCCTGTTAGTTACTCAAACATTTTCAATTCTGCATCATAATTGGCTTTGCTTTCATGCAAAAGCAAAACAACAAGATTTTACTGAAAAATATATTTAATAAAAATTAACGAAACATGAAAAATATTTTAACATTGTATTTAATTCTCTAATCTGGTGCACCTGCATGAATATCGGTTTCAGGTTTAAACACCCTACCATAGACATTACTTGACTTTTATTGCAATTACTATATAGCAAAGGATTGACGGATAAAAGGCAGTGAAAGCTATCATTTAATACAATCTGTAAGCCTTAGTTTGTTTCTTTGTTAAAATTTCGTGTAACTAATGAAATATATATATTTTCATGGTTTCCAATTATGTGTAATGTTATGCGAATGAAATACAAGTGCAAGAAAGATATTTCAACTTTGTTTCTTTTGCATTTCCAATTACTCAGGGCAGGTGGAAAAAAAGACACTGAAAGCTATCATTTCAATACAATCTGTAATCCTTACATTGTTTCTGTATTAAAATTGCGTGTAACTAAAGAAATATATATATATATTCACGGTTTCCAATTATGTTTAATGCTACACCAATAAAACACAAATGCAAGAGATATATTTCAACTTTGTTTCTTTTACATTTCCAATTACGCCAGGGATTGTGCTATGAAATTCTGTGATCTAGCTTACTACTTTTTCCTCGTATTAATTTTTCCATTTCACATGAACAAATATCATCTTGAACAATGTCTTATTTCACTTTCAAAATGCTGAACTGATTCTATCATATGTCGTTCCTTGTCGTCGATATCATTTAATTCTTCAATTCCATCATTAAATAAAATGTTAAATAGGATTTCGATAACGATTTGATCATTCACATCTAAAATACATTTCTATTATTAATCAATAAAAGGAAATAATTTCAAAAATAATTGAAGATTTAACGCCTATGATTAGGCATCGAAGAAATGTATGATGTCTTGTATTGATGTATGTATGATACCTACACGTATGTATGATGAAGAAATGTACGATGTCTCGTATTGCACCCAAATGTAAAGTTTCCAATAAATAAATATGTTGGACCTTTCTTTTTTATAAAGTTATTAGATGTGTATTTTATGCAAGTACATTATTCGGAGGTACATTATTTATATTTTATGCCAGTACATTATTACACGGATGTTGTGAAAGAAAATTTGTCATTTCTGTTGTAATCGTGTAATTTCTCAAATTTACGTATGTCAAATAAACACGCACGATTTGGTTTTGGAGAAAACGCATCAAAAATAAGAATAAGAAATATTTTAAAAAACTCTAAATAACTATAGCTTTAATTTAAATAATTATTACAACAGATTATGATTATTACAATGACCCAATCTTTAATTTGAAAAATTATTACAAGGATTTTCCATTTGCCTACAATTTCATTATTCCTATTTTAAAATGAAATTTCTTATAACGTAAACCTTCATTAAAATTCTTAAAAATAAAATATTTTAGCCTGCATTACTTTTTTAATTTGAAAATAGTTCTGTTAAAATTAAGAAAATAAAATAGTTAGATAAATATTTTTTATTTGTAATGTTATCGTAATTTTTTAATGAAATTTCGAATCACTCTAACAAAATTGTAAAAAATTAGATACTTATCAATACTATTTAATTGTAATTATTCCTTACGCAAGCACAGGGAAATGGATTTACTTTAAACAAGTATATAAAATATGTGAAATATTTCAAATGATAAAAAGAAATTTATTTAACCGAGTATTGCAAAAAATTAAAATATTTTAAAAAGCGGAATCTTGAGGAAATAAGTTCACGTAGTAGTTTTAGCACTATTGAAAATAAACTAATAATTTTAGAATATGTAATAGTTATTATTCTAAATGTAAAACTTTTTATAAATATTAAATTTTATATAGGGACATCATGCTTTGGGTCATTTAATTTTTAAGTTCAATTTCTTTTGTTTAATTGAATAACGCAAAGAGATAAATAATTCCCAGTAAGTTAATGATCTATAAGGAACATTATTCTTAGTTTTCAATTATAATTTTACTTAATATTTAATAAAATTTGGATGTTTTTGTATTCAAATTCCCAAAGAAACTTATTAAAGGTACTATTCGGTTATCTAAAGAATCACGGCGTGGCTAACAGAGTAAACCAGGTCTTTAACTGTAAAATACAAATTTATTTAGTATGCAAGGCAGATTAAAATACAAAAATATATGAAATAATATTTTCTTTCAATTTCTTTGCATTTTTTTCTTATTTCCTTTTTGATTTTAATTCCTTTACTTTGCATTTGGTATTTTTTAAATCAAATATTTATTACCTGTACGCAATTCAAATTCTGTGGATACCATTCATCTACAAAACATAAAAATATTTTACATTTCAGTTATATTATCACAGATGATTTTGCAAAATGAATACTGAAAACATTTAAAAAACTATTGAAGTCCTTTAAGTATATTAAATATTCATAGCACAAATTAGCAAGCCAACGTTTAAAAAATAAATAAAATAAAGGCTGGTAAATACACAAAGACAAGTTTTCGAAATTTTTATTGTAAAAAAAAAAAAACATTTTTAGGTAGCAGTTTTATAAAATTGACCTTTTCCCAAGAAAATAATATCCACAGATTGTATATTGACTATAATTCGCATAAAATTTTAAGGTTAAAACAACCAATTTTTTTTTTTTTTTTTATTTAACTTTTAAATAAAACAGTAATTCTCCCAACTAAAACGTACCACTTTTAAAGTTTATATAATGAATCCGCACTGTCTGTCAGAGTGTGTCTGATTTTCTATAATAGATAAATGTTTTCATATTTTATTGGGAAAATTGTTACTGGAAAAATTATACTGAAAAACTAAACTTATTTACCCATAAACCTAATTAATTAGTAATATAGTTTTTAAGAAAATCAAATCTGTGTTATAATAACTATACTAATAATTTAAACAGAAGGCGTTTCATTTAAATGCATATCAATAAAATTGTTTTCATGAAATCCGTCATCAAAATTACGTGGCTTACCATTATAATATATACACACATGATATATACATTATAGTATATAATAACTTAGATTATTACAGTATGATTTAAAAATATCTGAAAATTACATTATTTATATGACCGTTCTGAATTATATAATATTAAATATTCGAATTTGATATTATAGACACACTATATTTGCTAATTTAATTCCTTTTTAAAATTAATTATTTTATTTTCAACAATGATTCCAGCACAATCATATTTAAAAGAAAATATATATGATTTTATGATTTTTCCAATTCTGTTTACAATTATTTTCTAAATTTAAGTC
This sequence comes from Caerostris extrusa, assembly GCA_021605095.1. NCBI lineage: Eukaryota > Metazoa > Arthropoda > Arachnida > Araneae > Araneidae > Caerostris > Caerostris extrusa. Next base: position 156,871 of record BPLR01009667.1, on the reverse strand, counting down.
ATCTTTATATTTAAAAAAATTTTACAAATATTTTATAAGCCCTAAATTATTTTAGATATAATATGAGTTAATATTTTATCTGATGGATACATTTTGCAAGGAATATTATTATATATTTTTAATTTTCATAAGTTAAAAGGAAAAAATTATTTACCTTGATTGTTCCGCCATTCTGCAGAATTTAACTCTTCCGATTCCTCATTAACTAAAAATATATGTCAAAAAATAACTTGTAAATAAATTTAATGTATTATATTTAAGATATATAGATTCTATTTAAAATGTTCACTTTTCTCTTATTTTTAAAAAATACAATACCGCAATAATTTAATTATGCGTATATTTAAAAATGTACACGAGATATACTGTTGCATAAAGTCCTCTTAATAATCAATATCTCTCCATGCTTAGAAATAACAGCTCTTATACATTAAACGGATGTTTCTCTCATGAATATTGAATCGCAAACATTACTAGAAGCAAATGATCTTGCATTTAAAATATTGCTTTAAAGTTGACAATTTTTAATCAGAACTGTTATTATTTAATTATCTTTTCAATTTGCTCACACTCTCCCCTATATATATCTTTGTTCAAATTTTCATAAAATACTTTTTATTCATCCACTCAAGTTCAAATACATTTTTTAACTTATAGTGGATGACACTGGATGTTAATATAGTTTTTCAAATATTAATTCATTCATTACATTTAATTCATCAATTTTAGTTTTTTTAGATTTAAGTTGCATATATCTACCAATAGATGTCGCCAGATAAACTTAAAAAAAAGGAATAAAAATTATTTATAAAGGACTTTCTGCAATATAGTGAAAAAAAAAGTAGAAATTGACTTTAAAAAAAAAAAAAAAAATTTTTATATTACTTGTTTTCAGTAAAGCATGTTAGTAACATTCAATCTGACAATCTTCTTAATAAAATACTGATAAATAATGTAATAATAATACTGTAAATAATGTCCTTCTTTCATAATTTATTGTTCATTTATAAGACAAAAAACCTTATCAATATTCTTGCTGCTTTAGATATATCTTTATACTTTTATGCACAACGTTTAAAACTTCTTGACCTAAACAATAATTTTAAAAATTTGCAAAGAAAGTTATTCAAAGATTATTATAATAGGACCTTTATTATCTGTTAGAGAAATTATATTATACATTATCATTTTTAGTCAACAACTATCATTTAGCATTATGGTGTACCTCTGTTTCTAGAACCTAATGGCTCCTTTTCTTGGTATTGCAAAAATGCTACATAAAGTATTTTGTTATAGAATGCTTTCGAAACATCATACTATATTTATTGGTTTCTGACAAACATTATAACGCGAGACTGCTGTAGTAAAATATAGAATACAACATAATATTTATTGCACATGAAATAAAATTAATGAGCATGTTTATAAATTTCCTTTCCTTCATATGTGGTACAGGAGGATAAAAAAATTAGATATATCTATATTATTAAAGTCGGGACTCAACTTCAAAATCGAAGTATAAGATTTACTATAATAAATCAAAGATTTCAATTACTGTTTATCAATACATTCATAGATTCAAATGTTATATTTTCAGAATAACGATTTCTGATTTAAATGATTAGTTGGTAAATGTTAGCATTAATATTGAGCAAAACATTGGCGATGCATACCTATGTATCATGAAATTAGTGTGTTTCTAAGTAACTATTAGTGGTAATTATATTTTCTTGTAGTTATAACACGTTTTACGAAGAGAACAGATTTAATCTTTTCATTCATTAAAATAGTTTTTGAATAACGGATATTAAAAGCTTATTAATTTAATGATTTACAAAAATGTAACGAAAATTTTAATTTATATTTAAAGAAATTATTAAAATCAGGAAAAAAAATAAAGATCTAAAATACTAAATTGTTGAGAGATTTGTTTAAATAAGTTGTAAAACTTACTCATCAGCAAACGGCGTGTTCCTGGAATACATTATCTTCAGTACCTAATATAGAATTATATAAATGAGCATACGATAATATTTTATGAAACTTTAATACTTTTAAAATTTAGAAATCAGAAATTGAAATTAAAACTTAAATTAAAAACGTAAACTGGCTGGAAAACTACGTAATAACACACAAATATATTTTTTAATAATTTTATACAAATTAATGACATTTATTAGTAATGCTGTCTGTAAAAAAACGTAAAGGCATAGATTTAAATATTATGGATTAATCAAGTGTATGGTAGAGTTTCTCATAGAAACATTCAAACTCTTATTAATTTAGGAAGTATGTTTCTATGAGAAACTCTACCATCCACTATCAAAAGATACCTGCACTTCAATTAGGATGCATTAACCGTTTATTATTGAATTGTTCCCATTTATTTTAGAATTTGATGAATAATATTTCCAGTTACACAACAAGAAATCACTATTGGTTCAATCTTAAATCATCAACTAAGAACTAATGATAAATTTTTAAAAAAATTTTAATATCATTTTGCATTTATATTCAAGTTCAATTGAAAAAACAATAGATTGTCGTATAATGAGTTAAAATTTATAATGACTTTTTTTCTTTCTAATTCATTCGATAAAAGATATCAACGCTTTTATTTTCTGGAATATGAATGGAAATGGAAATTTTACAACCAGCAAAACATTTTATCGATATGATAACCTATTGATTTTTAAGATTAGCAATGAACTAATTGAAATTGCTTTAAAAAGCTAAAAAACGAATTATGCATGTAAAAACAGCAAAAATGTGGTTAATGTTCGAGTTTATATTGGAGATGGCATGGTATAACTTGGAAACAAAAAACTATCACAAGTTTTAAAGTACTTTATAGCAGGATCAGAATTTTTTCTCGAAATCATTTTTTTTTTATTTCTCTTTAAAATAATGAAAATATTTTTTAAAAATGTTGCACAAATGATATTTTACTATAAAAAATGGTATACGAGAAGCAGTTATTAATTTTATATAGTAGACTAACAAGCCAAAGGATAACGTGTTTTTTATCAATTTCGTGGTTTCTCTTTTACTTGAAATAAAAATGGAAATTATATGAGTATTTATCTTCTGAAGGAGTATGTGACACCTTCCCCCACATTCAAATAAGACATTCGATTAAATTTTATCATCATCATCGTAACTGGCTCGACAGCCCGTTGTGGGCCTAGGCCTTCTTTAAAAGATCAGCCAGGCTGTTCTCCTCTTGGCCGTGAACCTCCCAGTTTTGATCTTAATAACATTTAAATCAGCGTCCAAACCAGTAGTCGACCCAACTCTTTTTCGGTCTTCCAATTGATCTTTGTCCAAAAGGATTGCATTGAAAACTTAAAACTTGAAATTTTATAGGAGACGAAAAAATTCAAAATAATTTTTATCAATTATGGACTTCATAATAAAAGCTTCTCGTGTCGAATATTTCTATGAAATAATATCTTCATATAGAAATGTAACAATTTGAGTGAATTTGAAGTCAGCAGTCAGGTATTAAAATGTTGTCAAACATTGATATTTTTTCTTGCAATATATCACATGCATGGCTCAATCGATTCCTACTTTGTGTAAGACAAAATATGTAATACGCAATTTTATCAAATCTGTGTCTGTAGTTTAGATTTTCAACTTGTCACAAAAGATAACAGAGCGTTGATAAATATTTCATATATATATATATTGTTAATATGAAGTCGAAACATAACTAATGATGTTACTATCCAATATTCTATAAATAAGGCTAGTTTTTCTTTTAACATAGTTTTGCATCATGAACTAAACTAAAAATTTGAAATACGAAAAATGAATAAAAGCAGCAAAGTGTGTAAAAATACTACTATGCTCCTTTTTTTCCTTTAGGTGTATCATTGGAAATTTCGCTCTTTTCATTTGCGTCTGAAAAAAATAAGAGATTGAGATAAAGAGATTGTTAAATAACTGCTTAATCACTCATGTAGTAGCAAAAAGCACTAATATTCTGATTATTTTGAAATATACTGCGCTCCAAAAGTTAAGGAACAATATGTTTTTCGAAGATCACCATAAAAATAACAGTAACAATAAAATGTATAGTTTATATAAATGATAAAAACGAACTTTATGCGAAATTATGCAAAAACGATAGCTACCAATTTTTTTTATAGAAAAGAACGGGTATATAGGAGTGAGAAAAAAATATGCAAATATCAGGGTTTCGTAATTGCGCTTGTAACTTTTGTTGATTTACAACTTTTGTTAGCTGATTAGTTGACAATGGGCAGTGGGGTCCCGCAATGTCTGAGAGAAGCCGTTTGCCTGATTCATTAAGGTAGCTGTTGGTCGGATGGATGGAAATGGGGTTGTCCCAGGCTGATGCTGATAAGCGTCTTAATGTGCCTCGCAGTGTGATCCACCGTATCTGGAATCAATATCAAACAGAAGCTTCTGTGTCCAAAAGACATGTTCCAAGTCGACCACGAGCTATAACCCCTGTAAAAGACCATTTTATGGCTCTTCGGTTTGAAGGAGAAGAAGCATTTCTGTGCAGTTACTTGTTTCAGACCACTCTGTAGCATCAGGGAGAAGAATATCCGCTAGTACGGTGCGAAGGAGTCTTCACAATTCAAGTCTCTATGCAAGGCGACCAGTTGTGCGTATCCCCCTCAACGGACGACAGAGAAGGCCCGCTTACCTTGGGAAGAGAAAACATTTCCTGGACAACGATGATCTCCCTGTATTCTTTACAGACGATTCCAGATTCACACTGAGAACGATTCAGGACTTCTGCCGATCTGAAGGAACTAATCACCAGATACCATCAATCCAACACTGTTGAAAGACACAGTTACCGAGGTGGTGGAATAATGGTTTGGGCAGGAATCTCACTCGGTGGTTACACTGACCTGCATGTGTTCCACGGAGGAACTGTGACTGGTTTGAGATATCGGGAGGAGATCTTTAATCCATATGTCCGCCCATATGCCGGTAATTGGCAATTTTTTCATTTTGATGGATGATGATGCACGATCTCACCGGAGCTGTATTTGTTGAGGAATATCTTGAGGGTCTTGGTTTGGAGCGAAGGGAACGGTCAGCTGGATCTCCAGATCCGAATCCGATAGAGTATCTTTTTGGGACTATCTTGGTACAGACAGGTTCCTGCTTTAAGTCCTTCTCCAAGGTCTTTAGGAGAGCTAGAAAAAGTTTACCCGTGTTTGGTCTTCGCTTCCCATTTCGGTAACCGACAACTTAATTGAAAGCATGGAAAGTCAATGACGCATATGCATTCAAGCTTGGGCATATCCCTTATTAAAACTCATTTTTGTTATGTTTCTATGTCATTTTACCACATAAAACAGTTATTATTATTTTTGCCAAGATTGGACTTTTCCAGCGAGATTGCTTTTTTTTTTGTTGAAAATTATTTTTGCGTTTTTCTTATGTAAACTTCTATGTTGCAGTCAATACATACTAACTATTTTGTGCACATTCCATCCAAATTTGGTGTTTCTACATTCATTCATTTGCAAATTAGGCGCAAAACACTAGTTGTTCCTTAACTTTTGAGGGGTAGTGTATATCATTCCACAGTCATAGTTACCCTTTCTTCGATTTAGTTTTTGTAATATTTTTTTTAAATCTAACTAAAATTTATAAGAGACATAAATTAAAATATCCCAAAATACTTACGCTCGTCATTATTCTCATTATTGCTGAAATCTTGTTCTTGTGTATTATTTGTATTATCATTAGCTGTTGAACTGTTAGTTGTTAAATCTTGTTCTTGTGTATGATTTGTATTATCATTAGCTGTTGAGCTGTTAGTTGTTAAATCTTGTTCTTGTGTATGATTTGTATATTCATTAGCTGTGGAGTTCTTAGTTGTTAAATCTTGTTCTTGTGTATGGTTTGTATATTCATTAGCTGTTGAGCTATTAGTTGTTAAATCTTGTTCTTGTGTATGGTTTGTGTAATCATTAGCTGTTGAGCTATTAGTTAAATCTTGTTCTTGTGTATGGTTTGTATATTCATTAGCTGTTGAGCTATTAGTTGTTAAATCTTGTTCTTGTGAATAGTTTGTATAATCATTAGCTGTTGAGCTCTTAGTTGTTAAATCTTGTTCTTGTGTATGGTTTGTATATTCATTAGCTGTTGAGTTATTGTCAGCTCCAACTTTTATGTCACTAAAATTTTTGTTGCAGATCCATTTAATCTTCTTTCAAACAGATACGATTTATTCTGACGTTCAGCAAAATATTTGTCGCTTGCATTTCTATGTTCCAGATACTTTTACTAAATCTATCGGTTTCATTACTTCTCCTAACTGTTTCATTGTTATATACATTTGACCGTTCTTGACTGATGTCAGTTTTGCTGTTATATATACTAGTACTTTCTATATCGTTTTCTCCACGATAAATGGTTCTTCTATTGGAATTTAAACCAACTGTACTATGATATCTATCTGTGTTTTTCTTTAGAGTTTTTATTAGCTTTATTGATGTATGTATCCGCTTCTTTACCGTAATTTATGCTACTAAGATTCATGTTTACTTTTTCACTATCTCTGCTTTGATATGCATTTACATCAGTAATATAATTTGCACGAATTCTACTAGCATACATATCTGATTTTCTGCTATTTACATCAATTTTTTCTATATAGGGTATTTACTTTACTGTTGTTAATACTAGATCGGTTGCCATACATATCTGATCGGCCGTTGTTTATAGCGGTTCTTTTGAAATTAACATCTGCATCTCTGCCATTACTCATGCCAGCCTTTTTTACTATACTTATTTGTTTCTCCACTTTTATTTATTCCTTCTCTAATTTGATATATCTCTTCTGCTTTATTGGGATATACATCTTCTCTAAATTTATATTTATCTGCTTTTCCCCCATTATCTATACCGGATCTTCTGAAATAATTATCTTTCGTACCGTAGTTTCTAGAAGTTCTGTTGTCATGCATATTTGTTTTATGATGATATGTATTGATTCCACTATTATATATACTCTTCCTCTGTTGTACTTTGGTACTGCATCACTAAAAGATATTAGTTCTATTGAAATATAAATCTTTATTAATATTTTGTCCGCCAGATTTCGCTCTATATCTATTTATTTCCTTATGATGTATATTTAACTCCAGTCATATTACCAATATATCCATTTACTTCTCCGTTGGTTTTATGTTCCTCACCAACATCTAATTTTTTTTCTTTTCTGTATCCATTTATTCCCTTCGTAATTCATTAATTCTCTTGTTATAAATATTCATCCAATTCCTATACTCAATTTCTCTATTAAAGTTGTCTCGTAGTTTATCAATATATTTATTTTCTCCAAATTCATGTTGACCCATTCCACCATAAGAATTACCCACTTTAGAATCGTCAGTTATTCTACTAGGATATACATTCATTCTTCTATTAATTCCATCCTTTTTAAAAATGATGCACATTCCTTGAATTAAATGCATCTTTGTCAGGATAACCTCTTAATTTAGTAACATATCCTTTAATATTGCTACCAAATCCACCAGTCTGTATTCCAGCATCCTTATGAGCTATGTGTCCATAACCGTTGTCATCTTTTCTAAGAACATGCCTATCTGAAAGACTCCTATATTTTCTTATAGCCATATCTTTTTCATTTGTAGTACCGCTATAAATACGCTTGTCTTTTTCTCCAGAATATATACCAGGAGAAATGTCAAGGCCTTGTTGCACATTACTTAGGTTATTATATTTTCTGTCACTGCTTCCAAGTCCATCTATTCTGCTTATATGTTCAAGTACATATATGCTTCACCGGCCAATGCTTCATCACTCTTTTTCTCCTGTGGTTCTTTAATATCTCCTTCGAAGTTAATTTCCTCACTTTTGCTACTTTCATGTACTGCTGCACTGTAATCATTAATTTTAGTATCTTCACCAATTAATTTTTGGTTCCATTATTAGTTTCATCTACATTAAGACTTTTTATAAATTTTGCATCGTTTAAGAGTTCACTTGCACTGATTGTAGATACAACAACATTCTTTAAAGTACTATAATTGATGGGCCCATTACCATTTTTATCGCCACTTTTAAAATTTGTGTGACTTTTGTCAATTTGCTCTGACATATTATCTCTAAGTTCGATTTGGTGTCTATTTTTAAAAGCTTTTATTTTATTTAAGAACGCATTTACGTATATACTTCTTCTTTGTTTATTTTCTTTAACATGAGATTTATTGGTTACCCGCTCCTTTCAGTCCTATGTAAAAATCCTGGTCTATCAATCGACTCTTCGCCAGGCATCTTTTTTTCCTTCACTCAGTCTATCTAACTCATCAAAATATCTATCATAATAATAATTTGTTTTATTGTTATCTATATGGGATCTATAACCAGACACATTTGTTTGTACTACTCGTTCAAAATCTCCCATTATATTTGAACTTGGTAAACTTTTTCCATCAAAAAGAGAAATTGTTTTGGATACCTTATTGGTTTGGTTTATTTGTTTCTCTTTCTTCCTAGTATGAATTCAGGATCTTTTATATCGGAAACATCAGCTTCTTTTATTGCGCCAATTAAGATGAAAGTTTTTATTCATGTCTTTTTCATTATCAGATTTGATTTTAATAATGTTACTATTGTGATTTAGGGAAAAGTAGTTTTGGTTGTCATGATGGCTTACATTACTAATTGTATCATTTCTATCATACTGCTCATTAAATGTTTGTCTAATTCACTGTCATTCTTCCTTGAACCATCATCAATTATTCGTTTTTCTGTGTCTTTCTTAATATTTTCGTGTATATTTTTGCCATAGTTAAATGAATTGGTTTTCGTACTAAAATTATGTCTTAATCTTCTTAAACCTTTTCCAAGAGAAAAGATAACTTTATTATCTTTACTTCTAGATATACCTACACTACGATAATTACCATTATGAACATGCGCTCCAGTACCAATTTCTTTTCCATCAGCCCGAGATAAATCTTTTCGTCCATCAATATTATAAATAATTCCCGAACTATTATTTCTTTCAATTCTTTCATTTAAAGCTTCATTTGTGCTTCCAGAAACATCTGTTTTATTATGAACATCGATAATAGCACTTGCTACTGCATATTCTCTACCAAGTGACCCATTTGTCTTCAATAAATCCCCTACTTGTTTATTATCATTAGTTATATTTTTAGCATCTAAATTTACAGTAAAAGTTCCATTATTGCTTTCACTCTTATTGTCTTCTTGCGTATTTCCTTTTTTATCATCAGAATGTGCGTTTATGTTTTCTTTAGTGATATTTGTTTCTATATATTTATCGATTCTTGAAACCTGTTTACCATCAGCAATCATTGAACCATTTGATGCTGGAATCATTGAACCATTTGATGCTGGAATCATTGAACCATTTGATGCCTTTTGCCCATCATTTAATTCACTTTTAAATTCTTCATGTATCTCTGCGTTGTCGTCATATCCAAAAATACATACTTTCTTCCTTTCCCTTCTCAGCTGGCTCCATGTCAAAAGCATCGATATATTTATCACTAGCGTCTTTATAACCTCTGAATGAAAACGGCGCAATAGGAAAATTATTTGCTCTTGAATTATTTTTCATCCTTCTGTGTGAATTTCTTGGTCTGCTTATCAGCATAAGAGCAGATCTTTGTTTTTCAAACGGAGGTAGGAATGTATCACCATATAGATCAAGATATTCAATTCTCTTGGCATATTTACTATTTTTATTACCAGATGAGTCCCTTTCAGAATTATCATTATAATAATTTAGATTTCTGTCGTTTATAAACTCTGCTGTATGATTATTAAATCTGTTAATACTTTTGATAGCTTTATTTGAAACTTTTGATGCGCCTTCTAATGGAATAATGTATCCATGTTTATCATCACTATATATTACCGATTTGTTGTGATTCGTGTCATATTCATCTATATTTGTAGAATTAATTATTGATCCTTTTATTGCACGAGAATGTATCCCTTTGAAATTCAATTACACTCGTATTACTTGCAAGATTACCAGTTTCAGAAAGATAAGTCTCATTCCCTCTATTGTCTTCGCCATTTATTGATCCATTTCCAGATTTATCTTCCGTACTGTCAGATAAACTAGCTTTAATTGAAACTTTGTTTTGCAATCATTCCATATAAAAGTGGTTCGTTCACTCGTGAAATACGTCTGTAGCCTCTAGGATCTCTAGGATCGACTCCATAATAGGATAAAGTATGGTAATCTCTAGGATCGACGTAATCTCTAGGATCAACTCCATAATAGGATAAATTAGGGTAATCTCTAGGGATCGACGTAATCTCTAGGATCAACTCCATAGCTGAATCCACCATATTGCATTCTTTCTAAATTTCTTTTAAATCGATTTAGTAATGTATCTGATTCTGCATTTGACGTATTTTTTGTTTTATTAATAGATATTTTATGAATCATTTCACCAAGATGTTTAACACCTGTAACATCATGTCTAGTTGATATAACATTGTTTATATTTCTTGTTTCACTGTTCTGCTCCTTAGCTGTACTTGAATATATTTCATCTTTCAATCCCTTTCATACTTTTCTTTTAAATTTTTATCGTGCCTTTTGTTTTATATTTTGGTACAATATCTGAAATTGAATCATATTCATCAAACTGCTGGTTGACTATTCCATATCTAATATCATCTCCATATGCTTTCCCATAATCATCATTTGCACTAATACCGTGTTCTTCTCTACCGGTTTTGCCTTCACCATTTTGGAATACAATAATTTGTGGCGCATTAAATGGCATACTCCATGGCCCATCATATCTTGTATCATATCCTGCAACAATTTTTGTATCATGCTTTTATTTAAAAAGAATTACTTATATCTAAAAGATATATAAAATTAATATGACTGTTAATAAAATTTGAAACAATTATTAAAAGAATTTTTGAAACAAAAATTTATAGAAAATTAAAATATTATTATAATTTTTGCTATACATTCGTATGTCTATCTGCTTAGCAAAATATTTTATAAATTATTTAGATTTTTTTTTAATTTAAAGCGTAAATTTATAGTACGTGAAAAATAGCTAAAGTTGTGTTTTCAAAACATAAATTTATTAAATAATTTCAAGAAAATTGTGATTAGAATCGTATAAATTCATAAAGCATTAATTGCATAACAAAATTTTTAAAAAAAATAAATTGTAACTATATTCAAAAATACCATAAATAAATATAAATTTGTTTATCTAAGAATCTATATCAAAAAGTATTTTGAAAATTACTTATATTTATTTTTTAACATATAACTAAAAACTTTAATAAAATCAGGTATTTTTTTTTTTATTTATAAATAATAAAATACATTATAAGTAATGTTTTAAACTTCAGATAAAAAAAAAAAAATTTCATAATTAGCAAATTAATTTTATTATTACTAAAAGACCATTTGAAAGGGATCTATTTAATTATTATGTTCCTCAGAAAATGACAATCTAATTCTTTTCTAACAATTATTTATAAACAATTATTATAATATAATGAAAAACTGAATAAAAAGCAAAATTTTAAACAGATAATTTTGCAAGAAAAAAAAAAAATTTATTTTAAATTATAAAATAATTAGAAATAAAAAATAAATTATTGGCGTTTTTGCATTATATTTTTGATTTAATTTTAAGTACAAAATATGTCGTTAAATATTTATTAAAATTCTTGTTAGTCAACAAAATAAATCGGATAGTTTTAAATTATAGATAGAGAAAAAAATTTTTGTAGACGAATGAGTATAATAGCAGAGTAGTTGAAAAATCAGTAAGACAAATATTTTGTGTTTAAATTAAACATAAAAATATTTAAAGTTTCGTTTAATGTATAATGATTTATAAAAAAAAAATGAAATATTATTCTCATTAGGCAAGTTTTTATATGATTTTCTAAGCAATCATTTTTTTTTTTTTACAGAAGTATCATCTCTTTATTTATTGATATATACAAAATTTTATTCGTTAAATATTTCTCATTTTACTATAAATTTAGAAATATTCCTTAATAAATAAAATAAAATAAGAGAACATTAAGCTTCTTACCATGTGGATAGCCATAATACCAGCCTAATAAAATGCATAAAAAAGAAAATATATTTATTTCATTATTTAAGAAATGTATAAAATTATAATAAAAAATTAGCAAAGATATAACACATTAAAAAGAATGTTTTAAAAGATATATAATTACCACCTCGATTATCATGAATCCAATCTGTTAAGGTATAAAAAGATATTTTTAAGTACTTGGATTTTAACTATTTCTCAAAAATAACGCACAACAAGAAAAGTAAGCTGCCTTACCTCCAGATTGACTTATATAAGGATATCTATAATTCCAACCTAACGTTAAGCAGAAAAATATTTAGAATATTTATTCAACACTTAAACTAATAATTTAATAAACATTCCATTAAAACATTATTTGTTAAAAATGATATTAATGATTGTAATAAAACCGTGGTTCCAAACTTCTGAAATAAAATATCTTCTACTGAACACATAATAGAATGCATAGAACGTTTCATTAATACGACAAAAAATGAATTAATTTCGTCAAACAATTTCATAGCATTAAAATAAGCATTTTCGTATTAATGTTCTACTAAATTATAAACAAGTTAAGTTAATTATTAATAATGCCAATAGGTTTTTAAGATGTTTTAAACAATAGACAAGATCATCATCTCATTATAAACACCTTGGGAAACATTTTTTTCTGTCATAAATGAAATAAATAAATGTACTTACCTTCCTCGTCATTTGGAGCTAATGTAAGAAACAAAATAAAATTAATATTAATGTTACTTAATGTAAATCAATATTACTTAATTTTGAAACATTAGTACATTTTTAATGTAACTTATTTGAAATGTTTTGTTGACAGTATAGAAATCAAATTTCAGAAAATGATTTTTTTGTTTTCGTTTTTAGTAAGTAAAATATTTTCCACTTATCAGAATATTCTAAGTATAATTTTTAGAATACATCTGTTGCCAAATAAAGGTTAAGTTTTTAATTAATATCTTTAAAACGCATTATATTTTATATTAAAATTTAATAATAGTTTTATTTATATAATAAACAATATTATAAAATAACATTAACATTAAAATTCTTACTTCTCGTTATTTGTTAAAAAAGTAATAAAAAAAGATTAAAAAATATCTCAAAATATCCAAATTATTCAAGTTTTCAATATTTGTATCTCTAAAAAAATTGCATTTAGAAATGATATGATATGCAAAATATAAATTAATTAACAAAATATAAATTGCATTTAGATGTGATATGAAAAAAATCGAAATATGAATTGTAAAAAAAAAAAAAGACAATCGAATTTTTCAATCGAATTTTTGGCAGATATTTTTAAAACCAATTTCATGAATAATACAGATGAATTTATTAATTTTACCTTAGTTTTAAAAATCCATGATTTTATTTTACTATTTAAGATAAAATTATTGTATTATAAATTTCAAAAACAATCCTTTGTGTTCTTCATTTTAAAATAAAATATTTATCAAGGTTTTTTCCTTTCTAAGATCACATTGAAATAATTCCTACTTAAAAGTTATGAATATATTCTACATTTTAATTAGTTAAAATATTCTCAAAATCGAGCGAACTTACCAGATGCAAAGATCTTTACAACTAAAATTAAAAAAAACTGATTAATAAAATGAAATTATTATTCCTATAAAATATTTCATCTTAATTTTTGCCATAAAAGGTGCTTTGTAAGTGAAAATAAATTTTAAAAAATAATTAGAAAGAAACAAATTAATATTATGTACTGAATAAGTATATATTGATTTAATTGCAATCCATTTGATTTTTATGTTTTCAATATCATATTTTTATTAATTAAAAAACTAAATAAATGAACAATAAACTAGAACATAAATCATACACCAATTTTATAAAAAATATAATAAAACTATTTCATTTTACTGATATTATCAATAATTTATAATATATTAATAAGGAAACATTCAAATCAGTTTGAAATATATGAATAATAATACAAATTTTAACAAGTATTATAATTTTTATGTATTGAAAAATTAAATAAAAATTCTCTTTATTTTGATGAATATTGAATTTCGCTTCTAATTCGTTGAATTTTCGTCATCTGTAATAAATAAAATAATATTAGTCATTTTTATAATTAAATTATTTAAAGTGCTAATACTATAAAATATTATAAAAAAAATAAAATAGTTTAAATAATTAAATGGAAGATGAAAATATTTTTATTCACATAAAATATAATGTAGAGTAAAACCATTGATGATACCTTTAATTCTTAAAATAAAAATTTATGATATGTTATTCATTTATTGCACTCGATTTTTCCTACAATAATTAATTATTTTAATTAAAAATAATTGCATAAATGTTTGACTTGAAAAATTTTAAATCAATTTTATAAATATTAAAATTAAAGGCTCAGAAATTTTGTATCCATATTATTGTTTAGATACAATAAACATCATCATGGCCAGTAATTTAATAAAAATCTAGTAATTAAATAAAATTAATCTTACAAAGAATATTAAAATAAAATTATTTCAAAGTGCGTTTTCCAAAGTAAATAAAGTATTTTTAAATAAATAATAATTAATAATATTTGAATAAATAAAAATTATATTTAATTCAAGATGCAATATTCATATTTATGCAAGAAACATTTCAACCTTGGAAAACATAAAAGTATATAGATTATCACATTGTTTGAATTTTTAATTTTTATTAATTTTATTATTTTTAATTTTATTTAATTTTTATTAATTTTATTATTTTTAATTTTATTATTTTTAATTTTATTTAATTTTTATTAATTTAATTTTACATTTATTTCTATAAATTGTCATATAGAAGAGAAATTATGCTTGTATTAAAAGATTCTGATTTCATTATAAAATGCTTTTATTTATTTTAGTTAAAATAATTTCTGTTTATTTTAATAAAATAATTGAGAAAATTACTGAGATGGATATCAATTTATGTATAAGTACTTTTGTGGAGGAACTAATACAAAATTTACTTAATAAGAAAAACTATAAATTTAAAAAGAGATATTTCTTAGAATAAGTAATTATTTTACCACATCATAGTAAAATAAATAAACACAGAAACACAATGTAGTTTATTTTACAAATCGATGCAAATACACAAAAATATCTTCATTCCTAATTAGGATACTCCTTCGTAAGTTATTATTCAATCTCTGCAAAAAATAAAAAAAATTAATTTATATCTATTCTAAGATTAAAAACTATTAAAATAAAGATTCTGCATAAATATGAAATAGTCGATTATTTTTTTTAGTTATTGAGTAGTTTCAGGATGATTTGTTCTTTAAATTGTTCATGATGAAAAATAATTTCATTCTGTATAAACACTCCAAATTTGTCTTGTAGACTAAATGTATCCGAAACGGTGAGCTTGCCTCAAACTTGCGAGATGTTAATTTTTTTTTTTGTACATTTTTGCTTTTAGGGCATTTTTGAGGATAAAAGCACTTTGCATGATGTAACAGATAAGTCAAACAATTTAAGGAACTGATAATTCTAAAAACTGAACAATTAAAACAAAATAATAAAAATTAATTCTCGTAAATTAAAAATAAATAATTATTTATGCATAAAAATTTGAGTGTTTGTTCATTACAAGACCGGACTACTTGTAGATCTACTTGGCAATACCAAAGCTAATGATGTATCTTCTCTGCTAGTATATTTGTGATAAATTCGTAAAATTATGTTCGTTAAGAAACAAATTGGAAGGTATATATCAATATTGATTTGACATGGTAGAAACATAGTAAACGATACAAAATTCCGAGAAATGGGATCATTTAATATGTTTTCAGGCAATGAGAGTTTTTTGCATACCGTACGTTAGTTACCGTAGGACGTCCGATAGCTTTTTCTCCCTAGCGCGCATGCTCATAGGAAACATGAGCATGCGCGCTGGGAGAAAAGCTAACGGACGTCCTACGGTAGCTAACGTACGGTATGCAAAAACTCTCTAATAAAATGGATTTATAATGTGCCAAAAATGGGTATGGAGATTGCATTATCAAAAGCACTAAAAAGTCAATAGGAATTATAAAAAGGTTTAAGATATTAAATATCCTTTGTTATTGTTTTAAGATTCGTATATTGTTGATGTGAAAAACTGACATTAATATTTATTTCCTATTTATATTGTGATTTAAAGAATCACAAGCATTCGGGTCCAGTTATAACGGACAAATACCATCTTATGCCTCAAAAATTTCAGAAATTGCACTTCATAACTGAATTTTAACTCTCTTATTTAAATATTTCGCATAAAAGTTCTTTTATAGCGCTAGCACACAATTTCCATAAATGTAATACTATGAACAATTTTAAAATCGGAGTATTTTAATAAGGAAAATTTTTAATGGACTATTTAAAATTAAACAAAATGTTAAAAAGCTACACATTAATTAATCTCAACCACTTTCAACTCAAAAATTCGAACTGAATTTACTTACTACTCAAAATCATCAATCATTGAGATGTATAACAATTGCCAAATTATAATTGAATAACTTTAACCAATTTTTACTAAGAAAGCAAAAATTATAAGTTATTTATTTTATTTATAATCATTTATGCATCATGTGTTCCTCCAAGATGGGCAAGATAGAATCTGCAACAATTTTGCTAAATTATAAATTATACTAATATTAAAAAAAAAGAAAATATTTTATTCCTCAATAAGTAGACGAATATATTTATATTTACTATTCTCAGTTTTTAAACTGTGTAAATATATTTATTCTTTTATCAAACGTTAGAAATATAAAAACCTTAAGTAGAAAAAAAGTTTCACTTTAAAGTGTATTAAATTTTTTTTTCCTTTCTAGCAATAAAGGAAAAATATTTAATACGTTTTTAAGTGAAACATTTTTTCTATGTAAAACTGCTATATATTTTGTCATAATTTACTTTGATATCTAATTAAATTATGCATTATATCTAATTTAATTTTACATTGTATCATAATTAACAAATCAAGAGGTAACAAATAAGAATATTTTGATGCAATGACCTTTTAAATTGAGTTAATTTCACAAAGAGAAATTATATTTCAAACTCACTGATAGCTTTGCAACTTTTGTAAAGTATAATTTTCTTCAGTGGTCTTACTGCTTTTTGCTTTCACCTGGTCTTATGAGAAATGTCTCCATCAAAAAGTGGATGTCCACATTGCTGATATTAGCAATACGTTTCAGCAAGAACAATTTCATAGGCAAGTCACAAGGTTTGAGTAGTTCTGCTAAACAAGACATACTTGTTTTTGCCTTATCGAGCGATCTACAGGAAAGGAAAGTTGAAAAAAAATAAAATTTCATTAATTCTAATAAAATCATTCTTATTGTTATTAAGATTAACTAAAATTATTGCTTATTTACAGTATATGTGCTCATTATGTAAATATTGCTCATTTACAGTAAAATTTATTTCACTAAAATGACAACATTTTCCTTAATAATACTTTTTAATATATTTGATTTTACTTGATTATGGTTAAGCATTAGTCTTGAAAACTAACGTATAAAATTAAGTTAACATTCATATTTAATGTTTCATTATCATATATTCTAGATGATACTTTTTTTAAAAATAATTATTACTAATCTCCGAAACTCAGGAATGGTCTATAGTTTCTTTTTATTTAATATCATAATAATTGTATGCATGTCCAATAAAAAATATTAATATATTTCTATTATGCTAAATAAAATTTTGAAATTAGTCCAGTTGTATATCATTGAAATTGTTTGAAATTATTAATAGAACAATGCAATTACTTTTTATAGATCAGTTTATTTTAATATTTGTTATTTTTACAATTTAACTATCTCTTTTTTTTGTATAATTCCTTCATTGTTGATAGCTAAACAAAAGTATGAATAAAGTTGTATAAATTTATTTTGAAACTTCAGTTTTTTTTTACCTATATTTCATTCAACTGATGATACTGAAAAAACCTTTCATAAATAGATGTGAATCAAAATTTATTTTCATCGTGTTATTTTTATATCAATTATATTGTTATGTCATTATCATATCATTTATTACATTATGTAATTATCATATCATTTATTATATTGTTATGTCATTATATCATTTATTTTCAAAATGAAAATTCAGTTTTTCAATTGTTACTTTTAATATCCTGAGCGTTTTTATGATATTATTAAAATAGTTTTAAATACATTCAATGATTCAAAGAAAATATGTTGTTATAAGAGAACTTTCTAATGAAATTTCAGCTTAGAATTTGTTTGTAGTTTGCTCGAAAATCAATCTGATTTTACAATAAATAAATAAGAAATATACTTTTTCCAAATAGTAAATCTACATAAACAGGCAAAATTTATATTTTTAATAGTAATAACTATGTGTATTTGTCTATTATAACTATAACCAAGCTGTTTAACGATTTTCTTCAGCAATGCTATGCGTTAGACAAATATAACAGAAATACTAACATTAACTCTTAAAGACTAAAGTAAATAAATAAATAAAGCGGTAAAAAAAATATTTTCGTACTTTCGAATTAGTTTTTTTTTTTAGAATCTATCCCATTTGATAGCTCATTTTTGTCAAGCAGTTTTACCTCCAAATCTACCTCCAATTTTTATAGATACATTCAAATGGAAGGTTCTTTTCCAACTGAAATCACATTATACCATTCTCTTTCACTAGTAGGTCTCAGTTTCTCACTATTATTACCGAACATTTAATCATGTCAATTCAATGTTTCTACGTGTAGTTTCCTCAAGACAAATAGTGATAAAAATATGAAGATGTTTATCCAAAAATATTCTATTTAACCGAGAACGCCGAGAGAAGATTACATTATTGGCTACATAATTTTTAGCATTGTCTATTAAAATTGCCAGACAGTTGGGTTCGGTTATAGCCTGCAAGTACCTCTTAAAATTTTCAAATAAAAATATTTTCTAAATATCATTTAGAGTTATTCAAATTAAATTTAAAGAAATCAAACTGACATGATAGGTTCCGGCTTCTCCACTCCCTCGATGAAAACTTTATGAAGATATTCTACTATCCCAAGCACACAGCTGTCTGATCCAGTTGCATTCACACTTGAAATGCATTCCCGAATAGCACTAATAGGAGGTCCTAATTCACCTAATACACATAAAACATTTAACTATAATAATATTATTTTTGTATTCTATAGTTTGTTCTATAAAATAAAAACGTTAAACAGATGAAACAATTATAAAATATTATTTCAAAATGAGTTCAAATATAATTTTTAATATCTGTGAGCCTCGAACTACACTTCTGGATGCCACGAACAGCCCCTCAATGAGCAATAAGGGAAGGATTTTTAAGAGTAACTGCTCCACATTTGCATGTTGTATGGAAATATTCCCACCAGGAAACTTGAATATCGGTGCGAGATGGTTATACGCATATTACAAATTGCCATCCAATTTCCTAGTTACTGAAAGCAGTGTTGAAATGGATGCCGTCAGCGAATTTGAACCTGGATATTCTATTGAACTCCAAATAAGTATTTGTTAAATAATTTTTACATTATTTTAAAGATCCTTTACCTCTTTTTAAATAGTTAAATAGTTCAAATAAACTTTGTATTTTCTGCTTGTGCTATTGTAAAACGGTATATCTTTGATCATTGTCTATCAGAATTCATTTATTTCAAATGGCTGTTTACTTTTTCAATATCAGTCAACTAACTTTTAAGACCTGTTTTTGCTTAATATTCCTCTTGTATACTATGAATGAGTTTTGTTTATTTTACAAATTTATCAACACCCACTGCATTTTATTCATTAAATTTAAATAAGCACAAGAATTCATAAGAAATGGATCTCAATACCTTAATAAAATTACATTAACAATTTTAATTATTATACTCTTTCTCTTATATATATAACGACAATAATGAAGATGTATTTACGTAAGTAAATCTTATGAGAATTCTTTGAAGAAAAATACAAAGTTTACACCCCAAAACGCTTAGTGCATTCTATCATGCCACTAAAAAGACCTAACTTCTATTATAATTTTATAGGTTAGACGAAATTGAAAATATTCTGTAAACCTATTTTATTCTTATATAAAAATAAATAAATACATTTTAATTGGCTTGCAATTCAAATAATTAACGTGATGTAGACTTATGGAGTTATTCTTAAAATCTCTGGATAAAAATATGTTATATTGCTGAATATTGATCAATATTTTATCTTTAAAATAAATGAACAATTACCTGTTTTTCCTTGAGGGGCTCCTCTAAGTGGTATATTGACAAACAAATAAGCAAAATCATACAGTAAATCCTTAATTAAAATGCGTGATTTATACGAGCAATCAGCAAAGGCCAGTTCAAGGCAAAGTTCCTTCAATGGGTTTTCTAAAACGATCATTGAAAAGGAATAACTAAAAAGTTTTAAAATGCAATTATTTAAAGAGATAAAAGCTAATTATTTTTAATATTTAAATTTTGAGCGATTTTCCCAAGTTGTACAACGCTATTAATTTTCGTGATTCTTTTTATTTATTGTTATAAAAACTTGCCGATACAATTTCTGTTATTTGCATTAAAAGCAAGCAGGTCAATGTTCAATCAACATCGGCTATACGAACACAAAAGAATCGCTCTCTAAATAAGTATTCGTAGAAGTGATTGTTTAGTGATTTTAGGGATTTTTGGTTGTCGCTTAAATGTGCTGAAATTCCCAGTTTTGATATCAATGTGAAAAATAAATCAAAATAATGTGAGGAAAATCATAAAAAATATAAATTTTTCAAAATTTAAGATCGATCTTAATGAAGACAGCTTGTGCCATCGGCGGCACAGTTTAAACTTGATCGAGGAACACAAAGATATCAATTGAGAGTTATATCCTCATTACAGAAGAGGGTCGTTTCAACATCGTAAGCGATTCTCAGTGCTAATTGATAATTAGAGGATATGGTTTTACTTCAATAAACATCAAGAAAAGGCACCGTTAAGATGGTCCTGGTGTTGACGTCTGAAGTGGCATTAGGATAAGCGGGTGGATTGAGCTCCAAATATTCTATGAAGGTATCGTTACGAAGATCACTGTTGTCATCAAGTGATCCGCTTTGAGGAACATCTGTTTCGAGGTGCCATTTAAGAAGATTTCATTTTTATGGAAGATAAGGCCAGGCCACATCAGACTTGTGATGTTTAGAAGCTTCTGGAAAGTCAAGATTGTCCAACGTACATAAAACATTGTTCCACAGAACATATGTGGAATATTTTGAATAGATGCCTTTCAATGCCATTTTATTAGCCGGAGCAAGCCCAACGCTAGAAAATGATGCTCATTGAGCAGTGAGCATTGTCACCACAAGAACTATTGAATAATCTGGTATTTACAGACGGTGCCACACAACTACTGCAGTTAAGAGACGTCATATTTCTTTATTAAGAAACATTTATTTATTGTGCTTCCTTTCGGACAAAGCAGCATTTATGCTAATACTCATATAATTTTTTTTTTTTTTTGATTTCATACCGTATGTGTTGCAATCATTTTTGTAAATCATTTTCGTAAGTACAAGTCTCAGTCTGTTGCATGGCTTTAAGGTAAGTTCCTACAAAGTTACGACAAAAAAAAAAAACCAGTCATTTCTTATGTTTTGTGCGTCAGTGTAGTTAGAAAAGCTAATTGTACTTAAGTTTTTTTCAATTACTCGTGATTAATTTACAAGTGATTATAATTACATCCTTCTGTAAATGAAATCAGCGATACCTAACCGATTATATTTATTTTATCTATACATGAAGAGCTTTATTTAACTTATAAAATCATGTAGTAAAAATATTAACAATTTTACAGGTTCCTGGACCATGTAGAATTCATACATGTATTCGCAAATGGGGAATGGGATTTATAAATCCCCACAAAATTATATATTTTAATTTCATTGGAATGAAATATAATTACGAACGCTAAAATATATTTGATCTGTGTAATTACATGTGATCTGTTGAAATAATAACATTCGAAAAGTCCAATTTATGCTCATACCTACATCAAAATCGTAGAAAAAAATGTAAACAACCAATATGAACTTACAAGGTCAAAACTGAAATAGGAAACTCTAGCCCGACAAGAGCTTTAAGTACTTCATAAAAGCCAGGTACACACCAATTGAGATAATCAGGATTAATTGTGTGAAAGCATTGATGAATCAACTCTTTGTCTGCTTCTGAGTGTTCGTGTACACCTATAAAAATATAATTTTTTTTCAATATTATGGTGTTCAACTTTTACAAGATAACAAAAAAAATTTTGTTAGGGAATAAAAATTAAAAAAAGAGGAACATATGAAATTAATTAACATCATTAAAAATCACAGAAATCTTCGCTATTTATGTACTGATAGCTTAACAGAGAGTTTTTTTTTTTTTTTATTATAACACAAAAATCACAAACTTAATATATTTATTATAGAGGATATTCAAATTATTTCTGAAATTGAAAAAGTATTAAACATAATTAAGAAGAAATAAATACAAATTCATCAAAAAATATTTAATGCTCCTTAATAAAACAATGCACGTCATTTGTTAGTATACTAATTTTGGTAACTTGTTATGTGTATGTATATAAAACATAATAAAGTGATGCATAAAATCTAGAATGTTTAATTTAAAAATTGCAAAAGCGTTTTAGATAATTATAGTTTCATTTTTTACTTACGTTTTTTACTGTTATTGTTTAACTAATCTGTACTGCACCGAGTTACTTAGTATATCACTACTGTCATTTTTAATGTCCTGTTCCATTTGTTATAAAATGAATAATTAGATTTTCTAAATTTATCATGAATACTTTAAAAAACAATAAACCCCGAATTGAACTAAAAAAGAACTTAAATGTAATTGTGGGAAGACGGTAAATTTACATAATTGTAGGGCAAACACATGAGAATAAATTAGTTTAATATAAAAGCATTTATTAAAGAAACGTTATGCTGAATTTTATATAATTTAGTTAAATTTAAATTACCTGTATTTGCTTTTAATGGCGAAAGAAGATCAAAAACTGCAGTATTTGTAAAATTGCGAACCATTTTTTCTCACCAACTGATCAATCAAAATTCGATGATAGCGACTGCAGTGCATGAAAACTTCTTTGACACAATACGGGCTTGCTCTTTCTTGTCTGAAAATGATACAATTTTAAGAATTCTACTTCCAAAAAAAAAAAAGGCTTAACTTAACACAGGATTTTTTTAATTTTAACTGGAAGGGTTTTAAAATTTTAATTAATATATGTGTTAATTTAGCAAAAATAAATGTTAAAAAATTTAACAAAGAAAAATATTAAAATTATATGAAAACAAAATAAATTTTTGAAAGAATGTTATTGAAAAATAAATTTCTATTTTCATTTTTTACTTTTTATTTTTAAATAAAAAAAAATTTACAGATTCAAGAAATTTAAAATATTTCAAGAAATTCATCATTTGAATATTTCTGAGTTAAAAGCCTTTTTGGTGCCTATCAAATAAAGTGATATATAGATGATTTTGGTTGGTATCAAATTTTCTTACTTTAAAATGTTAGTTTTGCAAAGAATAATTGGTAGTTATGACATATTATTAAATTAGTCTAAAACTTTTCACTACCTGAAATATATTTTTTTGCTAATTAAATACATATTTGCGAAGTAAAAAAATAGGTAAATCTTTTAAAAATAGAAGATCTCTTTGTGTTTGACTTATAAATCAGAAAATACTAATTTCATTTTAATGACTGAAGTCAGATATTCTTATTTAACTATATTGGTGGTGTTCAATATTTGTCTACACTGACCGCATTTGATAAAAGATATAAAACCTCATTATCTCCTTTAGCACATAAAATATATAAATTAAATGAGTATTTTTAATTAAAATTTGTAAGTGTTTAACGAGTAGTTTTTATTAAATCTAGAAATGATAATAGTCAAATATTTGATCCCCTTCAAATAATCTCTCTGGGCATAAAAATAGTTATCATATGAAAAAATGCTGAAACCACACTTCCCCACCAATTGAAATAATTTATCAACTGATTTTTATTTTGAATTCCTTTGCCACGTTAATATAAGCATAATCTTATTTGAAATTTTAAATTAAAAATTTAAAAAAGAATATTTATTTATTTATGTTTATTCGTGTAATCTTATATTGATAATTATACGAGGCGCGTGAATTGCTAAGCGTTTGTTTTCGTGTGAGTTAACATATTTTGAAAATTCAGACTCACCTTGCATAAATATAATTACGTTTACATTAAAATGTATGAAATATATCTTTCATATGATAGTATCTTGTGGGGTGTCAGTCGTCTACTCGTAGTGCCCCATGTTTCGCTGAACGACTGACATTTGTCGCATAGTGCAGCCTTTATATTTTGAACCTGATGGCCGAGGGGTTAGCGCTCTGGCACTCGGTACCACGGGTTTCAGGATCAGTTCCCGAAGGTGCCATGGTTTTTGAGTAGTTTGGAATCCACTTTAAACAGTAGGTCTCTGTCTAATAGGATCGCAGAGCATTGCGGTGGTAGTGTTACTCGCATCCGTAGCATATCCTCAAGCTACGCGTGTCCGCTAGGTAGTGCTAAATGAGTAATGTCGGTGCAACCCTTACTTAAGACATAAAGATCGAACTATCGGACTAAAAGCTTTTATTTTATTATTAAAATATGAAGACTTTCAACGTAAGGCAACGTAACTTTCTAAATAATATATACTAATAAAATCGTCTTATTCATTAGGTTATAAACAAAGTATATCATACAGCCTGAAAGCAAAACCTAATGGTGGAAGAACTTTTCTCATTAGAATATGCATTGCGTAAGTCAAGCCATTTATACATCCATCGATCAAAGAGGCAGGAATTGATGATACACAATCATAAGCAATGTTCAGCAAGTCAGCTGTAAAAAAAAGTTAAAAACATAGCAAACAATTTAATAAAAGTGAAAAATAATAATAAAAGTACAAATAAATAATTAAATAGTTCTCTAGTACTATTTACATATTTAACACGCATAAGATCACTTTTTTTATCAAAACATCGACGAACAAATAACATTTCTTCATTTGCGTTAAGAACATCAGTTCTGGTTCATAATTTATGAAAAAAAAAAATATTTATAATTAAAAAAATTCAATTTTAAAAATTTAGCAAAAAAAAAAAAACAAGAGTTAAGTAAAATATAAAAAATTAATCAAATAGTTTTCTGAAATGATACACAAAAATTTTGTGTGCAATATGAAATAATTAGTAATTACTCCAGGTTGAGTTACGTGCAGGTTGAAGTAGTTACCCCTAAAAGTCCTTCCGGAGAGCAACGTTCTCCGCTCATCACCTATTGGTCGGCCGTTGGTGGCATATAGACGTGAATCACGAAGACCACCAACAAAAAAAGGAATTTAGCAATAAGCTGTTACGAAGTCTATCCCTTGTTTGTGCAGTCATTTTTTTACAAAAAATTGGACTCTTATTTTAATTAAAATTTTTAAATAACTAATTAAATATCAAAATTTCACACACTTTTACAATTTTTAACATGGGTCTTATTTTTCAATTCCTTCTATTAGCTCACACTCTCCTATATATATCTTGTTCAAATTTTCAATCGTTCGTAAAATACTTTTTATTCATCCAATCAAGTTCAAATACATTTTTTTCAACTTGTAGTGGATGACACTAGATGTTAATACGGTTTTTCAAATATTAATTCAGCATTTAAATTTAATTAATTCATTTTAGTTTTTTTTTACATTGAAGTTGCATATATCTACCAATAGATGGCGCCAGATAAACTTAAACAAATGAATAAAAATTAAGGACTTTATAAAGGACTTTCTGCAATTTAGTGAGAAAAAAAGTAGGTATTGACTTTTAAAAAAATTGACTTTTCTTTTTACATTACTTATTAATTGGATATTGAATGGAAATTATTTATTTTCCAAAAAAATGAAAAGTAATCATTTGTTATACATGAAATGTTGTTTAATTTTTTTTTTTTGCAAATTATTCTTGAAAGTACGTTGAAAACTTAATTCAATCTGAAACCTATATTATTTTAATTTATTCTAAAACAAAAAGACTAAATTCATTGAAATCCTAGTAGGAAAAAAAAATTATAAAATTCCTAGAAGAAAACAATTTAGAAAATTACAACCAGAAAAGTAATTAAGTCATAATAACTACATAAAAGTGTGCAGTTTTTCGTTTCTGTAATTCATAAAAAATTTCACATTAAATGTTAATAGAAATTGACAATAATTTTGTTAATATTCTTGTTAAAATTTCGAAATTATTTATTTATACAAAACTGTTTTAAAAAATAGAAGGCATAAAAGTTATAAAATTTTATAAGAATTTCTCCTTTTATAGAAATATAATTATACTTTCAATTTATTTTTCAATTCCCTCTATTAGCTCACACTCCCTATATATATCTTGTTCAAATTTTCAATCATTCATAAAATACTTTTTATTCATCCACTCAAGTTCAAATACATTTTTTTTTTGAACTTGTAGTGGATGACACTATGTTAATGCAGTTTTTTCAAATATTAATTCAGTAATTCAAGTTAATTCATTAATTTTAGTTTTTTTTTAGATTTAAGTTGTATATATCTGCCAATAGATGGCACCAGATAAACTTAAAAAAAAAAATGAATGAAAATTATTCATAAAGGACTTCCTGCAATATAGTGAAAAAAAAAAAAAGTAGGAATTGACTTCAAAAAAATTTTTTTTTTTATATTATTTGTTATAGAAATATAATTATACTTTCAATTCATTTTTCTACGTAGATTTGAATATTTTAAGATCCATAACGAAATCAATAATAAAATAATTCATTAAAAAAATGGCATTCAAACTATTAATAATCTTACCGTCAACACCATCTTCAGTGACAAAAACAAAAGATCCACAAATACGTTCGTGTAACGATAAATCAGTTCAGTTAAAAATAAACGGGAATCGGCACTACAATTGACGAATGAATTCTTCAGACAGCTAATTTTGGATATGGTTGCCCTGTAATGAAAACATGGATTATGACAGTTAATATATTTTATATATGCACTAAAAAAAAAAAAAAAAATAAATATGATTTTAGCAATGCATTATTTTTCGTTTAAATTTCTATTCAAATTTCCTCTAATCTTATCTAAAAGCGAATAAATTGAAAGCTAAACACCCAAAAATGACTACTCATCCATGTCTTAGGGTATGAAAACAGGGTGGAGAACCCAAATGATCTTGCAGGACCGCTTTGGAAATGCATCCTAACACCGCGGGCCGCATATAAAATTATATATCCCCCTATTAGATTTAGACCCGCTATAGACATTTTTCGAGTGAAAATTGAAACATGATGAATTATTATTTTAATGTTTACTATTATTCTTACATGTGAACATATATAATATAATAATAATGATACTAAACGCACATTGTAAAGAAATATATAACACTAGAAATGAAATATATAAATATAAACGAAATAAAAAAAAAAAAAAATTAAATCATTAAATAATATTTATTATACTAGTGCGATATGTGTTTCTCCACTCTTTCACTTAGCTTTTGCAAATCGATCTCAATTTGGGTATTTGCACTTTGTAATTGGTGTTTCAGGTTAGCGTCCGTTACATTTAAGAATGTTTTGTGTTTGGTCCATTTCATTTTTAGAAAAAAAAAAAGGTTCGCAGGTGTAAGTTGAACCAAAAGCGATAACAACTTCAACTAAGAGTCTGGTTTGCTCTGCTATCAACAATCAACTGTGCGTATCTAAGGATGGTCACTGAGGTCACTTAAAGTGAAACATAGACCTTTGTATTAGATGTTCCAAAATGCGCGCATCATGAGTTCGCAGAATATAATTTAATTATTCTTCGAACTCATAACTGTAAACTCATCAATAAAACAGGCAATATCTGTCCTGTATTTGTAAGAATATTATTATTTTAAAATCAAAGTGAATCTTTTCTCATCATTTCGACAGTTCATTTTTGAATATATGAATGCACACATAATGTATTTTTTAATACATTGGTTTTCACTACTTTTGGTCATTATAAAATAGTTACATTTTGTAAAAGTGTGATAAATCTCGCGGTCCAAAAAAATATTCAAGGCGGGCTGCGGGTTGGCCACCCTGTATCAGAACATCTTCTGGTGCTTTACCTTTTATAGAGACTTAACTAATACAATTTTTTGATAAACTCATTAAATGATAAGACCAATGTAAATTTCGAAAATACGCTTTGCAATATATTGATGATTCATTACATTAAGTGTTTTTCAACCTCAGATATTTGGTTTGGTTTGCCGCTCTACGGTCATCTTGTCCACACTTTGGGGTAAACAGACCGGAACCTACAGTTTAATGTGGATTCTGAACCACTACAAACACCCATGGCAATTCGGGACACGAACCCGAAAAATAAATGTGGTACCGAGCGCCAGAGCGCTCACTCGGCCAACAGGCCCCAACCTCAGAAAAGAACATGTACCAGTTTCAAGAAGAAACTTAATGAATTCAACTTGTTTAAGTGGATATCATTTGCAAGAAAAATAAATAATTTTCGAAAAAAGTAAAACATTCTTTTTTATGATGGAAGAAGTCGAGAACATTTTACAAATTTTATTTTTATTGAAAAGACTTTTAGTAAATATCGACGCTGAGTATCCATTAGAGATTTTAGTAATGTTCTCATTGATTATGAAGCTTATTGACCAGTTTACAATTAAAATAGCGGTTTAATCTCTGATTTACTCTTTTCTCAGTCCCTTTTTTAGTCTCTGATGCCATTCAAATTTCGAACAAATACTCATATAGCTCTGAGGAAGTAATTTCTTAATATTTTCCCCTAAAATATAGTACATAATCTTTCTAGCTTATGAATTGATCATAGTCTCCTATCAAGTTTATTCTGTGCATTCAGACATGTTCCGCTTCGATAGAGCTTCCATTACATCAGAAACTTACCGCGTAAACTAACAAGTCTACTTTCAACGATATCATTCAAAGCTTATTCTGTCTTAAAATGAAATAAAATTTCCCTTTTCACATTAAAATATATTTACTTTTTACAATAAAATACATTTACTTTTTACATAAAAATATATTTATTATATAAAAATATATTTATACATAAAAAAATATATTAATTAATTGCATAAAAATATATTTTTTACTTTTTACAAAAAAATATATTTAACTTTTTTTCATTTCAAGTATTTTGAATTGCATTATTTAATATAAATTAAAGAATTCTTCTTAGTATATTTAAAATATATTATATTTTAATGCCTACTAGAAGATATAGCCAGTAGTTATGTCGGTTACATTAAAATAACTATAAATACAATATTTTAGTACAATCTGTTGAGAAAACGTTTCAAAATTACAAAATTCGAATTTAGAAATTTTTCGAAAGAAAACTTATTATAATAACCACTTTAACTGGATTTGTTTTCTTTAAACCTCACGGAATCTAAAATTTCAAAATAATAATAATAATAAGTAAATAAAATAGAAACTTTTTTTCCAATTTATATATTATCGTACAAAAATAAGTAAAATCATTAAATCAGAAATATGAAAAAGAACGTATGACGCCAACGTTAATTAAACATTAAATAAATAAATACGTAGATTCAAACTGAAATGCAAAAAAAATAAATAAAATAAGAGTTTTGAGAATATTTGACAAATAAATTACCAACATCATTATTGCAAAAAGAAGAGACTATTTGTGTAATAAAATATTTGTAGAATTTTTTAAGAGGAAATAATTAAAATAATTATTAATCATTAAAAGAATGAATTAATAGAAATTTAATCACTTAATTAATTTCAAATCATAAATTTTTAAAAATGTCATTCATTGAAAATTATTTGATAATTTCAAAATACTTGAAATGAAAAAAAAAAAAAGTTAAATATATTTTTTTGTAAAAAGTAAAATAAATATATTTTAATGCAATTAATTAATATATATTTTTATAAGTATATTTGATAATTTGAAATATTATTTTGTTACTGTCAATTTTTTTTCATTTTAATCCTATTTTACTGTCTCTATTAATTCCACTTCACACAATTTTGTATGTAAATCATTTTAAATCAAAACTGAAAATTATTTTATTAAGAGAATAAAAAAATGTTCAATAATTAATCGTTTATTCAATTACTTTTTAAAAAGTTTAGAAAAAAATTCCACCAAATTTTTTTTAAATTTTTTTTATTTAAAACTGGTTTTTATTAAACCATAATTATTGAATCAAATTCTTTCATTTTCATCAATTACCAATAATTAACCAGTATGAAATCGAAACTTCTCCTTTTTTAACCAACGACATCTCATATTGGTCAGAGAACATAAATTTAAAAACCAATACTTAGTGGAACTGCTTTCAGTTAAACTCATTAGTTCATTTAGTAAAGTTAAAAGGCAAATCACAGTCTAAATTTTTAGTTATTTAGCTTCATTGTTAGCTATTTTCTATATGAATTAGAAAATTAAGACGCCAACAAAAAAAAAAAAAAAAAAATTAGATAACATAAATTGGCAGTGCGGTCTATAACACATTTTAACGATTCATCTCTCATACTAGATGTCATTAAAAATTTTACTGAAGCTAAATAGTATAATTCCGATAAAAAAGATACGTAATTATTGCAATAAACTAATAACTAAACACTTTTTTGAAATTTTAACAATTTAAAAAAATTTTTTATTCTTTTTGCAAACGTTTGCAATAAAATCAAAAAATTTTCTTACGTTTTTAGTAATAATAATAAAGAAATAATAGCATAGCATTCAGTTATTGAAGGAAATGATTATAACAGTTGAGCTGACATGTTCGTAGGCTGACACATAGATGGCGCTGCTAGAATTAAATCCATATGAATTTTAGTTAGCCTAACCTTCAAAAGACACGTGTATAAATTTGACAGCTGTTGCGCTATTAGTATGTGAGTTATAGCATTTTTAGTGAAGCAACTTTTGTGGATAAAAAGGAATGGATAAAAGGAATTTCGTGTGTTAATAAAGCATTTGTTTTTGGCAAAAAAAATACTATTGAAGCCAAGGTTTGGCTCGATAAACATTATTTGGACTTTGCACTAAGAAAATCAACCGTAGAGAAGTGGTTTGCTAAATTTAAACGAGGCGAAATGAGCACCGAGGACGATGCACGCAGTGGACGCCCCAAAGAGGTTGTTACCGACGAAAACATCAAAAAAGTCCCCGAAATAATTTATAACCGTGAAGTGAAGTTGATTGAGATAGCTGAGACCCTAAAGATATTATAGGAACGTGTTGGACATATCGTGAATGAATATTTGGATATGCGAAAGCTCTGTTCAAAGTGGGTGCCGCGCGAGCTCACAATCGACCCAAAACAACAACGAATTGATGATTCTAAGCAGTGTTTGGAGCTGTTCAATCGTAATAAACCCGATTTTTGCGTCGATATATGACAATGGATGAAACATGGCTCCATCATTTCAGACAGGAATCAATCGACAATCAGCCGAGTGGGCTGAAAGTGATGAACACTAAAAATGCTATAACTCACATACTAACAGTGCAACAGCTGTCAAATTTATACACGTGTCTTTTGAAGATTAGGGCTAACTAAAAATTATATAGATTTAATACTAGTAGCGCCATCTATGCGTCAGCCTACGAACTTTTAAGTCCACTTGTTAATATGGATACGGGCCCTTTTAAATTATAGAAAATAAATGACTATTTGCGACAAATGACAATTTGAGACGAAATTCTAATAACTTTTAAAAAGCTAATTACATTTTTTCACAAATTAGTGAGTATACTATTTTTGACACACTAAATCGATTAAGCAAAAAATCTTGGTTTCGGTAATCGAAACATTTCGAGTTAGCAGTTAATTAACTATGTTAATTAATCAATTGAATTGCACCACAAGTTAATTCCCTTCAAGTTAATTCGATGGAAACCATTTATAGGTTTGGTTTGTGGCTCTACTGTTATTTTACGCACACTTTAGGCTAATTAGACCGGGACCTACAGTTTAACGTGGATTCCGAACCTCTAACAGACATCCATGCAACTACTTATGGGAAAATTAAATGATAAAGCTAAAATTAAAAAGTTCTTAAGTATGTCCTATTCATCTTTAAAAACGGGTCGAAAATTATTTCGTATGTTTATAAATTTTTAAAATTATTATATATTATTAAATTATTATAATATTTATAATTTTATAATTATTATACTCCGTGCCTAATCTACAAGTTACACGCGCCCCTGGGTAGTGCAAAGTGAGTAACGTCACTGCAGCCCTTACGGCATAAAAGATCACGCTCTATATTGCCAGCTGCATTAGAAAAAAATAATTAAAAAAATTATTATAAAATTATTATATTGTAAAATTATTTAATATGCTATGGATTATAGGCAAAAAATGCCATACTTACGGAATAATAGTCAAATTCGGAATATTATTATGGTACACTTCCATTAAAATATGCATTAATCCAGGCAAACACTTCTCAACAATCCCAGGGCACAGTTGTGACAAACACCGCCGGATAACGATTCGCTCTTCGACTGAAAAGCGTAAATAGCGAATTAATTATAAACTATGGAGAGAATTAAAGCAGAATGATAAATATTAGAAAAATGTTAACCCTTTCTTGAATAAATTCTAATGGAAAATTAATTTTGATGCCATTGTAACATATAAAAAATAACATTTTTAATATGAATTTATTTTTCAAACGCATAAAAAGAGTTAAAATAAAATTTTTTATTAGCATTTACAAAAAGAAGTTCTGTTTAATTATATAATTCTGACTATTTAAATGTTAATCTCAAAGTGTTTTAAATTTTATTGAATTTATAATTTCAATTTGAGAGAGGTGTAATAATGTTAAAAATAATCTGATTATATTTTAATATGACTCTGTGTGAGAAGGATATTGATGTCTTTACTATTATGGAGGCTAATTTGACAACCGACTGCCAGCGAAACCATCTTTACAGACTCAAAATTGTTTCTTCCTCGATATGCACCTCTGGAGAAGCCATGGACTAAACGCATCTACTTCACTATCCTGCTCTGAGCAAGACTTTTCTCGCCGAGCGATATTGGGAGGCTAGTGATATGTTAGATTAATGAACTCTGTTTTAGCATGTTTTGTTGTTTTCTCTGTTCTTTTTTTTTTTTTTTTTTTTTGTTATTGTTGTTGTTCTTTTTATTGCTGTAATTGTTCATAATCTGCCATTGGAAATAAAATAAAAAAATATTTTAATGTGGATAATCAAAAGTTTATTGCAAAAACATTCCATTGCATTATAGATACAGCGAAACAATTAAAAGTTCCGCACTATCAACAAGTAATATAAAAAAAATATTTAAAGTCAATTCCTACTGTTTTTCACTATATTGCTGAAAGTCCTTCATAAATAATTTTCATTCATTTTTTTAAGTTTATCTGGCGCCATCTATTGGTTGATATAGGCAACTTAAATCTAAAAAAACTGAAAATAATTAATTAAATTTAATTACTGAATTAATATTTGAGAAAACTGCATTAACATCCAGTGTCATCCACTAAAAGTTCAGAAAAAATGTATTTGAACTTGAGTGGATGAATAAGAAGTATTTTATGAACGATTGAAAAATTTGAACAAGATATATATAGGGAGAGTGTGAGCTAATAGAAGGAATTGAAATAAAAGCTGTACATACGATCAAAATACATCTTTACCTGATATAGGATTCATGACTTCTTGTTGAGAATGTAATGGTATGTCAATCGCATTATCAGTGGCGAGGGAAACCAAATCCATTATGATCAAACGTGAATGGATTGAGCACTGTTTGAAGGCCTTTTCTAAGCATTTTCTTTTATTATAACTATAAAAGCAGAATGTATACAAGATACACAATTATATTAATACTTATTTTCATATTTTAATACAGAAAGTGTACAAACACATTTTTTAAATTTGTTATTCAAAATACTCTAATTTGTAATATAAATATTTTTACAATTTGAAAATTTGCTAATATTTTCATTATATATGTAAAATCATTGTTTTTAAATTCCATATATTCAAATAAAAATTATGCTCTACAATATTAATAATGTACCAGAATTACGAATATTAAATTATGAATTACATTTTTTTTAATTTGCAATAATATATTTTATTTTAAATTACACCGTGCACACTAAATTATTATTTTATTTTAATTTAGCATTATCATGATTCACAATGTGCAAATTGCTCTCTTCAAAGAAAACTAATTCACTGAAATATTAAAATTATTATTTTAGAATTAAAATTGTTTGGGAAAAAAATTAAATGCTGCCATGCATTTTGAATTTCAATACATTATATTCGCCAAAGTCATGAATATGCATGCAATCCATAAACTCATACTATGCTTTTAAAACACTTTAATAAATATTTTTCAGATTAAACGAATTTTTTATTTGTCCTTAATGGAATAAACTGACAATTCTTAGTTTATTTGAAATATAATTCCAAAATAAACTTGTTTAAAACTTTTTTTTTATTTTCGTCTAATATATTAATGTTTAAAATGTAATGCAATTTTTCTGCTGGCTAATAAACGACAATAAAATAAACTACAACCTTTTATCGTACGTTAATAACAAAGTTCTTTAAACATAGACATTTTACAGATAAAAACTTATTACAATTACATTATTATTACAACACATTATCATACATTATAATTATTATCATCAATACATTATTATTGTTGCATATATATTAGCCTTACAATTACATTACTTATTATTACAACTTGGTACAATTTTATTAGGTCCTACTGTTAGTTTTGCTATTTTATCATTACACCATAAATAAGTTGATTTAATGGCAATTATCTTTTCTATATAGTATTTTAAATATATATACTAAGTATTGCAATTTTCTGTAGAGGCAATTATAATTTACAAGCTATAATTTAAAACTATTTAGATAGATTCTAGCTCTTTTCAAAAACTTAAAATTATAATTTTATATAAATATATTTTAAAAATCCTGTTTTCAATATAAAAAAATTTATACTAACATATAATGAAATATATTTATTTTATTGCATTATTTTTAGAGTAAATGATGAAATGCCATACAAATTTTATATAAATTTTGTTTAATTTATATTAATTAAAATAATTACTTACAAGAATGTATCAGGAATTTTTATAGATCCTTCAATAAGTTCAGAAAGCACTCTATAAAATCCAGGTTCGCAGATTTCTACTTCTGTTTCATTTAAAGAAGCGAAACATTCTACAATATTGTATTTTTTCTTGCTCTAAATAAAGATTTAGGAGAAAACTCTTAAAATATTGATTTCGGGAAAGGCTAATATTATCTAACTTTTATAAATATTGAAAAGTTTGGAAAAGAAAATTATTTGTACTATTGATTTAATTTCCAAATTGATCAAAAGAAAATCTACTGATTTTAATCATCACATTTTAAAATTATTACACCAGTTATTCATGAACTGTGATCGATCGAACCGAACCTTATATTTTATATTTAATTATTTATGGCGATTTATTTTTAAACAAAATATTCATCGGTATTATATATCTTATATTATAAATATTCTTTGCGTATCACAAAATAAATATCATACACTGGTATATTAAAATGTCAGTCATTATCTGAAATCCGACATATTTAGCATGAGTTTAAAAACAAGAAAACATATAGCTAAAAATTTTATTTTATATAATGTGTATTATAAAATAACATTTTTAGTTATTTTATTGCTACCGAAATTATTTGTTAGTAATTGCTTAGATTTTAGTTCTCTAGTAACTTTACTGTGGTTAATTAACGATACACTGTAATTAATATGAATCATTTACTGTGGTTAATGCTTTGATTTTGCACAAATAGCCACCGCTAAAAAAAAAAACTAAAAGTATCACTATATTCCGAAAAATTTGAAGACTTTGATAGTAAAGCTATAAGCAATGCTTATCATTATAAAAAAAAGAAAAAAAAATATTTATACTAAAACACTGCTTTAAAACAATTTTGCGAAAATAAGAGATATCCTAATAAAAGAAATCATGAGGTCAAATTCGGTACAGTATTGAAATTATGTATAAATATCTGTTATATATTTACCTGTTACTAATTTATTTACTCTGATATGGTCAGGCTGTAGTACTAAGGGTATATTTATCAAAATGCCTTTGTAATCCAATAAAGTTTTCATAATAAGAAGTCTTACTCGTAAAGAACACGCATTAAATGCATCGCCAAGACATCTTTCACCTTCAGTCGTTATTTCTCTATAAATATTTAAATGTAAAATAAATTATTTGACTAATACAACACAGCTGTGATATCCATAAGTGAAAATAATAAAATAACATTTTGAAATATTTTGATATTTTAATTAATAGAAAAATTAATATTCATTTGAAAACAACATGAGATACTTTGCTCACATCAACCTATTAACAGCATAAAAAATATGGTAAGTTTTTAATGTAATAAAATTCTTTATATATTTTACATTGTTCCATTACATACAATGAACATCATAAACCCATGGCTTGCATATTTCGTGCTACATTAATTTTGATATTAAGTTTGAATTTTGTTAATTTATTAACAATTTCGTTAAACTCATTTCATTTGTGTGTATCAATAATATTACTAGTGAAAAAGTAGGAAAATCTTTATAAGATGAATTTATCATAATATATATTACATTCTAGGAAAAGTAAAAAACAAAAAACAAAATGCAAGCTTGCTCAATGACAGCAAAGGAATTTCTGAAGCATCTGTCACTCTATGCAAATCCTTATGCTCAGAAATAAGAGAATTTTCATTTTGGGTCGTATATGTCAAGAACTACTAAAACTACAGATTTTAATAAAATTCGATATACATAAGGCTTGATAAAACACAATATTAGCTTAATAACAGTTATGGACCAAGCTCATAATCATGCACACAGCTGGAAAGGCGAACATAGTGCTCAAACATCTCATCCCAGTGCTCAAACATTGCCTTTGACAAAAACTTGTCTCTGAAACTGCCTAACATGTTAGTGGTCTAGAGTATAAGAGTCGATGTTTTTCTAAAGAGGCTTTTCTTAGCATTAAAGTGAAGGAAATGCAAACAATAGGTCTCCTTTGAAACAGACCTCTCTCTCACGTAGCCTTCTCATTGTAACCCTTCAAATTCAGTTCCTATGGCCGAATGAAGATCACGAGAGGGTTAGAACTTATTGTACTTCCATAACATATTGCCATCATGAAAAAGTATCGATCTACTTTGCCATTACGATTTTTGGACAACTTTGATCAGAAATTTTTCTAATTTATCGAATCTCTTTAATCCGCATCAAATTGAACACGATGTTCGAAGGTACATTACTACCTGCATTTGAGACTTCCCTGGTTCCATTTTACCCACGATTAGAACCTCATTCCATCATACAAACGTTGGTGGTTAATCATTTTAATTGTTTTCTTTTGAGTTTTATAGTAAAAAAAAAAAAAAAAAACGTGATATTCGAACAAATTT
Organism: Caerostris extrusa; assembly: GCA_021605095.1. Classification (NCBI taxonomy): domain Eukaryota; kingdom Metazoa; phylum Arthropoda; class Arachnida; order Araneae; family Araneidae; genus Caerostris; species Caerostris extrusa. The sequence goes on along the minus strand of BPLR01009667.1, from coordinate 119,134 downwards.
AGAAACGAACAAGCTAATCTATATATGCTAACCTATTCGATGCATCTGTTTTGGAGGTGTGCATCTTTGCTGGGAAGCATTAGTTGCCCCTTTCGTCCAGTACCTTTTAAGCAAATTGACAAAATACGCACATTCTCTTAATTTTGAACACATTTTCTTAATCAGCCCCAATTCATTTTCCAAAAATGCTTTGACTACAACAATGATGCGACTATAGTAGAAAATACTTTATGGTTTTGTGTGACATTCACTCAGAGATAATAAAATCAATATTTTTAATGCAATGCAAAAACCATTACAACAAAATAATTTACGTTATATGGTTATTAAGATAATCACATCTTTGATTCAAACATCTATTTTCTTCGATAAATTAAATAGCGAAGCACATATCATATGTATGGTTCTATAAATTTTTGAACACTTTTAATGTCATGGAACAAAAATCAATAAAAGATACGACAAAAACAGATTTAATGCCGAATTACTTAAAAGGCACTTTTATAAATTTATTAATTTTTTGTAAGATTTTCTTTTGTAGCCCATACATTATGCAAACATTTCTGAATTTTCCTCGATTATTTCTTCTATGAGTTATAGAATAATAATAGATAAATTACAACTTTGTGATAATATCTTAGAAGGAAAAAGCCCAGTTAAATAATAACTGGAGATCACCTTTTGAGATGCCATATATCTCTTGTTTCTTTAAATTGTTACATCCATCTATTAACATTTTTAAACAAACTATGCATCTGTTTTGATTAGTATTTTTTATAATTTATTTAAATACAGCAAACCCTATATTTAGCTTTCTAAGTAGCCAGAACCATTAAATTAAACAAATTACTTCAGACGGTCAAAATGTTAATGTTAACTACTAAAACAAATCTGTATATAAACAAACTAGTTCTTTGTTTATGCCTTTTTACAATATCTCTATTGTGGTATTTTTTAAAGACAATAATGTTTTCTGCTTTGAAAAAATACATTCGCTTTAAAAAATAAAAATTAAACATTTTACATCATATGTACATAATTAACAGTGACAACAATTCAAAGTATTCAAATTTCCATTATATTCAGATTTGAGATCGATAAAAATTGAAACAAAATAACGCCAACAAATTTTCTTTAAAAAAAATGAATTCTTTGAAACAATAGCACTTATAGGAATTATTTCTAAATATCGCAAATATAATCTGACAATAATAATTTGAACAGAAATCGGCAAAAAAAAAAATCTGTAATCTCAAGAAATAAGCAATCTTCAAAAATAAGTAAGTAAAAGTACTTAAAGTAAATTTTACTATAATTAAACAATTACTTTTATATTAACAAATTACTTTTAATATTGTAACAAAAAATAAATTTTAAACTCCAAAATATTCTATATTTATTTAAAACATTTTATTAAAGATTTGAGAATAATTAAAGCAAATTTCTAACTTCTTTTAAATAAGATCCTATCAATGTCAAAAAAATTAAGAGTTTTAAAAATAAATTAAAAATTAGTGCTGCCATGTGTTTTTATGCTACATACAGGCTTGTTGTATTTTGACCTTGATTTATCACTTCCAGTAAAAGCTGGATAAAAATTGCTAATGCAATTATTTAATTTTTCTGGTTCTATTCTAGTTAAACACATCTTTATGATTTCTGAAGTTGAATCTGAAAAATAAAATATATTTGCGTAATTATTAAAAACATAAAAAATATTATAAAGTAATAAAAATATCAAATAGCTATAAAAATTGTTATGTGAAAATAAAAGGCCTTCAAAAATATTTGCAATACATTTATATATGACTCTAAATTGTAAAACTGTCTAATTTTTCCAATTTTTAACCCACAGATAAATATTTACGTTTTTTCTTAAATAAACTACAGAAAATATTATCAAGAAATACATTAAGCAGTCAATTTTCTATCTATTTTGGAATAAAACATTTATATAGAACTCTCTACAACAATAGAAGGTTTTCTTTAAAACCATAATTTTTCTACAAATTTTTCAGCAAATATGCAGGTAAAACTGATCAGATAGATTTTTTTCATAATTTTTATCTTTCATCAGCTCGTATTAGAAATTCTCATAATTTTACATACATTTATGTATATTACGCTTTTTATTTCAATATAAACTTCCCACTTTCGAATAGAAGTCTTACTGTGAACTAAAATTGTTTCCTTCAAAATATGTACTTTTCCTTAAACTAAATTAATACTCGTCAAAATTACACGGCAAAACAAAATTTCACTATTTATTAATGAGAAACAATTAAACGCAATTTCTTGCACAAAATTTATTTAAAAATAATTTCCACGTTTTCCAATTGTTTAATCTCAAAATATCAGATTTGAAGTTTAAATTTGGGGTAACATAAAAAATTATGTCATCTGTTTTTATACAATCTCTCTTTAATATGGTAATATCATCAGTAAAAAATACAGGGTCCCCTTCTTAGGTGCTGAACATGACGGCAGCACCGAATTAAAATGATTATAGCTTGAAATATGGAATAGATGGGGCACAAATCATTTGTTTTCCTTAATTCCAACCTCACGAAACCTTCATATAGCTGTAAAACGGTTGATTTACATTCCTGTGACATCTTAGAGGAGTAAAACTAACTCTCTTGTCATCTCTTCACGGTTCCTTAGAGATAGCAATGCAAAATACAATTTTAAGATGTACCTTTGTCTACTAACTCATCCACAGATTAAAAGTCGGTTCCAAGTACTAGATATGACACTTTCTTTCATCGATAGTCAGGCTGTCTGGTAGGAGACTGCTTGGGAACACATACGACACTCAAATGGGGGGCGGTTACCTCTGAAAGATTTTACAAAGGGCACGATTCTCTCCTCAAACACCCAACAGTGAGCTGTTTGTGGTATATATAAAAAACCATCAGTGTTCTATCCTCCCCTTTCTAACTGATAGGAGGCTACAAAAGATATGAATGTGGAGAAAAGGAAAAATCTTAGATAATTTCATGGTCCTTCACACCAGATCTATTCAGATAATCGTTGACACATTCACATCTATTTCTCTTTCTAATCGCCTAATTAAATAGGCCTCCTTTATATTCTTGCCACCCCCATTGTGTGTATTCACCGGCATCATACACAAACTATAAAGGACAGACACAATATAGTATTGACTAGGCACAATATAGTATTGTCGTGTAACATTTGTGCATCTCAGGGAACTTCCATTTATATGGTTTCCCACCCTCCCAGAATCTACAAATTAACCACCACTTTTGCTCTTCACTTAAATCTGGTTTGAGTCGTTTGAGTGTATACAGGTGACTACCAGAACTGCCTTCCTTTTTAAACAACATTACAAATCCAATTTCCTCTATATCTCAACTGTTCAATGCATTCTCAGGGTCCTAATTTACTTACTTCATACACCAGTTTTTACGTCGGATATGTTTTTCATTTTAAGTTTTAATTCAGGTGAGAAGTATATATATAAGAAAGGAAAATTTCGTATTTTTGTATTTCAGGCAAGTTAATCTTTTGTGCATATTTTTTCTCTTTCTTTAGTTAAGATGCGCTATACGAACATATGTCACTTTTCAACCCTTTTAAAATACTATAATGTAAACATATTTTACATCTGCTATGCTAGTATTTTTGAGTTAACATAATTTTTCAACTATGAATTTCATTAGCGATCGTTGCTTGCATTTTACTTTTAGTGTATACACTAAACATTTGTCATCCCTAATCTATAGCTTCTGAACATTTATAATTAAAATTCTTTGTATAATAATTTTTAATTTTTTAAATATCTATAACACTAAACCAAATCTGTATTTATTTATTTTTGTTGCTTACCTTCTACGTATTCCCTTCTTGCCATATATGTCGTATTATTTAAACTCAGTGAAACATTCAAAAGGGTTTTAGTAATGAATTTATAACCATAACAGAACTTCTGGGGCAGGAACTAAAAGCTTTTACTTAAACAGATTGAAGCTTCGGAATTGTCCCTAAAAGAGAACGGAAACAAAAAAAAATTAAAATCAACTGAATGATTTGTCTCAGCTTTATATTGTACAACATGTCGAATTACATGGGAAAAAAAGATTAAATATGTATTTTAACAAATTAAAATGCATAAATTTTTTTCTTGAGTGATATATGCCATTATTAATAATGAAAAATTTGAACTTACCCGACTCTTGGTGGATTTGATATGGCTCCATTTAAAAGCATAACTATGTATTCGTATATTCCTGGTAAACAGTCATTAAGAGAAGTATTCTTGACAGCATATAGGCACATTGCTGCCATTTTCTTTAGATACGCTTAATACCGGAAAGAATTACAAAGATAAAAATAATTAAAAATTAAATTTTATATAAATTATTATTTTAAATAATTATTGAATCAAATGTCTTCTTTTATTAAGGTAATGTTTATAAAGTTATAATTAATTTATAATATAATTTAATTTTAATTTCTATTTTAATTTTACATTCTTTTTAAGTGCATATTTATTTATTTTTTTAATCTCTTCTTACGAAAACAAACGCATTTAGCACAATTTAAATTTAAACATAAATTAACAAATTATTGCCTAAAAATTAAGAGACTCTATTATTAAATTAAGATAAATTAATTTTTATAACTATTAACTAATCATTTTTATAATTGCAATTTGCAACAAATAAATCTTGTTAGTATCTTATACTGTTTAAAAATAGAGGCAATTCATGTTTGAAAAACAGACTTTAAGTATCAAACTAATCGATCAATTAAAGTTTCCTTTTCAAATACTGTCACTTTAAAAATAATAAATAAATCGATTCGTTTACAACATAGGTAATTTCAGAATCTTAATAGGAAAATGTTTAACCTATTATTACAAGGATTAATACTTACATGGCATTCGAAACGTTTTCTTAATATTGCCACTTATCATATTCTTTGTTGATTGAAATTGTGTTCCTAAAACACATTTAGAAAAAGTATAAAAATTTTCAAACAACTGAAAATATTAATTATATATTAATTAATATTATAATTAATTATATTATAATTATTATTAATTAATATTATTAAATATTTTTATGCTGATTATTAAAATGTTTAAAAAAATCTTACATTTATCTGATAACGGATAATAAATCTATTATAAATAATTTATGATCAACAATTTTAATTTATAATTTATCAGCTACATTCTAAGTTACAAATTGTTTATAATTAATACATTGTAAATTGGTAATAAATAATTTTGTAATTTATATATTGTATAAATTAGAAAGCAAAATTTATAAGTTAAAAAATTAACATATATTATTTTTTTTAAGTAGTTGTATGCTATAAATGTATTTTAAAAAATAAAATGAAAACCAAATGATAAAATATCTGGTATAATCTGACAGTACTTAATTTTAGCCTTAATTTACTTGATGGATATCTTTTCCTTTATCAAGTTTTCGATTTATTTGATTATTTATTACATATTTATTTATTTGAGCTTTCCTGCATGCAATTTAATATTTTTTTTATTTATTATATTTGATTTTTGTCATAACTTTTTTGTAGTATCGATCCTGCCGATACGCGATAGTATCGATATTAGTAAATTAAATATTGTATCTTTATTTCCTATAATATATTAAATATTTTTATCCCAGAATGTTTCTGAATTCTATATTTTTAAACTATGTTTAAACACTTTTCGAATGAAATTTATCAAAGTAAAATTTATTAAACTTATTGAAATTGCATATACTAGTTCAATTCCTTCTATTAGCTCACACTCTCCTATATATATCTTGTTCAAATTTTCAATCGTTACTAAAATACTTTTTATTCATTCACTGAAGTTCAAATTCATTTTTTTTTTAAACTTGTAGTGGATGACACTGGATGTTAATACAGTTTTTTTCAAATGTTAATTCATTAATTAATTTTAATTAATTCATTTTAGTTTTTTTTTTAATTTAAGTAGCATATATCTACCAATTGATGGCGCCAGATGAACTTAAAAAATGAATGAAAATTATTTATAAAGGATTTTCTGCAATATAGTAGAAAAAAAGTAGGAATTGACATTAAATTTTTTTTTTTATATTACTTGTTTTGTAATCAAATGGGAAATATTAAATAAAATAATCTTCTTGCATTAAAAAGAATTTCTTAACTAAGAAAAATTGTATGTGTTCCATGTTATGATCTTTCATTAAGTTAAAAATTAGTTCAGTCATTAGTTTAAAAATTCGATAAATGAGTGAAGTTACTTACCAAGTTGAACAGTTCTCTTTCGACGTGAAGGAATAGAATCATTCTTCATATTCTCACTAACTGTCGGTATCTGACGAAAATTCAGAATTCTTCTGTGACTTGGCAAGTGGTCATATCGAAATAGGGGTCGATCGATTTGGAAAGTGGGTTTTGCATTAGGATTTAAACTTATGTACCTTGTTGAGCTCTTAGTATTTAAAGGAACAGGAGGCAGACTTTGTGGAGAAAAGAATCGAAGACGAACCAATAGCTAGATTACCTTTGGATTCAGAAACATTTCAATATTTAGAAAGGAAATTGTTACTTTATATTAAAAATGTTATGGCAAAGACAACATTATAAAACTCAGCCATGTATAAACTTGCAATAATTAAATTCTTACAATTAGACCAGAGGGGCCAAACCCGGGGCCCGCCTTGAATATTTTCTATCCCGCAAGATTTATCGCACTTTTACAAAAAATATTTATTTTATAATGGCCAAATTAGTGAAAAACAATGTATTAAAAAGATACATTATGTGTGTATCCCTATATTCAAAATTTAACTGTTGAAATTATGAGAAAAATTGACTTTCATTTTAAAATAATATTCTTGCGAATATATGACAGATATTGCATGTTTTATTGATGAGTTTACAGTTATGAGTTCTCAGAATAATTAAATTATGTTCTGCGAACTCATGATGAGCGCGCATCTTGGAACATCTAATATAACAGGTAAATATTTTTTTTTTTATTATTTCATTTGTTTTAGTTCATTTATATTTATATATTTTCTACATTTCATTTTTAGGGTTATATAGTGCGTTTAGTATCATTATATTATCTACGCTTACATATAAGAATAGTAGTAAACACCAAAATAATAACTCAATATGTTTCACTTTTTCACCCCCAAAAATGTCTGTAGTGGGTTTAAATCTAATATGGGGATATATAATTTTATATGCTGCTCGCGGAGTTAGGATGCATTTCTAAAGTAGCCCGCAAGATCATTTGGGTTCGCCACCCCTGAATTAGATAATTCAAGACAATGAAGCGATTCAATTCAACTAATAATTTAGTATCTATTATATGAATTCATATATATTTCTTAAAAATAATATTTTTTATTAATAAATTTAATAAAACTTTTTACATTCTTAAATTTTGATAGCTTGCATTATCTTTAATGATTGCTAGTTTAATTATTCCATCCAACTATTTAGATTAAACATTTTTAATTTCAGTTAATTATTCTCATCGTTTTTACAATAAAAACATCTGTAACGATGAGTGATTGTACAATAAATGTAAATCTTTTAAATTTTTTCTTAACTTTACCTATTCAAAATAAACTACTTAAAATGTTATTATGATAATTACAATTACGAAATTTTTTCATATTGATATATTTTATACATATTTTGAAATTATTTAACTGTGATGTGACATAATTGTACAAATTGGTAAATTCTATTATAATTTACGATTTTGAAATACAGCTACATTTAACTGGTCTTTTTGCCAGGATTCTATATGTCTAAAGAGCATAAGTATCATTTAAAAATAAATAAATTGTATTGGTACTGTTGGATAGTGATCATATTTTCTCTTTAAGCAAAAAGAATAAAAAGTAAATGGTCATAAAAATATCTTGATATGACATTCATTTGGAGATTTTAATATTAAAATATATTTTGTAACGTTTCAGAATATTTTTCCTTTGGTATTTCTTAACATAAGTATTTCCACATATGTTCTTGTAAAAATGTAATTATTTATACTAATGTTAATAAGATTAAAATTTGGATTTTGATGAAACTTGGTATATACGGTATATGGACTATGGGGAAAAGATTTCTGCAATAAAAAATAGTTCAAATTTTGACCACCATGGGGAATTGTAGCGCCTTAAAAAGGACAACAAATTTGTCAAAATCATTAAAATTTATTCCAGAATATTCTCAACGTGTGCACCATTGATTAATTACATGTTGAAAGCGCATTATAGCGTGTTCGATGGTAGAGCGAAGAAACTCTCGAGGGATTTCAGCAACATGGCGTGTAATGCTGGATTTCAACTCAAGTGAAGTACTAATTCCCCCTCCATAAATACGATATTTTAGAAATCCCCCAAAAATCACAGGGATTTAAGTCACCCGACTTAATCAACAAGGAGACAAGGCATCCGTGAATAGCGTCACTTTAATTATAACTACCCTGTGTACATATATATATATAAATTAAACGATAAATTACAATATATGTCAAGTTATATGAATTATTTTTGTGACAAAATGTTCGTCATCATCATTTCTTTACAATACTTTATTTAATAATTATTTTTATTCTTATGAAAATAAATTAGTAGTCAAAAAACATATAGTTAGTTCTTAACAAATTTAAATAATTAAAAATGAATAATATCTCATACACTTACTAAAATAGGATTTTAATAGAGAATCAAAATAACCTATAAGAGGCTTGAAATGAAAACACATCCGAAAAATATTTTTCTGGCAGATTCTTGCACATTCTCTGAGAAAAATAAATAAAAGAAATAAAAATAAACTAGTATTCATAAAAAATTCAAATTAGTGAAATCGACGCATCACAGAAAAAAAACTACAGAAAACTTAAGTAGCTTTTAATTTTCTTTTTTTTTTTCTTAGAAAAATTGGTTGGAATGTCATTTTACTATATTATGTATTTATTCAATAATATTAATAGTCAATAACAATCAGAATTTTGAATCAATTATTTAAAATCTAAGATAAGATTTATCTAGAAAAGGGAAATTATAATTTTCACTCAACATTTTTTTAATGACAAAATATCAAACAAATCATACATCAACATGTTGAAACTTATAGAATGTTGCAAAAAATTATGCGTTTTAATAATTTTATTACTAAGTATATTGGATCAAATTTTCGAAAAGAGGAAAAGTGAACTTATAAACTATATTGATTAGAATTTGATTTTGTTTAAGTATAACATGAATCTTAAAACATATATACAGGCACTTTTATACTAAATATTGACTTCAATATTTATTATAATTCAAAGCGTGGAATATTATAGAAATATATTGTATAATATGTGTAAATATACCTGTCAATATATTTTATACCTATCTTAATTACAATGCCGAACAGAACAATTTACTAAAGCAGTCATTCTATCTGATTCTAAGGCAGCACTCATGGCAATCAATTTCCTCCTTGCACCTCAGTCTACTTCCATCAAAAAAAATGCATCTCTTGTCTTGAAGACCTCGTCTCAAAGGGCAAGGACATCGTTCGGCAGTGGAACCCGGGCCATTTTGGGATCCTGGGTAATGAGAAGGCGGATTCTCGTGCCAAAATAATAAAAATTATCACCTAAACTTTTTGTAAAGACATCTCTTTTCATTCGATGAACCTAATGATCCAATACTTTTTCCGGAACACTCTGATAATTTCGGTGAAAACAAATCATCTAAAACATGGTTTAACTTTATTCTAAACATCCCTGATCAGCACAGGTTTAAAGCAGTTGTCCTTTTCACACACCTGAAGGGCCATGATTGTTTGGCCAATCACCTTTACCGAATGAGAATATTTGAAAGCCCAAAATGCATGCTCTGCAGTCTTGGAGAGGACATGGATTCCTCCCACACTCCTATCAGTCCTGCACTTGTTTCCTCTACTGTGTATAGCCGTTATTCGGAGGCTAAGACCCTTATTGGGTAAACATATCAGTATGTGATTTTTTCTTTTCTCGTTGTTGTTTTTTTATGTTTATTATGTTCTTTTTTATTTTACTGCTTATTGTAACCTGCCATTGGATATAAAAAAATATTTTATCCCTATATTCAAATGCTAGAAACTATAATAATTGATATTATGATATGAAGCAGATTCAAAATCAACAAGAGCAACATATTTATAAACTCTACAGATGTGACATATCGAAAGTTCGTAGTTTATACTATTATTCTCAAATACGAGAAGTATTTATCTGTTCAACAAATTTATCGTTCCCATCTTCACTGTACACAAAGAAGATTTATGATAGGCTCACTTGTCGTTTTGAATTGAACTTTCTTAAATTTAGAAGTTACACACTAATTAGGTTGCTAAATAGGCATCCTAATAGAAAAATGAATATATCTACAAAATAATTTTTGATTATTTCATTTCATTTATTTCCTTTTCCAGGAAACAATTTCAAAGTATAAATTTAGATTCATACTTTTATAGGATTAGCACATTTTCTAAGCAATACTTCGCAGACTCTAATACACTATGTGGAAGAAAGTGACGGGACACGACATTATAACGACATAAACTCATATTTATTAAAATTAATAGGAGATAGGGCCTCCTTTGGCTGCGATCACAGCTGCAACCCTTCTGGGCATACTTTCCACTAAATTAGCCATAGTGGGAAGAGGAATTTCCTTCCAAATGTTTAACAGGAAGTTCCATATTTCAGGCTTGCATTTGGGGAGTGGGGTGCAGGCCCTCAACCGACGGTCCAATTCGTCCCAGAGGTGTTCAATTGGGTTAAGATCAGGGCTCTGCGCCGGCCACTCCATGCGTTTAACGTTGTTGTTCACATACCAATCAAGAGTCCTCCTTGCAACATGGCATGCTGCGTTGTCGTCTTGATACCAGCAATCATCCATACCGTACGTTGCCCACAAGGTAGGAAGGACATGATTATCGAGAATATTACAGTATCTATCGGCATTCATCGCACCATCAACCTTCACCAGTGGGCCAGTCCCATACCAGGAGAAACAGGCCCATACCATCAATCCTCCTCCACCAAACTTTACAGTTGGGACGACACACTCGGGCAAAAGGCGTTCTCCTGGTAAACGTCATACCCAAACACGTCCATCGGAACGGAAAAGGGTAAATCGTGACTCGTCACTCCAAAGGACGCATTTCCGGTCATCCAGAGTCCAAGTACGGTGGTCTTTGGTCCATCGAAGGCGTGCTTTCTTGTTGGTTTTCGTAATCAAACGCATATGGGCCGCCAAACGTCCAGTGTAACCTAACTTATGGGCCTCGACATGAAGAGTCTTGGTCGAAACGGCCACATCTGTGGCTTGTCTAAACTCGTTAGCGATGTTATCCACGGATACTTGACAGTTACTTGAATCTCCCTGCCGAGTACCCACCGGTCCCTGCTGGTGAGAACTGTAGGTCGTCCACTTCGGGGTTTGTTGTGACAGTGTCCCTCAGTCTTGTAGCGGCACACAACACGTGCTACTGTTGATTTTGAGCAGTTACGGAGACGGGATATCTCCCTAATTGACACCTTGGCAAGATGCAATCCAACCAACACACCTTTCTCGAACTCAGACAATTCTTCCCGTGGCGGCCTCTTGACAAAAAACAACTCTAGTCGACTCCACAGAGTATTTATAGGATATGGCTGACACGTGATACCTATTATTGCGCATGTGTCAGATGTATTGTCGACTTTTCTACTTTTCGAGGGGTGTCCCGTCACTTTCTTCCAGATAATGTACATTTAAATATTGTATACTTTTTTTTAATAAAATTATTTTGGTTAAAAATACGATACTTACGGTTCTTTGAATGCGTTTTCTTCATAATCATACTGTTGTTGAAATATTTTTAAGACATATATCTCACAACATCCATTCAAAGCAACTGTAACAGTTTTGTTGCAAATTTCTCCAAATTCATCAGCTCCTTTTTAAGAAAATGCAATACATTTTTTTCCAGTTTTACAAGCCATTTTTACAATCAATAAATCATAAAAAAGGGATTTCTAATCCTTAATGTTTTTTTTTAATTCTTAATTAAAGAAATCCTTTATTTCCTTTAATTTCGTGCAATCAATGGCACTTTTTTAAAATTAATTTAGTTATAAAAAATTTTAATTTATCATATTTTTTCAATAAATTCATTCATTAATTCTCAATAGCTGCTCTATTTAACGTAAAATTAATTAAAAACCGCATTTATTATAAAGAGAATTTCAATTTATCTCTAGCAAAGCTGTTTATTTACATTTATACCAATTTTAAAAAATGCTTTAATTTAACAAAAAAAGTGGATTTGTTTTTTATTTTTTTCATACTTTTTAAAAACATGGTATTAAAATATTCTTTTTAAATTTTTATTCAAATTTGAGGAATGTTTAGAATAATAAAGCAAGAAAAAAAGATACTTAAAATAGTAAAAAGGTTAAAAGACATTAATTAAACATAATATTTTAATTACGGATTATATGTTTCAAAATGAAACATTTCTTGACAACAATTGAAAAATTTCTAAATTCAATTAATATATGAAAAAAATCAATTCAATTAATTAAAAATTAATTCTTCAATTACAATATGAAAAAAATTCCCAATAAATGTAATTTATTAAAGTCAATATTTAACTCCAAAAAGGTATTTTTTTAATATTATACAACTGAGTTGTTCATAAAAGAAAATTTCATAAAGAAAAAAATTTACCTAATAAAGGGTATGCTTTGATTTTCTTTTATGACTAATGAAGTTAGTTGAGCTGACTTTGAAGAACAACGGGCGAGAGCTGACTCATGGCAAAAATGGTTGCAGCGTCTAAAATATATTTAAAAAATTTAAAATTCTAAATATGAATCAATACGTTTTTCTGTTTGTATTTACTAAATTCTACAAACTATATTGCTTAAAGTCCAGTCATTTCTTTGGTCATACATAATGATATATTAATTATTTTTAATTCAATGCAACCCTATTTTTACTGCAAGCATATGGCGCCAAACAATTTTGATTGTTACAGAATTATGAATGGTTAATGGTTATTTTGATTCTTCACTCTTGGTGGCCATATTATTTGCATCTATTGTTTTTATTTAAATTGTAATTTGATGTTTGCATTAGAGATTAAGATTGTTTTTAAATGTAAGATTTTCATATTCGTTTGCTGAATTTCTTATAGAAATTTTCTAGCAGTTCATTAATATTATGATTACCATTAATATCATTGATACCATAATTTTCATTAATGTCATGAATTTATCAACTTATATTTTATTTAAAAAGAATCAGTATTTAAGTATTTTATTTCTTCATGTTTACAAAAACTAAAACATGTTTTATTTTCTGTAGCTGGGCAACATTGGATCATATTTATAATATATACTAAGTATTAAACTATTAAAATAACTGCATAAATTGTACAACATATTAAAAAAAGCACTCAGTTGTATTTGTAACAAAATTACCAAGATTAAACTTTCAGTTACAAAACACTCATATTAGCAAAATTTCGTGGGAAAATAAAATCGATTGATAGATCGATTAGAAGAAATAGTTTATTGGAACATTTAAAACAGCATTACTTTCAACTACTATTATATTATGCACCTCCTTCATATAAAAAAGCAAAGGTTTATCTATCCTAATCTATTTCTCATCTACAAGCACCCACATTGTGTATAAAAAAGATTTATGTATGGATTAATTTAACATTGCTATCTTGTTGATTTTCAAGTTATAAAAAGTTCCGTTCCAGCCTCCCAAAACGCATGAATGAATTCAGATCGCAGAGCTGCATATTACTTACAGGGTATTGTCGAAGATTATATTCGAGGTTTATCGAAGTAAACTCATTAAAGCCTGGAAATGAGTAGAATGTATATTTTTTTATGCATTATAGAGTATAAAAACTTTTTATTACATTGAATGAAAATGATTTTAAAGTTTACATTTTTTTTTTATGAAATTCAAAAGTAATAACAGTTCAATTATAAAATATTTATTTGTAAACATAAATATTCTTCCACTTAAATTCTTATGAATTTTGTATAAAATTCTTAAGATATTAGATTTTAAATATAACAAGAAATTGGATGCATGATTCTTTTACAAAATTTAAGTGACCTGATGGCCCATTGGCTAGCGATCTGCCTTTGATACCACAGACTTCAGATTCGAATCCTGGCGATGTCTTGGATGTTTGTTATTGATTGGGAATCCACGTTAAACTGTAGATCCCGGTCTAATTAGCCCAAAGTGTGCACAAAAAATTACCTTAGACTAACACACCAAACTTTACAAAACATAAATTAAAAAAGCATTAAAAAAGTAATAAATACACAAAAACTAATGTTTTTACACTCCACCATATCATAAAAAATGACTTCATACTTCACATTCGGTTCATCAAGAGATCTTTTTTTTCCTGGTTCAAAACAGCAAATAAAGCAGCCAGCAATGGCAAGCAGCATTTTGAAAGAATAGGAGACATCTTCTTTGCACATCGTATAACATCAGATTCAGATTCGTCTAAAATATTATTTTTAATTTCAACCATTAAACAATGATACAACTTTAAACTGATGTAGAAAAAGATAATCAAGAATAACTTATTTTAAATTTTCGTATTCATTTCTAAAAGGAAAAAATTGTATTTTATAATAAAAGTCATGATGACAAAACAAAGCTGCATTGAATACTTACCTGTTATAGTTGAATCAAAATCTCGATACACTAAAAATGAAAATAATATTATATAAATTTCATGACAGTACATTTTAATTAATTATATTTACAATAAAAATAATTCTATTGTTTCGTAATTTCCTTTAAAAATTTTAAAGGCAATTTATCATAAAAATTTAACAAACTATACAAACTACTAATTTTTCACTCAACATTTTTTTATTCTAATGTAATGATTAACTGTGAACGAGAAATGAAATACTTTTTTGATACATCAGTAAATCTGGAAAAATAATTTTTTTTATTTATTCAGCCTAATTTTAAATAATAAATAAGAAAATCATTGAGCAATAATTATTAGAAAAGAATGTTCAGCATAAATAATATAAATAACTACAAGAGAACATATTTTCACTTGACTGGGAAATTTAAATAAATTAGGGCCAAAAAAATCTGTTTAGCATACTACTGTTTACAAAGGGGCAGTATCGTTGAGATTTTATGATATGAGAATCATATAAAATAACATTCAATAAAAATTTATTAATTTTAATTAAGTTATTATTTTGTATGATCACAAGTTTGTCCTGGTTAGAGGACCACGGTGTCTAAAAAATAGTAAAGCTATAAAATAAAAATAAGTATGGTTGTAAATTATTATTTAAAATAGATCAATCACAACATGAGACACTTTCATTTTAAAAACTTTTATTTAAAATAAATGCAAATTTTTATTTGATTTTATTGATACTAGCTATTATTGAGTGATTTATTTGATTTTATTGATACTATTTGTTTTAATACTAGCGTGAAATATGTACTGCTAAATATAACGATTGATCCATATCAAGACACGTGATCTGTAATTCGTTTCAAATTGTCTGGCTTCTGAAATATAAACAGCTTATATCGTTTCAATATCCTCAAAACAATGTCGAAGGACCAGTTTATGTTTATGGAAATTAATTTAACCTTAACATAATTCTCTGTCACAGTTGAGTAGTGCTTGTTGTAGTATTTGAACAATTGCTTCACTATAAAGTTCTAGAGTTATTAAACTCTGTTATATTCCTATAGCTATTGAATGTCATAGTTCTTGTGGGGATTGGACACTTAGGGTTCTGATTTCCCCAAATCTTTTTCTGCTCCAAATGAAAACGCCAAAACTGCAAATTTTTAACTGCTGCGGCCATTTTGTTTGTTTAGTAGAGGACTTGGCGAAAACCTCAAGAGAAAAATAGCCAAATAGACAAGTAGAACTCCATAGTGCAGAACTCGAGTTCTTGTGGTTTTCTGACCCATTGCTTCATAAATTTCTTGGATTATTGAACATTGATACACTCCCATGCGTATTCATCCAGCAAAGTATATTGACACATGATAAATTTAAATTCGTGAAAGGATTTCAGGTTTTTATACTTTTATTTGCTAATATTAGAGTTTATTAAATACATTATATTATTAATGTTTGTCAGTATATGAGAATGTATCTGCTCTAAAACCCTAGAGATTTCAGTACTATTAGACCAAGAATATCTCTCATTAGGATTTTCCAACTTTTCAAAGAATTAATTAAAGTCTAAAAAATACACATTATCATTGTAATTTATACTTATAGTAAACCTCTCGTGTACCAAAGAAACCATAACAGAGTGCAATGTAGTACAGAAACCGGAAAAAAAATTGGGTTTTGCAAAATTTCGACTGTTAAACCAATTTTTTAATTTTTTTTTTCATCCATTTTAAAGTAAAAATATTCAGCTTTTGTAAAATGTGGGTTTGGAGTAAAAACATTTATTTGAACTCACTAAAGGAAATATTTTGAGTGAGTCTATTTTAAACAGTTCCTCCCACAACGAAGAGCTTTCGGACTATAAATTTTAATGTCACAAAACTCTCTATTATTAGTCTTTCATCATCTTAAAAGAAACATCCATTACCTTTCGACCGATATTAGTTTAGAAAAAAAAAATTCAGCTAATAGGAAAAAAAAAAAATTAAAAGTCAATTTTTGAGTTATTTTAAATTCTTACATATAGATGTATTAAATCCCACAATTTCATGCCTTTGTCTTCATTAGAAGAAAATTAATTAAAATCTAAAACAAGTGAACATTAAAATTGTAATTTCGTATCATTAGCAAAGCATCCATATAAATAATTATTTTAAATGGGTGCTTTCTCATCTCTTAAACTCCAGAATTTATCCACCTTGTGAAGCAATTTGTAATGGGAATGAGTAATATTTTCATATAGTAAAAACATGATAATCTAAATAATCATTGTATATCATCATTGTATTCATCATAATAATAATCTGAATATTTTATTGTATAACCAAGTGGTTTTAGATGGATACGATCCTTAAAAATGTGTTAGTTTAAAAGAAACACTTGCAGCACTAAAACATTTCGCGAAAATCATTTTGAATTTTTTTCAAGCAACGAACAATTTTTGGCCATTAAACTGAAGATAAGCGTAATTTACACAAAATTTTATCAAACTTTAATCACCTTAAAAAATTATTATTTTTTAACAATATCACTTTCGAAAACATTTTTAAATTAAAAATCTATTTTCATTTTATACTGTATAAAAAAATCCTTTTACCTTCAAAGCTACTAACATTTTTTTCTTAAAATCACTTGATATAAATTTTATGAGTCTCCATATATTATTAAGTTTTATTACTTTATCTATATAAATTTTTTTCTTATATCCTAAAAA
Source organism: Caerostris extrusa (assembly GCA_021605095.1). Taxonomy (NCBI): domain Eukaryota; kingdom Metazoa; phylum Arthropoda; class Arachnida; order Araneae; family Araneidae; genus Caerostris; species Caerostris extrusa. Next base: position 101,691 of record BPLR01009667.1, on the reverse strand, counting down.
GCGCCCTCTTAGCAAAATATTTAGATCAAGATCGAGGTATATTAGTGATATACTTTTTTTTACGTACCAAATGGTCGGAGGGTAGGGGGAACAATCGGAGGGCGAGGGAAACAATCCATAAAGTTAATTTATTTAAAAGAAGAATTGCACATATTGAGTACTTATACAGCTAGTAGTAGAAAAAATATAATTGACAACTTACCTACATTATTGCCAAATGTGTCTTCATATATTAGAGGTGGAAACTCAAAATCAGGTCTTCGATTGATTTCTTCAAACTTTTTATTATTTAATAAAATATATTCAAGATCTCTTTCAAATCTGCTAGAAAAATTAGTGTCATAACTATCTGCATTGTTTTGTATACTATCCAAAGAAGTTTCACTGTTTCCTATAAAATCAACATGTTTTTATCCTTATTTTCACCATGCTGAAGAAAATTATATGGTGGTATTTCTAAAATGTTTTCATACCTTAAATCAATATCAAAGTTAATTTCCTGATCAACATGTATCTTTGGATTATCTGCATCAATAGCATATTTATTTTCTCCAATTGTACTAAGAAATTTAGAATCAATTGTTTCAGCTCTATTTATGTCATCATCTGAATGAATGTGTTCCCTTCTTATACGATATCTATTCTCTTTTAGATCAACAACTTTCTTTTTATCTATATTCCTGTTTTCAATATTAGTTGTAATTTCTTCTTCGTCATCTTGAATATAAACATAATATGCTTTTTCTTTTGTATTCACCTTACTGTTTTCATCAATATTTGGTGTGCCAATATTTATTTCGACATCAGACATAGTATTCGCATTTACAATCCTTTTATCATCACTAATTCTACTGATTTCTGTTTGTGTGTTTTTAATTTCAAAATTGTCTCCTCGATTATCTGCTGCTAAGCTTTTAACCTCAATGGATTTATTTATCTTTGTCTTTTCCCTCATTGCAACTAGTTCAGGTCTTATCAATTCAGATTGCATGATATCACCCGTGTTAATTCTTGTAGTCTTATCTATTGAATTAAAATTTTTATCTCTTTTAGTTATATATTTGTCTACCACATGTATTGGTTTAATAACACTATTAGTTATTTTATCAATTTCTTCTGTAATTACGGACTCCATATCATTATCAATTGTTATGTGGAATGAATTTTCTTCAATATCCTTATTCTTGTGTTCATTATTTTTATTTTGAATGTGCATATTTTCATATCTCATCTTTAATTCATCATCAATTTTTCGATTCAAGTTTTGATTTTTATCAGCTTTTCTCAATTCTTTAAAACTATGTTTTGAATGTCGATCCTTCACACCATCGATTATCTTAAATTCTTCAACAATTTTGGAATCGTGGATGCTTTCTGTTGTAACTGAATTCGAAACTTTGAAATAATTGGTATTATCTGAAATTGTGTATTTTTCATTGTTACTCTTATGCAATATACTTTTAGATTTTTCACTTATCTCAGACAGTTTAACAAAACTTTTTGAACTTCCCGTTTCATATAAAGGGTCAAACTCATCTTCATCATAAAGTCTAGTTGGCGTAATTGTAAATATGATTCCAGAGGTTTCATTAATACTTCCAATGCCCTTTTTCTATAACTATTTCCCATATTTCCATTTTCTCTCGAGCTCTCTGCTTCTTTTTTACAGCAAAGCTCTAAAGTCATTTGATAATTTTGGTGTTTCAGAATTACTATATGTATTAAAAATAAAGACACTTTCTGTTCTTTTATATCCTCCATTATCTACGCTATGAAAATCTTCAACACCATCTTTCTCATTCAAGTCTTCATCATTATGGGTTTAACATTTTTAACAATGTTAACAATTCTATCTTTTCTTCTTTCATTTGTAACACTAGAGGCATTTAATTTGTGCATATTATAGTTTATTTCATAATTATCTTTTTTATTGAAGTTTGCAGCATCTTCTTTTTTCCTCCTTGTCACGATATAATCTGAAAAAAATTTTTGTTTTGGATTCCTCCAGCCTCTTCTCGAATTTCACTTACTTCAGTAGAAATTTCAGAAATATCTGTACCAGGAGAAATTTCTGTAACAACTTTGCTTGGAATTTTTGAACTTTCAGTTTGAGCTAAATTTTCTGCACTCTGTTTTTCATCGAAAATTTTTAGTTTTTCTGTTACACTAATTAAACTTTCAAAACCTGGTGTTCGTATAGGTACACCTGTACTTTCAGTAATTTCTAGGCCATTTAGAAATTCAGTATTTTTTAAATCATCTCTAGTTTCAGTGGTTAACTCATTTAAACTTTCTGTACTTCTGGTCTCATCTAAACTTTCAATGTTTTTTGTTCCTCAAACTTTCGGTGACCTTGGTTTCCTCCAAACTTTCAATGTTTTTGGTTCCTCCAAACTTTCGGTGACCTTGGTTTCCTCCAAACTTTCGGTGACCTTGGTTTCCTCCAAATTCTCAATGCTTTTGGTTTCCTCCAAACTTTCCGTGACCTTGGTTTCATCTTGAGTTTTAGTGACCTTGGTTTCCTCTAATTTTCAGTGACTTCTTGGTTTCCTCCAAACTTTCCGTGCTGTTAGTCATCTTGAGTTTTCGGTACTTTCCTCTAATCATTCAGTGATTCTGAAGATTTGTCTAAACTTGTTGTCTCATCCAATGTTTCAGTACTTTTGTCTCATTCAATGATTCAGTACTTTTTGTCTCATCCAATGATTCAGTGCTTTTGTCTCATCCAACGATTCAGTACTTTTTGACTCATCCAATGATTCAGTACTTTTTGACTCATCCAATGATTCAATGCTTGTTGTCTCATCCAATGATTCAGTACTTTTGTCTCATCCAATGATTCAGTACTTTTTGACTCATCCAATGATTCAGTGCTTTTGTCTCATCCAATGATTCAGTACTTTTTGTCTCATCCAATGATTCAGTACTTGTTGTCTCATCCAATAATTCAGTACTTTTTGTCTCATCCAATGATTCAGTACTTTTTGTCTCATCCAATGTTTCAGTACTTTTTGTCTCATCCAATGATTCAGTACTTTTGACTCATCCAATGATTCATTATTTTTGTCTCATCTGCACTTTTAAAGCTTGTTGTCTCTTCTACACTTTCAGTTTCATGGAATGTTTCAGTGCTTTTTGTAATATCTAATATTTTTGTGTTTTCTGGCTCATCTGCACTTTCAGTTCTTTCTGTTCCAACTGTACTATAGGTAATTCCCATTTCTTTTAAATATCCAATATTTTCTTTCGCTTTTAAAGGCATAATGCTTTTTTGCTTCATTTGTAGCTTCTACATTACCTTAAATTTAAAAAAAAGCATTAAACTTCAACAAAATTAATTTTTAATCTAAAATTAAAATAATTTTACTATACATTTCCCATTTTTAAAGTAGTTTGACTTACTTTAAAAATTAATTAAATCTTTGATTTAAATTAATAATAACTAAACTCCTTTTATATAAATCCATCAAACCTAAAATTGATTCATAGAATATCTGTATCTAAAAAATGAAATATCTAATCAAATTTTTAAGTTAAGTTCATTTATTAATATTCCTAAATTACATAATTATTTATGTAATTAAATGTCAATTTCATAATTAATGTCAATGTCAATTTCATAATTATTTATGTAATTTAATGTCAAAATTAACTAAAGTTAATTTGATAAGTATAAAATGTTTAACTAAAAGTTACCATACTAAGTTAACTAACTAAAGTTACCATGGAAATTAATAATTAATATTACTTTTAGAAATATGTTTTAAAATTATTATTTATTAAAATTATTTTTAAGATATTTAATTTGTTAATTCTAGTTAAAAATTAAATTATTTTATACTTAAATATTCAAATTTAATTGGAAAGTTTTAAATGTTGATCGTTTTATATTTAATATAGCATTTTAAAAAATAACAATTTTTAAAGAAAACACGTAATGAATATTTTTTTTAATTTAATGGTAAATAAATGATTAAAGGAACAATAGATTCATATACTATAGATAAGATATCTCATTCAAATAAATTACGTCAAAATTCATCTATATTGAGTTCTTATTGCCTGACCACGGATCGCGTGGAATGTAAACATCCGATTTAACTGCAGAAATGGAAGAAACTATTACTTGTTAAGAGTGCTTATCAGATGTATTCGGCGCAAATCTTATTTGGAGGAAAAGAAGTATTACAGTTAGCGTGGAATTTTTTCCATCTATTTTTCTTTAATATCGTGTCATCTAAAATTTATATTATATAAAATTTAAAATTATTTTTATTGCAATTAAAATCCCCTCCTAAAAAGGACATTTCCTCTCCTATGATACCGCTCATTTTGAATCCGTCCATTTAACTGTAAACAAAATTTCCATGCGATCGATGGTCAGACTATATTATAGAGAATCATAATATTCTATGACATCTTATTTCATAAAGAATTTTAAAAAAGTCATTTTTGATAAATAGATAATCGATTAATTATATTCCATACAAAAGAGCTTTTACAATTGTAATGCTTTTAAAATCTTTCACAGCTAAAATAGATTCATCATTATTAATTAATTATAATTTCTAATTAAATAACTTATAACTTTTTTTCTTAAAACCATTTTTAATTAAATCCTTACAGTAAGGTTCGTATTCAAATATGTACTTCATGACTCGTTGCACCATATCAGCGGCAATGGCTTTACATTCTTTTAAAGCCTTCAGGACGCATGAAATGTTGCACATTTTTCTAAGGAAAAAAATTTAGTTATACATTTTCATTGAAGTTCCTCTTATTAATTATTTCAGAAAATTAATATTAATATTCAGTTATACAACAGGAATAAATGAATCTGATATGATTTTTATGCACTTCTTAATGTTAAGATTTAATTTAGTTAGCCATTAAAGCAAGAACAAATTTATCTTTATTATCTTCAATAACAAAGTTTTTAAATAAATAAAATAACTTACCTTTTTATTTTACTATGGCTTCATTAGCCAAAGAGAAAAATTATTTAATTCTATATTTAACGTTTTATAAATGTCTACATATGTGACAGTAGAACATTAACTGTGATTTGCATTTATATTAGGATTTATTATATTATTCATTTATTACTGGTGCCATACAGTATTTGTTCAATGATAGCGAATTCAACTTTCTGTTCAAAAGATCATCTTAGAGTTTTATCTAATGTTTCAAAATAAAAGATATTCAAAATGAAGACAATAAATATAAGATATACCCAAAATATTTAATCAAAAGATTACTTTGAGTTATAGCAGGAAATAATGAGGAAACAATGTTTTCTTAAAATAGAGCACATGTTCGTTTTTAAATAACTGGGTACTTGCAAATAAAACGAAAAGAAACAGGAATCTATATTTTATTTAAATTTATATTTTAGCATATTTTCTGAAATTCATTGACGTAACTTTGTGGAAGAATGGGATGGCATAAAAATCATCTCTATAGTGTTAGATAAATTAATAATTAAAAAGTATAATGAGGTATAATAAAAGTATTATTCATTATTGTGAACAAAAAATATTCTAAATCTATAATCTCAATTTATAGTTAACTATTAATAATATGAAATCTTACTCAAATTGCTCAGAAACTTTGCAATGGTCTTTGCCCAGAAATGTATGGATTATTATATCAATCATTCCATAACAACAGCTGTTAAATTCTGTGCTGATACTTCGAAAACAATCTTGCATACTGGCACCTGTGAAATATTTTTAAACATTTTGTTAAAAATTAATTTGGATTATATTTGATACATATTGCGTGCATTTAAGTTAATTATATCATTAATTTGTATTTAACATTTTTTAAATCCCTAAAAATGTATTCTTATTTAAAAAATTTTAATGGATTCCTAAATTAAGCATCATCGTTTATGTATTACCTAGTGTATTTGTTATCTTCGAAATTAAGTATAATATCTATGTATTAAAACATATTTTTCAGCCATATCTTTTTCAGATATATATAAAAATTAGTATATCCATCATTTTAATTTCTAAATTCGTAAGAAGTATTATGGTACATTTTGCAGAGATTTTAATGAAGTGAGCTAAAATATTCTACTAAATGAATTTACAATTTATGTTTTTGAAGATATTTTCTTAAATACATAGAAACTTTTATTTCTATGAATAATTTCAAGTTTTTATATTAGATCTCAATGTATTTTAATTAAATTCGTAATTAATTATACTTTTTAAATAAAAATAAATTTGTTCTAATTTATTTACACTTTTTACATTATATTACAATAACGTTTAATATATTTAAATTTTTAATCACTGAATTATTACTAAAATTGTTTATAAATAATAATTCAATAATAATTGTTTATAAGTAATATTCTTAATTTCTTACATTTTTATTTATTTTTGTTTCAAAACATCGGAAAATCATAATTTCTGATAATGATTTATGTATATATATATATGTATATAATATATATATATATATATATTTTCGTTTTTATTTCAATCAATAAATGACGAGAAAACTTACTAATTTCTTGAAAATGTATTAGTCCTATGATGAGACCTAATGTAATATCTCTAGATTCTGCTGGGCATTGTTTTAATTCAGTTTTATAGCAACTAGGTCGGCATGTCCTACGTTGAAAAGTTAAAGGGTAAAGCGAAATATTATTAAGTAGTTTTTACGGATTTATTTAAGCAATAAAAACAAAAAATTATTTTGTTCGTAAGATAAAACGTGTATAAATTTTCACATTTCTGAAATACTGTATACTATACAAAAAAGGCATTTAGTTTAAACCATAATATTAATCTAGTATTTATTGTAAAATAAGTTTTAGCTTTAGTTTCAATTTTTTTTTTAAATATACTGAATCTTTTCAAAAATTTATAAATATTTTGCCATCCTAGGGCAATTTTATTTCGTCTAAATTGTTTAACGCATCACAATAAATAAACATCGGCTCTTTTATCTAATAATAAAAATATCTTTATATATAAAATATTTTCTAGGTAATAAGACTTACAAATTATAATTAAACGTAAATCGAAATACCAAACATATTTCACTATAAAGTCATGTACTACTTTTAATAAAAAAAAAAATTATAAACAGTTTAACTACACTTGTTAGGCACATGTAATGTGTCTTATGACACTTGTAAAAAAACCAACATTTAAAATGTGAAAGAGAAAGAACAATGACTGAATTTGAATGCAACTGTTAATATAATTTAATCATTCAACATGATTTTTAAATCATTAAAAAATTAGCCTTTAAAAAATTAAATGAGAAAATAATTTTTATAAATATTATTGTAATAATAAAACAGGTAATTTAGCTTATAATTTTAATCAACGGAAATCTAAAATAATGCTCTAAGTATTATATTGTCTAATTTTTTAATAATACTTTTGTTATTAAAAAATAATTAATTAATAATTTTCTACCATCCTTACAAATAATCCACATTTTATTAGTTATATCTATCATTATGTCCTTTATAAAATATTTAATCCACTTTTACTTGTTTACATTTTTCTCCTTTTTTATGAATTTTTCATGTGTGTTTATCAGTTTGAAATCAATTTTTAGAAAAATTAATAAAAGGCTATTACTAAGCTATAATTTTGACACAATTTTCTTCTATTTTATCTTAATTCAATTACATCTGTAAGCAAACAAATTAATAATATTATAATTATTCGTATTTTATAAATGCATATTATCAATTATTTACGATTTAATATTTTTCTATTACAATGAATCATGATTAACGGGTATTTTTAAGTCATGACAAATAATGAAGGAATCAAAATACTTGCATTAAATTTAAGTCTTGTGAGATAACCATATCCTCCAATATTGCTTCTAGAGCTATGGGTAGGTTGAGAGCATCTTCGAAGATTTGCAATCTTCAAACATAAATCGACACCCGTAATAATATCTCCTAAAAATTAATGGAATATGAACTCATATAATATGGAAAATATTTTTTATAAATATGACACCTTCAGACTTTTATTTCTAAGGTTAATTAATTAATCAAATTGAAGGTAAGAATGTCTCTACTAATTATTAGAATTAAGTAATAATAGCAGAAACAACCCAAATGAATGAGGACGATGACTAGAACTCAAATTAGCTGGCGAACTTTTAATTTATAGAGTATTTCGAGTGAAACAAAGCAATTAAATATCTTGCAACCGTTGTTCCACCTACGCACTGTAAGAGCGTCCCTTGCGGCGTACAGAAGAAATCATAAATTGGCCCCGAGACTATCGACAGAGGGGCGTATGGAAAACAGGCGCTGCCGTTAGTTATCAGCTCTCCTCTCGAGTGCTGTCTCAGAGACGTTTAGTTTACAATCTCTCACCCTGAGAAGATATAGTTAGTACCATCCTGTGCATAAATTGGCCTATAGACTCATCCAGAGAGAAAGTATATTTCACTGTCCAACGTGTAGCTGAGTAACTTTATTCTTAGTTTAGAAGTAGAATCCTTCCACTTAAATATATCATATTTTGTCTTTAAATGTCTGATATATATTAATCATTATAGTGTGTTGTGCTTGTGCTTGTGCGCTTGGAATCAAAGTGTGTTTTAATTGTGTGTTCTTGTGACAACCCAGTTCCAGCTGCACAAACAAGCAAACCGACTTCCACTACAATCTTTTACTTTTCTGGACATACTGCTAAATTTTTGATTACCATATGTAAAAAATATAAGAAAGAGGTTTTTTAACATCTCTAATCTTAACAGCACATTCTTTAAAATTACTTGTATTCAAAATTCCAAAAGCTCTGCTGTATTTTTAAAATTCAATTTCATCATATCAATTATTAACAAAAACATTTATCACATTTATAATCACACATTGTTTGTTAAAAAAAAACAAGATAAAACTATAATTGTTTATAAAAAAGTGCTGCATTTATACTACAATACCACATTATTTTCCATTTCATGAACAAGGTATATTTGAACTCCACGAAAAATTTAAAAGGTCATAGTATGCATCAAAGCAAACAAAAAAGGCATGAGGTCGCACATGACAGTGAGTAGTTGAAAATTGCAAAACTCTTCAGAAAAACTATGACGAAGAAACAAAGCAAAAAGTTAGTACAGAAAACATGTATTGGGCAATTTAAGTACAACGCAACTTGTGATACACATAATAAACAAGTAATATAAAAAGAAAATTTTTAAGTCAATTAATTCTTTTTTTTCACTCTATTGCAGAAAGTCCTCTATAAATAATTTTCATTCATTTTTTAAGTTTATCTGGCACCATCTATTGGTAGATATAGGCAACTTAAATCTAAAAAAACTAAAATGAATTAATTAAATTTAATTACTGAATTAATATTTGAAAAACCGTATTAACATCTAGTGTCATCCACTACAAGTTTAAAAAATGTATTTGAACTTGAGTGGATGAATAAAAAGTATTTTATGAACGATTGAAAATTTGAACAAGATTTATATAGGAAGAGTGTGAGCTAATAGAAGAATTGAATAATTATAAAATGTCATTGCATAGTACATAACGGCATAAAAACGTTCATTCCTCATAAGTTTCGGTTGTTTCTTGGTGCAATGACGCCGATGAACGGATTTACAAGAACAATTTTATTTTTTCTGTGCATCACAAGTTGTGTTGAACTTATGTTATTCAATAAAGATTTTTTTGTAATAATTTCTTTGTTTTGAGTCTTCCTGTCACATATTGAAGGTGCATTTTCGCGATTTTCCTAAACTCTACGTCATTTGCGACCACCCCATATTGCATTACTTTCATTTTGGTGCATACTATCACATCTTCAAATTGGTGGGAGGAGGTCAAATACATTCTGTATAATTTTTTTCTGTTAAAGGCGTATCAAAGAATGTACTTACTTGGCAATTTATAAGGTGGTTGTGGTGATAAAGTTACAATAAATAAAACATCATCCACTGAAACAAAAAAATGAATAAAGTTTTTGTGTTTATCATAATCAAACAAAACCACATCTATCACTATATTTAAATAACAATTATCTGCAAATTTTGCAAAAAACAAATCAAAAATCAAAGCTAAGCAGAAATGATATTCATACAAATTTAGATCAAATTAATTTAAACAAATTGTAGTGTATGAAAATAAGAATCAGAGTGTATGAAAACAATTTCTAGCACTTTTCTTTTTTTTTTGGTAGATGACAAAATAAGTCCCATTAAATGAGATGTGAACATTTTACAATACATAAACTTTTTAAAAGCGATCATCATTCTATTTCTATCAGTAATAAAGAATCATATGAGTCAACGAATTTTTTTTGTTAAATTTTTCTTCTTAATTTTACTAGAATATTTTATTGATTTGATGGTTGCCCAAGTTAATCAACTCTGATTTCGAGTTTCCGAAATTTATAGCAAAATCAGAGTGTATGAAAACAATTTCTAGCCCTTTTCTGGAGATAAAATTATTTATTTCATTTGTTTGTTTGCATTGAAATTTGTATTAACATAAATATAGTTCACAATATTTTGTAACATCTCATTAATGAAAATAGCTACAAATAAAAAGTTCCTCGCTTACAATAAAACTTTTAGCTCAGTTCAATGTCAGTATTATTTAAAATAAACACATAAATAATTTTTGCTACATTAAAACAGTTATCAATTTTTTTTTTATTTATTTAAAACCTATTATTTCCTAGTGATAAACTGTCGGCGGTCATTTCTTAAAATAAAAAATAATGATTTAATTTTTTTTTATTTGCTTAAAAGAAAAATTGAATTTTCCTTTTACTTTCCTATTTCTTGAACAATTATTTTCAACATTTGAAAAAAAGTTGTTAGTTTAAGTTGATCGTTTCTAGATATCGATTCTCAATGATTTTTTTATTCAAGTAAAAGCAGAAATTTCACTTTTTTTAATTCAGATTTTAAATTTAAAAGCAAAAGTATGTTTCATTTTGTAAAAACAACAACAGCATTTTTAATCTTTTGTTTAAATTTGTTAACATTTTTTTCAAATTTAATTTTTAAACACTCCTCACACTATAACCAAAAACCCTTTATTGATGTCAGCTGTGATTAGAAAAGCTATTTTAATCACCATAGAATCTTCCTCCAGTAGATTTGAACCCGTGTCTACATATTCCATATATTTATTCCGTGTCTACATATTCCATATATTTATTCCGTGTCTACATATTCCATATATTTATTCCGTGTCTGCATATTAGGAAAGAGACTTATCTCAAAACCGCGAATCAGACATGGTAAAAAATTATTCATGTTAAAGTAATCAAACACCCTATTTCTCCCATCAAAAGAGCTTTTTACTAATATAAGCAAACTAATTTACGAACATGCATTTGTTTACTGCAAAAACAATTTTTGTTTATAATTTATATTTTTATGTAATAAATGATTTCAGAAATTTTTTTCTTATTATAAAAATTTAAAAAATCGATTAAAAAGGTTGCATTAATTACAAATAGCATCAATTGCCTCAAGTAGTGTCGCTGTTAACTGGAACATTACTTCTGGCTTTCTACATTGAAGAAATAACGGTTCATAGCAGAATTTCGTGCACCATCTAACAAAAGAATACATGTTCTCTGAGTGATATAGGATTAAATAGCTTAACAATAGATATATAAAACGCTAATGCTATTCTTCGTTAAAATAATTGAAATTAAGCATTTGATACATGAAACAAAACAGGAGTAGAACATATTTTAATTTTTAATGGAAACTTTTAATCGAAAATGATAAATTATAATTAATGTATCCTTTTGTATGTCATTTATATGACATCAACAAATCTGTTTTCCTCCAATTTATAACAACGATGTTTAAGCAAACTCAAAGAAAAAATGAAAATACATTTGTACGAAATATGGAAATCTTCTAGTACCGTTTTTATCCACTGATGTAAAACATATAACGTTGTCGATCTGTAAAACATAACGTAAATTTTTTTTACATCCGTTTATCCTTCTGTAAATCATATAGCGTAAATTATTTTACATATCAGAACCATAAATCTTTTCATTTTTGAAATTGAAAGTGCTCTTATTTATAACTTATTTAATTTTGTTTAACATCATGATTTAAATGCTGTCATCTCTTCTTATAAGGCACTTCTGAATAAAACAATATAAAAATTTATTTATTTAGGCATTTATTTATTTATTTTCCCAATTCAACGGCACTGCCTAAAGGGGTCATATGGGTGAATTGATTAAAGTTGCATTGATTAAAGTTGCGACTCTTTTTGCATCATACTTTCAGTCAGTAAGTCCTGTTTAAAAAATATGTTCTACATTAAAATAATCCAGTTTTTACAGATAAATTAAATTTTTTTCACAGTTTTTCATGCGTTGAAATTCCTGTGAAAAAAAAAGCGTTTAATTTTTTTTTTTTTTTAAATTAATATTCTTGGTATACTCGATTCTATATTATCAAGAGTTTTTGTAAATGATATATAATCAATATTGATCATAGAAATTTCTTTTTTTTAAATATTTTATTAATGAAAATTTAAAGAAAGAATCTAAATAAATTAATAGTATGTAAAAATGTTTAATATCATTCTGTTACTTTTATCTTTTATAAAATTAAAACACCTTTAAAATTGTAATTGTATTATTAATATTATTGTTTTATTTTCAATACCTCTCAAATAAATCAATATTTTTATTATTCTTATAAACAAAGAGTAACTATCAAATTATAATTTTAAGATATACAACTTTTATAGAATATTAGTTTATTATTCAAAATTCGTTTTATAATATTACTGATTCGATTGTTTCCATCATTTCAAATTTTTTCTATTAGTCAGATTTCAGTTTTAAAAAATAAGTATTGAATGTGTTACTATTTCAAGTTCACATCAAATATTAAATGAATCGTATGCACTGCAGAAAAAAAAATACAAATTTCTACTCGTGCAATGTTCAGCAAAAAAACAATTCAGCAAAAAAAAAATCAATGGTAATTTATTAATAAGGTTTGAATTTTCATATATATATATAAAGCTTGAATAGGGATAATTTAAATCTTTGAAAATTGACATATAAAGGAATATGTGCCGTAAAAATAAATATATCATGAGCACATCAGAAGCATTTATGAACAGTAAAAAAATATTACGCGGTTACATATATTTCACATAAAATAAAAAAAAATTAAAATATGTTTTCAGTCAAAATCTTGTATAAAAGTTCTTACTTCATTTCTTCTTTAGAACATCGGACTGTTATATTGTTCAGTGCATCAGATATTGCAGGACAAAGTGTTGGACAACATAAGTTCAAATCAGCAGAGATTTTGCCTTAGGCAAACTGTTGCAATTTCTCTGTAGTTTTCTACACATGAAAACAACTTTATTACAACGAGCAACGACTATTTTATTTATTTCCAATCTGAGAAACTATAATTAAGTTATTTGTATGAGTAAAGTGCGTATGTTGATTTACATTTTTTGCTATATATTTTCATTTCTTTTTACTTTACATTTAATTTAATACTAAGGAGTACTCATGTATAATGTAAAAGTGTTGCTTTTAATTTTAATTAAGAAGCTTTAAAGAACCATCACAAAGCATCTTATAAATTTATAATTTTACATTATGAGCAGAAGTACATCCATTTTATGGAATCATCAACTCCTTCAAGGGTTCTTTGTCCGACATATATTTGTATTTTTAATACGACAAGCAAAATACGCACTTAAGTGAATTTTCACATTGTTAATTCTATAGTTGAAGTGTTTATTACATGTACCAGGTTTTAATGAAAGTTATGTTATTTTGGACGATAATTATAAAACGTGATAACACCTATTCTATCTATTGTCAATGAAAAATCAGCGAAGCATTCAAAAATCTCGAAGGCATTTGCATCTGAAAACGATGTTTGTATATGTATATAGAGAGGGATATGAAAAGAATGTTCCATTATGAGTTGTTAGGTGACAACCGAACAATAACTGCTGAAATTTATTGCCAGTATCTGAAAAACATTTGTAAAGGAAAAACGACCTGGTTGATAAACTATGTTTCGAGCTTCACAATGCCAAATCCCACACTGCAAGAGGGAATAAAAGAATTTGACTGTAAATCGATGCTTCAATTACTCTACTATCCCGACCTTTCTCCAACAGATTAACAGCTTACACAATCTTTTCGCAGGACTCTGGCCACTTTCAAAGGAAGAATTTAAAATTAAATTAGATTAAACTCATTCAAGCACACCTGAATGAGTTTTATAAAAATGGCTCAAAAAAATGATGCGACAATGTCATTCAAAAGAAGAGTTACTGTGTTGATGATTAAATTATATGTATATACCATCATCACTGGCCCAACAGCCCCATTGTAGGCCAAGGCCGTGTTCCTGCTGGCAGATTTAGAGACGTGATGTGTTTTTCTTTTAAGGGGTAGGGTTGTCAGCCCTACGCCCAAAGATCAACAGTCATGTTAGACCGGGACCTACGGCTTAAAGTGTATTCCGAATCAATACAAACATTCATGGCAACGCCGGGACTCGAACCCGAAACCTATGGTACCGAACGCCAAAGTGCTAGCCTCTTGGCCATTCATGCCTCATATGTATATATATATATGACTAAATTTCATTCAATCTGAAAACGTACAGTACTTTCGTTAAAACCTGATATAAAACTATATAAGTCTCACACCAAATAGATAAGTTTTTGTTTTGGACAATCTACTTAATATTATGTATTTGATAAGAAAGGCAAATAATAAATAGCTTTATTTATTTAAAAAATAACAATAATTCAATTTTCCTTTTATATACTTTAAATCATGCATTAAGTGTATGTTTTCTGTCGACCTCTGATCTTGAAAATATTCTGTTTACATTAGGATCGAAATTAGAGCATTTAGAATAATCAGTGTAAAGATTAAGATTTTCGAAAACCAATTGCCCTTTGTATAAATTTATACATTTTCTACGTTAATATATAAAATCAAATAAGCATATTCAAAATTATTTTTATAAATATTTTCAAATCCAGATTTATAAATACTTACGAGGTAGTGATATTCGTTTATTGACCAACATTATTCCTAAATTATCTTTTGTTTGTAGTACTAAAAGAAAATGTTGACGGGACTGAAAATAAACATTTATTAAATACAATCAACAATTAAATTCAAACAATATTTAGTTAAACACAAAATTTAAGAAACAAATCAATGAAATTATAAAAAATACTTATTTCATTTAAGTAATATTTTTACAAAATTTATTATTTTTTTTAATATATTAAGCTTTTGCTGTGTTGAGTAAGAACAAAACATATTATACTCACTATTTTCATACATTTTTATAGTAAAGGCAATGAAGCTTTGTATATAAGATGCAGATTTTATATCACACACAGATGTGGCATATAATACGCATTCATATTTGCAGGTTCTGAAAAATGCTTGTGAAAATCAACTAGCGGGCAATAAACATGTTAAATTTTACTGATACAACAAATAACATATACCTCGGTGTGACAAATTTGAATGGAATGGGTTGTTCCATTGAATAAGCCTGTATAACTTCGAGAATGCCAGACAACAGTTCTCTAGTGTAGTTGGGTCCACAATTTTGAGACATGAGTAAATATTCTTAAGCAGTCCAGCTGTGCAATGTCATAAAGATTATTATTAACAAATAGAAAATTAAAATAAATTGAATAATTACAAATTTTTATGACAACCTTCTATATCAAATATGTGACAGAAAACATTTTTAACTTCATAGTTTGAATCATACTCAAGTCACGATGAACGTTATTTATGTAAATAAAATCATCATATACAACATTATTATATACATGAGAGCATAGTTTTTTTAACAGGGAGTAACTGAATCCATTTGCATATGAGAATTTCGAAAAAACTCCCTTAAGGCACTTTTCCAGTGCAGGAAGCTCGCAAATCCTATTAAAATCATAACTAAGTCTTCTTTTCAGAAGTAACAACATTAACGGAGTGAGAAATAACCAAATCTTCACTCATTCCTGTAAAAGTCTATACCTATTATTGTAAAATTGTAAGACTGATAATAATACAAAGATACTTACAATTGCGAATTGTCCGCAGTTATTACAGAAAATAAAAATTTTAGATTAACTACGGACAAATTAAAACTTATATGGAAATTTTTTTTTAAATTCATTTTTTTCCAAGTAATTTTCCAATTTTGCGCGATTAAAAACCTTATATATATTTTTTTTTTAAAAGCACCAGCTCTCCGAAAAGTAGAAAGTTTATACAATTCTTTTTAATAATTAGGGTTTCAAGATTCAATAATATTCATAAATAAATATAGTGCTACTATTACATTTTTTCTTTTGCTGTCAAAAACTACAGGGAACTCATTAATAGAATTTGATGGGTTGGTTTAATATTGGTATGGTATAAACTTATTATGGTATTAGCTTATTGATTGGTATGGTATATGGTTAATATGGTATAAGCTTTTTGTTATTTTTATCAAATAATTTGCCTTTATTTTCATTTAAATACGTTGTGAAACAATTTAATCACACTCACATAACTTAAATCCAAAGTCGTTCCCTCACTAAAAACTAGTGCACAAATATTTGAAATTCAGATTAATTCAACAGGCGTCAGTTGTATTTTGATATTAAGTTGGAAGCATAGAATTCGAAGTAATGTAAAAGTTTTCGTAACAACATTATTACGTATTTAAAAAATTTCTATTTTTATTACTACATTAAATTTGACATCAAAAGAAATTTTTATCTCACATATTAGTAATATTAAGTCACAACTGATCTCTAAATTAACTTTATTTTAATGATAAATATTTTAAACAAATTTTACATTACTTGCATGCACTCATATTGTTATGAAAACTGTTGTTTTACTTCAATTTTCATGAAACTTCCTGGTGTCAAGACACACCTGTTGATTTAATCTGAATTTTAATCATTTGTGCAGTAATTTTTAATTATAAAAGTTATATATGGATTTAAATTATGTGACATGAAATGATGTTGTTGTTTTTATTTACTTTTATTTTTAAAATACTTCTTTCTGCAAGCAAGGACATTGCTAAATCCTCATCATTCAAAGTATCTGGTAGCTATTCAACCAGTAAATGATAAAAATAGATTTATCATTTTGATTCCATAAATATCTCTATTAGCATCTACAACACAGGTATTATTGCATTTTGTGTTTCTTTTTATTTTGATAATAGCAATTTAATGTTACTGGTATACATCGAAATTTTACTTTATACACACTGTCGTTATATGGGGCATCATTAATCATCTTGAATAATGTCAACAGTTATATCATGCTTTCAGTATATCACTTATTTTCCTGACATGCGCAATATAACTAGGAGCTATTGGATAAAAATGTTTCAAAGGAATCATGACGTTTATATTATTTTTTAAATATACATTTATATTTTCAAAAGGTTCAGACTGTGCTTTTTTTAATACTTACAACTTTAATTTATAAAAAAATTATAATACAGAGATTTTCAAAACTGTTTTTCAATTCAAATATTTTAAGTTGTATTAAAAGTATCGTGAAATAGAATTTGTTTCGAGGTTTTAGTAAAAATTTAATTAATAGCCATCAAAATTTATATAGTCTAAACAGAATATCAGTCTGTTTTAAATCGTATACAACTTAAATTCTTGGAATTCAAACAGTAAATAGTTTATTTGATAGGCAAATGTAGCATTTTATTAAAATTCCTATAATGTGATTTTTTTTTTCACGATATCGATCTAAATAAATATCACTAACTTAATATCCGACAATATTTAGTTTTTTAGATAGAATTCGTTGGACAATTTAAAATTGGAATATAAGTTAAAATTTAAAGTCGTATTATATAAGGATTCACATTTTAAAAATATATATATAAAGATTTAGGCTTACCTGGTAAATTATAAGGCGGTTTTACGGGAAGATGAGTAATTCCAAGAACTATTAAAATTATTAAATGTAATTAAATATAAAAAAGGTTAATAACAGCAATTTAATATTTTTAAGGAATATTTAACACAGAATTGTATATTAAATTAAAAATAACAATTTGGAATTAAATGATTAAAATCGAAATACATGCTAAATGTAATTAAATATTGTATATTCAAAACAAACTTATAAATGAGTAAAACTTTTCATAGATAATTTTCGTATTTATAATTCAACTTCTAAATTGCATATAAGGAGACACCTAAAAATTGATATTTTGATATTACCATTACTTTGACAATCCTGCAATTTTCCATAACCTGCTTTTTAAAGGCAGTTATTTTCTGTATTTATTTAGTTCTATGCTTGCTATTGGAGACAACATATTAAGCCATTACCCCCTGCCATTGTGATTTGACAGTAATTTGTGCAAGTGTCAAACTGGCACCAAATTTCTTTGGAGAAACAGTGACATTATCGAACTGCAATATTCTTCATTTTCAGTGATGGCTAACTGGTGATTTGTGGCTTGATTTTCTTGCGCCTCCGCACAGAATCAGTTTTATTTTCGAAAATACAACTGTAAAGGCTACAATTCACTTTTATGGAACGTTCCATAACATAATTGACAGTATGTGTTGTTAACGAATTCGATAAGTATATAACAACTGTGTTCCTGTCTTGGAAATTCCGGAGAAAAAAATCTGTCCAAATTTTTTTCTGAGGAAGGACATCATTGAAAGAATATCATCTGATGATCTTCTAGGTGATATCACTGAAAGAATATCATCTGCATGATCTGCTCAGGAACATCACATAAAGGACATCATCTGGATGATCTGATCTGCTGGTTGACATCACTTAAAGGATATCTCGATGACCTGCTGGAAGATTATCCGCTTGCTCACTAGAATGAGTATCTGCATTTTCTGAAATATTGTTTCTAGAGTAGCAGTGATGGTAGGAGATAAGCTCAAATAGTTAAGGCTTTCATATCCGCTTACCCTCTTACCGAATTATTTTAAGCATACTCGTATCTCATATTTGTATCTTTCGAAACACTACGAGTGTGAAAATTAATTTTTATTTCTAGTCTAAAGCGAGTATTTTGTGCTAACTTTTTGTTACTTTTTATGGTAAACACGAGATTACTCGCATGCTGTTCATAGACATTAGACTCGATGTCCTTCAGTACCAAAACATGGAAGATGAGCCGTGCGTTATTTATTGCTTATAACTGCTTTCATTTACTTTCCGTGATTTCTTTTAAATAAGTAGAAGTGAAAACATTTTGAGAGATAATAACAGCAAAATAATCTAGAGGAATCTCAAAACTCTGACAATGAATAAGATGATTATAATTTAATTGTAATAATAGTAATAATAATAATTAAATAATTAAACAGATGAAAATTTTCTCATCATAATTTTAAAAATACATATTTTCCATTTTAATAAAATAAAAAAATTTTGAAATAAAACTGTATTTTTTTTTAAACTTATCGATTAAGAATTAATATTATTGCTGAAACTTGAAACTAAAAAACATAGATTTAAGTACAGTTGATATTTCATGGGTGGCGATGATCCAGTTTGGGTACATGATGTACATACCAATATTTTGTGGCATTCTTTTATTTTTAAAGAAACATCGGATTTATCCCTTGACATTTTATAAATTAAATTTGGTCTCCAGATGTATTAAGTTGACTCTAGAAATATACCTATTCTACAAGAGTACTTTCTGCCCTTTTCTACATAAAGGATTTGCATTAAATATCTCTGGTACCGTGGATGGAGATGATGGAGTAAGTTATTTCACAGATTATTGTAAGACTTCAAAGGTATCCAGGACATTTAAGTGCTGCCATTGCTTATTTACTGCATTAAACATCATAAAACCCACAGAATCTGATAAAATGATCATCTATTTCTCTAAACCTAAGCCCCTGTACTACCCATTATAGTATATGGAAAACAGCTTTTACAAAGATTCATTTTCTAATATTCCTTATCAGATAAAAAATATTTCAAAGATCAAATTTTTTTTTATGCATACTGTAGTAGAATTCAAAAAACTACTTTATAATATTACTTATAATAGTTAACATTTGGCTTATTATTTTTAGTATAACACAGTCAATTTATTACAATTCATTTTTACGAGTAATAAAATAAGTGTGATTACAGAAAGACAATTTATATTGTTCAATTCTATATGTTAATTAGTCAAACTATTTTTAAATCAGTATACTTACTTTCTAATTTATTATAAGCTAACTTTACAGAGTACAGTATTCTTGCAGTATAAGAGTGGCCTTCTTCTGAACATTCACTAACAAATTTTTTATAAGAGGATTCCATGCAATCACTATTGAAAACAAGGAAAATATAATATTATTACAAATTAAAAGTAACCTATACATAACATCATAATTATAAATCAACATAAAATAATGTTATCTGATAATAAATAAAAATACTACACCTATTTTGCATTATAGGAAATTGCAGTGACTTGTTCAAAAGGATATTAACCATAGCATCTGCTAATTGTTTGCAGCAAATTTCTGAGCGGCAAACAGTTTTCTGAAGACAATTTCTAATAGCTTCTGCTACATTATCTATGTAAAAAAATATGAAAATATGTATTTATAATGAATTCTTTTTATATATATTCGTGTTCTTTTATATATATTATTAATTTTTGATAAAAAAATATTTAGGATTGATTAGTTTCTGAACGAAGCTATTATTATGAATACACAACCGTAAATGTTAATGTCTAATTGCTGCTGCTGCTAACATGCTGGAAATTTAATTTTAATTATTAATTTATTTTAATATAAACTTACTTTTAAATCTTTCTTACTTATTATCCCTTTTTTTTACTTACTTTATTTAACTTGGAATTTTTGGTTCTAAGTAGCAAAAGACATTGAATTATATAAAATAAATCAATGATGTATTGCAATAAAAATAAATGCATTCATTTTTATTATGAACGAGAATTTAATTCAAAAAAACTTAATTAAAAAATTTAAAATTTATGGGTATTCTAAAGCACTTAGATGAATAGTTTAAAATTGATGAGTTAGCACAAAAATTTACAATTGAATTTAAAGTAATAACTGTATGAAAAAGTAAAATTCTTTAAAGTATTTCCATAGAAACATTCAATAAGTAAATTTGTATAAGTAATCATTCAATTAATGTTTCCATAAATCAATTACTTAATCATTTATGCATATTATTTATTGCAAAATTTAAAGATTGACTTAAAAAAAAATTTATTTACTATTTAAATTGCTTAACACAAATAAAGCAATCATTCTTTATTGAATCAAGCTATGAATTTATCATAAATAGTTAAATGAAATATTGGAACAAATTTTATTTACCTGGTATGTTATAATAAGGAAATAATATTTCGATAATATGACTCTCATACTTTCCTACATAAAAGAAAACATAATTTAATTCTACATCGAAGAAATTACACATATTTTCTTATGTCAAAGTAAATTATTTGATAAACCTATTTCAAGCATATTCAGTAATTAAACAAAGTTAGGGACTGAAAGTACTTTGCATTTAATTTTTTTCAAAATTTCAATATGTTATTAAATTTTGTTAAATTACTGTTTTTAAAAGAAGCATTTGATTTTATTCTATTTAAAAAAAAAAAAACTCTTTTTGGTCTGTTTTAAATATCGTTTTGAAACAGCAGGCCCCTTCATAAAACATATTTCATATTAAAATGAGGAATAAATAAATACATTAAAAACAAATGCCATGCAAATTTTAATGAATAAAAGTCAAAAAATAAATAATAATAATAAATTAGAATTATGAACAACGAATTAATTGCGTTTCATCACTAATGATTCATCAAATATTGCAGTTAATATTTATTTTTAAAAATCTATATTTTTTCCTGATTTTTTTATATGTGCCCCGAATATAGAATAAACAAAAATATCTTTTATTACAACATTTCAACTTTATTTTTCAACTTTATCATTATTCTCATCAAGCCATATGCCACATGTGTTCTTTCGTTTGCGTGTTTTTCCTCTAGTGCCCATATGAGGGATTTCATCTTGGAGAATTCTGGGGAACATGCCACTTTATGGTGTATTGTAAACAATTTAGACCAAACTAAATTTAATTTAGTTTAAATCTTAAATTTTATGTGTATGCGCACGTGCGTGTTTTTAAACATTTGACAAATGTTAGTGAAACCACACAAATGCTAATTAGCAGCACAATATGACAACATTATTAGTATCAAAAATTATCATTCAATTCCTTCTATTAGCTCACACTCTCTCTCTATGTATAACTTGTTCAAATTTTCAATCGTTCATAAAATACTTTTTTATTCATCAAATCAAGTTCAAATACATTTTTTTAACTCGTAGTGGATGACACTGGATGTTAATACAGTTTTTTTTTTTTCAAATATTAATTCATTCATTAAATTAAATTAATTAATTTTAGTTTTAGATTTAAGTTGCATATATCTACCCATAGATGGCGCCAGATAAATTTTAAAAAATGAATGAAAATTATTTATAACGGACTTTCTGCAATAGAGTGAAAAAAAGTAGGAATTGACTTTAAAAAAAAAAAAAAAAAAAATTTTATATTACTTGTTTTTATTGCATTTGTGACTACTTATTCAATAAGCTAATGAAATTTCTAATATTTCATCCTGGCTACAAGATTAATTGAGTGGCCCTTTTCTGTCACTTAAGCAATGTTCAAAACATATTTCGTTTTTAAAAAAAAGACAGCAAATGAAATTACAAAACTTAGGAAGACCTGGGCGGGATAAAATACTGTTTCTGTCAAAAGGGATATCTAAATTCAAGCCATATAGTGCATGCACAATCTTTCGCATAATGTAGCGAGATGATCCTGGACATCCGTGAAAAGCTATTCCCAAGCAAGCTCTCTTTTGGTCAATTGATCTGAAAATATGAAATATTAAAGCTATCAAAACGAAAGATTAATTATAATTAATTAGGTTTAGAATTTTGGAAAAATTTACAAAATTCTAAAAAAAAAGAATTCTTTTGAATTTTTAAATTTTATTAAATATGAAGTATTGTAGTCTAAGTAAAGGAAATTTATAAAAATAATAATAATTAATAAGTATTTTATAATTTTGTGAAGTATTGAACAAATATTTATCAAAACTTTAGAGCTCGTAAAAAAAAGAACAAAATATATTCAAACTCTTTTAAACATTTAAAAGCTTAAACAGAAAATGAATTAAACAGAAAATTAACATAAAACAAACAAAAAATCTGTAAATTTAGTAATTTTTAAATATTTAACAAAAATGCATTTATTGAATTGATTTTTCCTATTTGTAGCAACTGTCATTATTTTTCTAATATTTAAATTTTAGTCAAAATAAAATTAAAACTATATTATATTTAGTAAATTTTATAAAATATACAAGTTTTTAATTTTTTTTTTTTTTAAATCAAAAAGCAATTTTATTTATCAATTTTGTTTTTTTAGCATTTTATTTTAAATGAAATATTATTTTAAAATAGAATTCAAACTTTTAAATTTAATATATATTGCTCTATTTTATTAATTTAGATACGATTACAATTTTATATATTGTTTATTGGTTTAAAAACACAGTACAATACGTTTGAGAATGTGAGCATTTATAAATTTCAAAATTATGAAAGCTGCTTTTAAATTTTAATTCCGATTTCTTATTTCTAATATTGTTATTGGCAGAAATGCTAAAGCATTTCATTGAATGATCCTGAATTTAAAACTTCTATGAATGGTAGGTGTTAAATGTGAACCCTATTCTTGAAACCATTTTTATTACGGAAATCTTTAAAGTATTATTAAGGTAATATCTTTTTTCAAAATATTAATCATTTGTTATTGTAGTTAGGTCTCTTAATTTTAATGTTGCCAATGTCGAGCATGCAAGCCAACAGAACCTGATTTTGTTTAAGCATAAGCTTATGCACGTTGTACAATCACCAAAGAGTATTTCTCGAAGCAGTGACTGTAACTGATACCTCCAGAAAATTTGAATCCTCTGACACGATGAGCAATGAAAGTATTGGTAGCTAGGTAGGTTTAATAACACCCGTGCCAGATTCAGCCCAAAACAATGGTTTATAAAAATCAATTCAATTTAAAATCATTATCCCAAAAAAGTACATAATAGAAATTAATAACGAGTACATCATAAATGAAATAAAAGTTTCCACACGGTACAAGTAAAAAACATTGTAACTACTTTGACTGCATGTGCATGCTACTTGACTGCAACGGATACCTCCAGCAAATTCGAATCCTCTTGTATGGTGAGCATGAATAAAACAATGAAATTGATTGGTAGCTCAGTAGGTGTGGTTTAATATCAGACGTGCCAAATTTAGCCACCAAACAATGGTTTATAAAATAAATCAATTCAATTTAAAATCATTATCCCCAAAGTAAGTATATAATAAAAATTAAGTTAGTTAATAATGAATACATCGTAAAAGAAATAAAAGTTTCCACATGATACAAGTTACAACTATTTTGCTGCATGAGCAATGTATTTGCAGGTAGTAAAAATCAGTTTTAAAATTCCATCATGATTGGCTGCTGTCCAAGTTCACTTAATTGGATTTCGACACTTAAGCAGTTGGAATCTTTCCTCGTGGCCCAGTTGTAACGTGCACAGTTACCGTGCAACAAGGTTTAAGTTCAAATCTATCTATGCCATGTATTGCAATCATTGCTTCCAGAAACAAAGAACACACGATGGCAATTCCGACAACTTGTATAAGTGTCTCTCATTGATAGGTCGTCTGGTGGAAATTTAATTAACTTCTTCCTCATGCGATTCCTTATACAAATGCGCACCTCTTAAATTTTGTCTCAGAAAGTAATGTCCTTTGCTCATTATCACTATTCAAGCTGCTAATAATATACACAAGTTGAACACGAAGCTCACCGACAGACTAAAGAAATTTATCAAGAATATACACACACAAAAAAATTAATAATAGAGAGTTTTTGCATAACGTTTTTTATCGTCCGATGTTTTTCTTCCTAGCGCGCATGCTCATAAGAAACATTGTACCTATTGCGCATGCATATCTGTAATACTTCACTACTGAGCTATTCCTATGAGCATGCGCTAGGAAGAAAAAAAATATCGGACGATAAAAAAAAAAGTTATGCAAAAACTCTATTAACTAGAATTGAACAACTTCAGATCAAAAAAATATTTGTCGAGATTTCATTTATAATTAAAAAAATTTAAACAACATAAAAAAATAAGGAACAGCACCTTAACACTGCCATTGACTGAGGATCCCCTCTTGCAATGGAGTTCAACAAATCGAATAAACCTGGGACACAAGCATCAATGTCTGGATGGGAAGAAATCTCCAAACAATGATCAATGTCCTCCCTGTCATCTGAAAAAGCTAAGTATGAATTACACGAAAATCATTCTGTAAAAAAATATAATAATATATTAAAATCAGATGTACCTGGCATTAAAATAAAATGTTCTGCTTGGATTTGCCTAAACGATACTGAAAAGAAATGAGAGCTTGATTTGTAAATAATTATTAAATAATTTTAATTTAAAATAAATTTTATTTAGAAAAAAACTACAAAATTAATATTTTTATAAAAAATATAAGGCACTTCACACGATTGCATTGATTTAGATAATTATTTTAATTTATTAAAATATTTGGTAGAAAAAAATTTTTTGAAGGAATCTATCAATAAATTTTAAACTTCTTTTGCAATTTAGGCAAATAAAATAAAACTGTTAGTAAAACTATCAAAACAATAAAATATATTAAACGCAAATAAAAAATTGAATTTTTCAAAATATATTTAAATTGCACATATTCGTTTCGAAAAACAGGTTGTTTTTCTGTGTGTACAAATAATTATGGAAATATTATTTGGGGCATGTGAGTCAAAATTACCTTCAATTGGAAAGCATATGCTCAGTAGTTGATCTGAATAAAAACAAATATTATAAAAAAAAATTTTAAGTCAATTCCTACTTAGGTCAACAAAGAAAATTTTATTTTAATTACTTTTTATTAAATAATTACAATTAATATAAATATGCATTTACATATGACAGAATCACACTATTAAGCGGCAAAATAGAAAGCGAATCTCCTTGCAATTTTCCCTTTTCCATTCTATATATGATATTGGACTATTATTTTTGTTTGTTACTATTTATTCGCTTTCTATTTCTTTTCGTTTCTAATTTATAAAGCTGATGGTGGTCTATAATTTCTCATTCTATCCATCTCTTGTAATGCTTCATTATTGCAAGGAACCTTTCCAGTGAGTTTCGAGCAGTCCAGTTCTTCAATTAATAGTCCATCTATTGATTACACGACTTAAGACGACATATGCTTGACCTGCTGCGAAGAGTTTTGGTCCTAGATATATTACTGTATAATCTGTAGTGCTACCTTGCATCTTATGTACTGTTGATGCCATTAGTAGTATTAATGGTAGCATTCTTCGTTCAGCAGTACCGTAGCTGCGTTTGGCGGGGAATTGCACTGATATTGGCTCGATTCTGTGAACACCATTATTGCCAATTAATTAAATTTAATTAATGAATTAATATTTGAAAAAACAGTATTAACATCAAGTGTCATCCGCTACAAGTTTAAAAAATGTATTTGAACTTGAGTGGATAAATAAAAAAGTATTTTATTAGCGATTGAAAATTTGAACAAGTTATATAAATATATGTATATAGAGAGAGTATGATCTAATAGCAGGAATTGAAAAACACTTACAGTCGTTAAGTATATGAAGTGATATATTGAGAAAAATTTCAACAGTTTTAAAGATAACTTTCAGACTATCAGCATCGCATGTTCCTAATGCTTCAAAAGCAAGATCCATTTGATCTGAAAAGAGAATTATTTGATCCTTATGGTAGCAATTGAAAATTAATGATTATGCAATAAAACTCGCCCTATTTATATTTTATATATATACATACATGTGTAATTAATAAAATATACAAATATACATTTTATTATTCTAACTAAAAAAAATGAACATTTAAAGAATCTTTATTTAATTTGTAAATTTGTTGTGCTGGCAATTTTAATGCATTGCATTTACATTCATGGAATTCAAATTTGCAATATAAAAATTGTTTTATGTATTTCGATAAAATAATGTTGATACACTTTATAAGCTCAGATCCGTTTAGTTAAGATCAAAGCAAATTGTTGAATTTTTTTTTTTTTTTTTTTTTTTTTTTTTACGACGATGTATAAAAAAAAAAATTAGGCTTCAAATTTCTCGAAATAAAATCATTTAAATGTGGTAAAGTAATACAAAATAAATACGAATAAAATCGCACGGCAAAAATAATAAGGCAATTAAAATTATTTCATTTAACTTGTTTTTAATTTGTTCAGAATTTTTGATAATTAAAGTTAAGCTAATTTGAACGAAAAACTATTTCAAAATTCAAATATTCAGGATTTGTGGCACAAATTTGCTTCTGGAAGTATATAAAATATAGATGCATTAATATCGAATCTCTATTTCTCGTACATTATTTCATAACATTCTGTCTTTAACATACTTTAAGAAAGGAAAAATTACGTAAACTTTTTATTTTGCTTTTTGCAGCCATCTAATCTTCACAAAATATGTAAATGGAACAATTTTATTTCATCAATTAATGGATCCGTATGCGATTTTGAAAAAAAAAATGTTATGTATATTTATTCATTATTTAGCACCAGTACTATTTGAATGCCTTCAAAAATCATGACTTGCCTTAAAACATTTAAATTTTTAAGTATTATACTTTTTTCTGTATTCTGATCATTACCTAAAAACGTATTAAAAGCTGAGAAGCTAAGTACTTTTATTTTATTTAAATAACAATAAAAAACTTTTTTTTGGGAGGGAGCTAACATATTTATTTCAATAATTAATACTTCTTGACCACATTGATACTCAGAATTTTATCTCTTATATAAAAGTCCTCCTGTATAAACAAAACTAGCTGAATCTCCTGTATTTACCCGGCTCATTTGAAAGGAAGTGATACAATAAGGATTAACAAAAATTTGCAATAAAATATATTAATTAGAAAGTTCAAAACATGTATTTATTTTTATTAATATTTTGTAAGCAAAAAAAAACAACCAGCATTAAGCAAAAAAATTGATTGCAATTGAAATTTCAAGCAATCGCTTGTGGATGCAAAATATTTTACTCTCAAAGTTTAGTTTAACTAATGTAAAACAAATGGTATATTGGAATTTTTTTAAACAGAAATTTAACACATCCTTAACATCCCTTTTAAACCTTTTATAATGACCGTAGAAGAAAATCGAAACTACCATTGGACTTGGATCCTAAAAAACCATCCAAACCCTCTCATGCAATGGAGAGAGAGAAATCTTCAAATTTTAAAATGAACTACGATATTATGCAAGACCTTGCCTATCTACGAATCAAATTTGATAACGCCAAGTTGAAAACTTTGAATTTATATAAGGACAAACAATCACATCTCCAAATTTATATAATAGATAAAAAGGCCTATTCTTATACATGAAGCATTTATATTGGGCCTCTCAGCACAGACTATATAAATAAAAATTCCAAAATAGAATCCTACAAATCACTACCAACTCATCTTATATTATCCATACTAACTTGAGTTTAGAAGATATGGAAACATACATCACAACACTATCCAGGAAAGTTTTTATGGACATAATTAATCTCACTAATCCACTTTTTAATATTCAAGTCTTTGCCACAACAATGGTAAGCCCAAATGGCCATACTCAATTGAAAAATTAACCCTCCCACTCATAGTAATCTATCCATCTACCTGCCACAATTATTCTGCAGTATACACATGTTGTTGGATTTGTTTCTGCTTCAATTCGTTGCAATAATTCTTTTTAATTCATTTGTTCTTGGTTCCTTGATCAATACCCTTCTAAGAATTATTTGCCCAAATCGGACGTTGTAACGCCTTATTCTAATCCATTCATACTTACCACACTCTCAAACCGAGCGAAAATTCTCTGAGCACTGGCACTCGAGCGTCAGCAATGTATCTCCGATTAACTTTCTGAATGGTTGGTTGTAGTTAGTCGCTCTACCGTCATCTTGTGCACACGAGGGCTAATCAGACCGGAACCTACAGTTTAAAGGGGGATTCGAACCACTACAAACATTCCTGGTACTTCCGGGACTCAAACCCGAAACCTGTGGCACCGAGAGCCAGAGCGCACCAGGCTCCTAATTTTCTGAACGATTACAAAAAATGTTATGCTTGAAAATAATTCAAAATTTGTTATGCTACTGCATTATTGCTTATTTTACAAAGACTATATACCTTAGATTTTTTATTTTTTATTTATAGGATTTTTGTTCTTGCCAGTTATTGTTAAACTAGTCCGTTTTAGGTGTTACTCTAGACAAATTTCTAATACTGTCAAGATTATCCCAACAGATTTCTTTTCTAATCCAAGGTAATTAAAGGGTGCTACAACCCTTAATTAATTATATCAGTGAGTTCCTTAAAAATTAAATGCTATAAGCACCAAGTATTTTACTGAAGTATCCCGCATAGGAAACATGCCGTATTTATTGTGACTTCATATTGCCCTCATAGACACTATAATGAGTTCATGAATCTAATCAACGCTCTACACTTAACTGATTTTTTAACCTTTATTGGCTCTCATTAAACCCAGTAAAGTTGTAACAACTGGATCCCTATCATAAGCCAATGCCTCCACAACTTGTAATTCCTCTTTTCATTGATTTAAGAAATTTCACATAATTTACATTTTTTTCATGGAATTAAAATGTCAAGACATATCATCAATCACTAAAATTGCACAGCAGTAATCGGTGTTTTATTATAAATTTTTTTTTTTGAATCCATCAAATTGTCAGAAATATGTTTATATCAAATTTTAATGAATCAACTTAAAGAAATTAAAGGGCAAACTTAAATATAATCAAATCTAAATCTCTAGGCGTTATTGCAATTCCATTTTTTTTTTCAGGTTGTTAAAGAAAATCATTTAAATATTTCTGACGATTTCATAAGTTTAAATCAAACATATCCGTTTAAAATTTATTGTATACAATAACACTTTTAAAACTTGTAAAGCAAAACAAAATTTTGCTATCAAAAGCTAATCTAAGTTATTAATATATATTTTTAGGTTATTAAAATATTTCATACATAAAAATTATGCAATTTTGTAACAAAACAAAATCACTCATAAAATCTTAAATAGGCATAAACTATTAAAAAATAATATTTGAACTATTTGAAATATGCATAAACTTTTTTAAAAAATAAGAATTTAATTATTTGAAATACTTACAGATTAATTTCTCCGATATTGGAAATTAATTTTCCAGAAGATAAGTCCGTAAGAAAACTGAAAATTCCAGGACTGCATGTATTCAATAATTCCTTATTCAACACTTCTACACATTGTTTCAAAGATTCCAAATTATCGCCTAAAAATTAATTGCCATATGATGAAATCCGATTTTAATTATCAAAAAAGGAATTGCATGAAGAATTTCTCACGTGTAAAGTAGTCTTTCACGAGTAATTATAGAATCGTCCTAATATAGATATGATTAATCATTTGGCAAGTACAACAATTCTTCTTATATATTCGTTATTCGTAAGATGAGTAATATTATCTATTAAGTACTCGGCAATAATATCGGCTTTATTTTTTTTGTTGCCTTTCCTACTGAGATTACCATTAAGTATGCCTAGTTTGATCCCCGATTGTGTGGATAATTGGCAAGCTGCCAAGTTGGACAGATTCAAACAGAGCGCTGTAATAGAGGAAAAATGTATTTTCGGAAGAAATTGAATAACAAACATTTTTAAATTTAATAATTCAAATTTTAAATTACATAATTTTAAAAGAAAAATTAGATGAAAAAATTGCGCAATAAGTATTAAATTTTATTCTTTGAAATCTCCTTGTATCATATTTGTCTCGTTAACACTCCTAACAATTAATCGATTGGTCTGTTTCGGTTTTAGAATGGATGTTTACTTTTCACACAATCAGTGGTCGATATATATTGGGTATTATCCATTTAGAACAGGGTTGCACAAATAAGGGCACTTGGATTACATGTGATCCGTTTTACAATTTTAATTTTAAAAATATTGTATGTTGTTGTTGTTCTAATGCAGCTGACAATACAGAGACAGTTAATCTTTATGCCATAAGCAAGGGCTGCATTGCTGTTACTCATTTAGACCCAGGGGGCACGTGTAGCTTAAAGATATGCTACAGACACGAGTAATACCAACCCCACAACACTCTACGATCCTATTAGACCGGGACCTACGGTTTAAAGGGGATTCGAACCACTACAAACATTCATGGCACAGCCAGGACATGAACCTGTGGTACCGAACATGAACCTGTGATACATGAACCTGTGGTACCGAGTGTCAGAGAGCTAGCTACTCGGCCATCAGTCACCAAAATATATATATATATAATGTGTGTAATTTTTTTTGAAGGATGATCTGATTTGAAAGATTAAATCAGATAATATGATTCAATTTTAGTATAATAAAATAGTAAACATTCAGGCATGATAAAAATATTTTATTCAATGTTTTCTATTTTATTGCAAATTAAAAAGATCCATTCTTTGTCAATAGCGTTCTATATATATATATATATATATATATATATATATATATATATATATATATATATATATATATATATATATATATATATATATATATATATATAGCTGGATACATGATCCCTATTTATTTTTTGACTAGAATATTTATTGTCAGAAATAACTTCCATTTAGAAAATTTCTCTCCATAGAATACATGTGATTGTTGTTAAATAATAAATTAAAATGCACAAACATGTCAAAACATATTAAAGAAACATTTTTAGGCTCCTTTTCAAAAAAATTATCAATAAAAACCATTTGATTGGTCACTTTTACTTTGAGTTACTACAAAAATCGAACCGAAAATTAAAACACTTCTAAATTAATAAAATAACAAGCATAAAATTCTTTATTCTCTTTTTTATCATTAATAGATATAGGTCAGATTTAATTTTTGTGACCTATATCTTTTGATATTCTTTTTTTGTGACCTATATCTTTTGATATTCTTTTTTTTTTTTGTGACCTATATCTTTTGATTCGTTTTGTGCTAATATTCAGTATTAATAATGACGAAATAAAAAAAAAAAATCAAATTTCCAAACCTGATAAATGAACTTTTCCTAATATATTTTTCTCCATTATTTCAAGAAGTACGCTTTTAACTGATTTATCACATAACTTAATATCAGAAGATAGACAATCCATGAAAAGTTGAATAACTCTAAAAAATGTAAATCAGAAAGATCTTATTATATATATTCTTACTATCATAATGCTTAATATTTCATAATACTTTTATTAATTTAGTACTTATATTATTTCCGAAAAACTATCTCTTATATATATATATATATATATATATATATATATATATATATATATATATATATATATATATATTATATTATATTATTTATTTATTTATTTATTTATTTATTTATTTATTTATTTATTTTGAAGGGTTTTTTTTTTTTTTTTAAATACCAACCAATAAAAATGTCCATTGCTCAAGACAAATTCAATTCTGTGTCAAATAAAATCATTTGATAAAAAAATTAATTAAAAAAATATAATGAAATTTCGTTTTTCTATTTTTAATTTTTAGACATTGCATTTCTAAGTGAACAAGTAATATAAAAAAAAAAATGTTTTGAAGTCAATTCCTACTTTTTGTTCACTCTATTGCAGAAAGTCCTTTATAAATAATTTTCCTTCCTTTTTTTTTAAGTTTATCTGGCTCCATCTATTGATAGATATATGCAACTTAAATCTAAAAAAAACTATAATTAATTAATTAAATTTAATTAATGAATAAATATTTGAAAAACTGCATTAACATCCAGTGTCGTCCACTACAAGTTTAAAAAAATGTATTTGAACTTGAGTGGATGTATAAAAAAGTATTTTATTAGCGATTGAAAATTTGAACAAGATATATATAGGGAGAGTGTAAGCTAATAGAAGGAATTGAAAAATAGATAAATAGAGCCCTGATTAACTTTACGCATCCGATCCCGCTTAGTCTGATTAAAACTTAAATAAATGTTAATACATCATACTTTAAAAGAAATTGATGTTATAACAAAATTTGATGTTTAACTTCTCAGTACATCCAATTCATTTTAATGTTAATATATTTGAGCCACATGAAATAATTATTAAGGTTAAATAATTATTAAGGTAAATATTATTAAGGTTAATATGAGTGAAAAAAAAGTAATAATAGAATTCATGTAAATTTAATATTTATGTATATTTCACATAGCAATGTAAGATAAAAAACTTTAAGAAAGTGTTTTACAAAATTAAATATTACAAATCGATAGTTACCTTACATCTCCTTCTCCATATCCAAAATAATATGCTTTGATTATTGGTAAACAAGTGCGCACTGTTTGTCTTATATTGTTTATGCATAGTTCCTCGTTAGGATTATTAGGATCTCCTGTAAAAAAACGTTTCGTTCACTTTTTTTTTGTACATATATTGCGTTCAGCAATTCTATGAATATTTTATTTTTTATTTATTTTCTTAATAAATCTAGAAATACACTCCAAAGGATGGCATTTGTAGTTTTTCTTTGAACTCTAACTCGCAGGTAAACCCTTCAGCATTGTTTTCACTGTTGTTTAAAGCTATGCATACAACTGAATATTGTGTTTCTGTTGTGACACCTACTATAACTTAGTTATTAGATTCATTGAAAAAAAAAATACTATGTTTAAAAAGCATAAAAATAAGACATTAAAATTAGGATTATGTACCAAAAGTTTTAAAAAATGCGAAATTTTTATTTTATAAGTGAAAGATATGTTTCTCAAAGCAAGAATTAATCAGAAGTGTTACATAATGCTTTCTTAGAGGGGCCGAAATGACTTGGTGGGTGGATAGCACATTGCATTTAGGAGAACTAATCTCCTAATCGAATCCCTAATCTCCTCCAGTGCCTAATAAAATCAGCAGGCCTGCAAGACCTTCTGCGGGACTGGAGGAGAAGGCAGTGAGTCCCCTAGATTTTGTCCTTATGAGTATTCTTTCAAAACTGTGGTGGCAAATTGCAGGTGCATTGTGGTAAATCTCTCATAGTGCACCCTGGTTAACACTAGTGGAACCAGCAACATTTCTGTCATTCTGATGGCGAATCTCAGATACTTACCCTTTGGGTGTTCGTTTTGAATTTGCATTAAATTGGCGAGTGGCTTCAAATCCAAATGCTCAAAATTTGAAAACAATATGGTATTTTACTTATCATTGCAATGGCTAAAAATCACCAATAATTTTGAAAAAGGTTTTTCAGAAATGTTGCGTTATACAGGCACTTTTCGCCAACTGTAGAACCATATTAAATCAAACCACTGTCGTACGAATATCACGGTATGCAAAAGTTTCCCAGCAAATCAAAATCCTTTTAGATTTCAAGATCCTTTTAGATCCTTTTAGATTAAAAAAATTCTAAAGCTATCGCAATAAGCAATTAATTATATAATAAGCATTATATTATAAGCATTAATTAATATGTTCTGTTCTCTTCTCTGACTCGTTTTAGTGCTTTTAAAGGCATTTTAAAATCCCCTAAAATGTGTCAAAAATTATTTAAAAAATTATCCTAATACTTAGGCAGTTATCTTTATGCCATAAGCATGGGCTACACCGACATTACATTTAAAAACATTTATTTAATTCTAAATATTCTTCATACAGAAATATTTTTAAAATTTAGCAAAGGAAAAAATACTTTTTATTCTCTCATTTATTATTGTTATTTAATGATTAAATAAATTTTTCTTAAACTGCTGTAAGATGTATAACAAAATAAAATTAAATCAATCATGGAGTAATATTGTTTTTTCAGTGTATTTTTATTGCAACTAATTAAATAACTGGCCCAAAAGCAACAATCTAGTTATTCTCTTAGCAGAAATTAAACTTTGTTTTCATCAAACTGTAACTAAGATTTATGACTGATGTTAACATACAATTTTATTAATAAATAAATAATAGCAATATTTTATTATTAAATCTTTTTCTATATTTGGATAAATAGTGCAGCAAACAATAACTTTATGAAACCAATTAGATGCACTTTTAAAGATTACTAATTGTTTTGTGTGGCAATTTTACAAATGATTTAAAATGTATATATTATAATCATTTACTTAAACATATTTAAAAAATATGTATAATAAAAAAAGAATGCATATAAAAAGAAAATAAATAGCCAGGAATTTTACTTAGTAAAATAATAATGCAAAATATTATTAATAGCTATAACCGCTCTGTAAAATTTCAACTTACGTGAGTGATCCAATAATTCATCCAGTTCATTCCATGTATTTATGATGTGTACTTTAAGCTCCAAAACTTCAGGGGTGTGATATTTACTGCCATTGCAAGAAGAACCATGAGCTATCTCAGCACACTTTGTCCAAATATCAGTGTACCTTGAAAAAAAAATTAAAATTATCATTAAGAATAATGTTACATGTTATCCACCAGAATATTGCTTTGATTAAATTTTTTAGCAATGTCACGAATAAAAGTTGAAAAATAAAATTATTTTGCCAAAGAAATAAATTTACTTTAATGATTTTTTTTTTCCGTACATATGGAATTTTAACCAAAAGGAAATAAAAAAAAAAGCTCATATTATTAAAATCATTCACTCGTTCATCAACAAATTTTTATAGGTTAAAAATTGAGTTATTTTTTATTTTATTCGATTTTTAACAAATGAAGAATAAAATATTTAAATAGTAATTTTATATGCATTAATCTAAAAATGCTTCAATAAAATTTATATCTAAGCATCATTTTTTAAATTAAACGTAGCTAAAGTAATAATTTCATTAAAGTGTTTGCTGTTATGAAATAAAAACATTAAATCATAAAATAATATTTAATAATGAACCAACATTATGTAAATTAAAAGAATTTCAACACTTTTAATATTTTAATGAAATAGTTCAAATTATTGAAAATATTCAAATTGCATGATCAACGATATTTAAAATAATTAAATTAAATAATAATGAAAATTACGCAAAATGTTTATTTACTTATTAACAACTTATTTATTAATGCTTAACTAACATAAAAGAAAGTTCTTTATTTAACTTGTCAAGATAATCAAATGAAAAAAACGAATTTTTAATGAATTCATCAATCTTTAAAGCAATCTTTCATTAAAATAACAATCTTTGGTCCTCTGTTGTTCATGAATGAAAGACAAACGAGACATAATACAGGATTCACAGTTTATAAAATCTTAATTTTCTTTGATATACAGAATTTTCGACAATACCGCATTGGACAAGAATCTTCTCTCGGGGTGCATAAAAGTTGCCTATGTACCCATTCCTCTACTATACATATTTTCGAAATAAATGCTAAAGAAAAAGTATGGCATCACATCCAATGGATAGAAAATTATTCATTATAGAAACAGAAAAAACATTCTTTATAGAAACGGTAACTTCATAAGGCATGCACGGTGCTCACAATGAATAATATCATAACATGCATGCACTGACAGTACAAGATCCAACAACATTGTGTTTCACAAAAGTGGAAGCAGCACGTAGACAATCAACTATATTAATCTATATTAATTCAACTC
The DNA here is from genome assembly GCA_021605095.1 of Caerostris extrusa. Lineage (NCBI taxonomy): Eukaryota > Metazoa > Arthropoda > Arachnida > Araneae > Araneidae > Caerostris > Caerostris extrusa. The sequence continues at coordinate 64,875 of BPLR01009667.1, read as the reverse complement.
ATTATTGTCTTGTTTCTGTAGTAACTGGGGTGCGATATGTGAATTTCTTCAAATGACCCCATAGAAAATTCATAGAAAACAGGTCTGGTAATCGTGGTGCGAACACAGTTTTGAGGCATTAGGATAACAGCAAAAAGTATACTACCTCATAGTTTGTACTGCATTTGCCTTCCTCAGACAATAGATATATCGGGATATGCAAATATTGCTGATAGTTTCAAGCAATGCTAGTGCAATGATGGCTATTCATTTGCATAACAGTAATGTCCTTAGCATCCCTCTTTATACTGTTCCATCTAATTCTAGAACACAGTTTTATTTCCTTAAAGCTTACTTTTCTGCCCTATGATTCCAATAGAGCTTATTATCTTTGTATATGGCATCATGCTTTTTATTTTACACTTTTATCTAAAACATTTCATCGTAAATGTATTGTTCCTTGGGCAATTTTTATGTACTTCGAGCAAGGATTCTCGTCTTGCACAGTTATGCTATATTGCCCGAATCTTGTATAATGTTTAACAGCAGTTGTTATTTAAATGCTTAGGAAATTATCTTAAACAGATGCCCTTTACATCATGGTTCATTTTCATTAATTTTAATTCTGCCCAATTAATAATAAATTTTCGAACCACTTATGTTAATGTTGCAATTCTAACACATTATTCGAAACATTGTTTTACAGCAAAACACTTTCTTTCTGAGCTAATTATTGCTTTATCAAAGAAATAAAATGTTTTTTCAAAGGCATGATCTAATCAAGCTTCCTTATATTTCAATAAGTCACTTTCACAATATCCTGAAACTGTCTGACAATTTTCAAAAAGAAAAAAGGAATAACAGGAGAACGATTAAAAATAATTCCAGCAATAGATTCCAACGACAGCACATAATTTTAACATTATTAATGTAATTAAATAATCATGATAAAAATATATTTATTTATTTACTAATAAATTAATACATTTTAATTAAAATGAATTTATATATACTTTTATAATTTTATTAAAAAAATCCAGTGTAATTAAATGTACGCCTTTTTACAATAATTAATTTAAGAAATTATTTTTTTAATTTTAACAATTTTTTTGTTATTCCATTTTAACCAAACCATCAATCATTCCTTTTTGAAAACCATCAGTTTATTTTCAGGACATTCTGTACCAATCATTTTTATGTAATGAGGAATGTTAACTTACTCTGCAAAATGAGATATACTTCCTCTAACTATATCCTTACTAGCCAGTTTCGAAACCAGTTTTCTTTTGACGCAACTTTCTAGGATAACGTCGCTGACAAATGAAGAATAATCGCATTGCTTCGGCGAATCTTTAAGGAAAATCAAATAAAATGAATAAAGATCGGAATTACACGTTTGATTCAAGAATAGAATTTTTAGAAAATTTTCAAAAAAACAATGTTAGACTAATAAAACCCCGACTGGTGATCCATTCGTAACGTGCATTGCAGTAATTGCTAAAAACTAAAATAAACTACTAAGAAATAGAATTTAATACCTTTAGTATACTTATAAAACAAGAAATAAATAATTATTCTTTAGAAAAAGGATATAAATATACTTTTCTAAATAAAAAAATTGCATTAATTATATTTATAACCATATATTCTTATTATGAATACGGTGGTGGCCTAAATGTTGCCGTCGGTCCATATGAAACTCATGTAATATTTTTACTATCAAAATTGGTATTTTAAGCTTGCATTATGTAAGAGATTTATAGAAATTCTTTTACGACTTTGAATATACTATATAGTTAGTTAATGTGTTAATTCATTTCTTGTTGAATATTGTATTATAAATAGCACAAAACTTAAAAATCGTCATTATAAGAGCATCTCAAAAAATAAAAATAAAAAAATAAGGCAGTAGTGAAGAAAATATATATCCTTCTACAGTATTATCTGATTAGTATATTAAAGAAAACAACGTCAACAACGTTATACAATTTCAAAAATTATGAGGTTAATGGACTTTCAATTTTGCAATTTTATACCTATAAGTTTTAAACCACAGATTTACACCTAAATATAATTAACAAATTTGAAAAGCTACGAAAACTTGCATAAGATAGTATTACTTGGAAAAATAATAACTATTATCCGAAATATCGTGACATATTGAAGACAATTACAAATGCTTAAATAATGTAAAGAATCAGATTCTGATAATGATAGTTTAATTAATAATGATAATTTATTTCGCAATATGTTGTCTCTCTAAATCTATCACTTCACATATTAAAGCGATTAGGTCATCTGCCAGAAATACAAAACAATGTCTATTTAAAATTTAACATGCAAATAAAGATTTTTAGATTGTGAAATGTCAATTAAGAGACTCCCAGGGGAAAATGTTTAATGTATCCATTTATTTCACTGTATATTGTCTCGCTAAAACGATTATAACCAAGTAGGTCAAGCAATGTATGTCAAAACTTCAATCTGATGTACATCTAAAATATCATCATGCAAATCAAATAAAGTGAATCAAGAAAAATAATAAAAAATAGAACTTGACAAAACATAAATTTAAATATTAAAAATTGAAATCCTTCCTGTGTGAACATACTTTGCTGGATAAATACGCATGGGAGTATACCAATGTTCAATAACCCAAGAAAATTATGAAGCAATGGATCAGAAAATTACAAGAACAGGAGTTCTGTACTTAAGTATTTTACTTGTTTATTTCGCTGTTTCGCCACGTCCTTGCTAAATTAACAAAATGGCGCAGTGGTTACAAAATACTGCTGTTTTGGCGATTACATTTGGCGCGGAAAGAGACTTGTGAAATCGGAACCCTAAATTTAGAATCCTCGCAAGAAATATTAAATTCAAAAGCGACAGGAATACAACAAAATTTAATAACTCTTGAACTTTTTAACGAAGCAATTGTTCAAATACTGCAACAAGCACTATCCAATTCAAACAGAGAAGTCTGTTAAGTATGAAGGCTAAATTAACTTTTATAAACATAAACAGATCCTTAGACACTGTTTTGAGGATATTAAAAGAATATTCTGTTTATATTTTGAAAGTCTGACAATTCATAGTGATCTACAGAGCATTTGACTTGATATGGGTCAATCTTTATATTTAAATTGAATTTTATTGAAAAGAAATTGAAAAATAGAAATAAATTATAACATTTATGAGGTAAAATTCAAAATTATAAATATTAATATTGTCTTTTCATAAAGCTTTAACTAAATTTCAATTAAATAATTTAAGGCTTAAATACTCAAAGAAAAAATTACAAAGAAAATATTACTTCTTCTCCGCAAACAATTGCCATACTACATAATTATTATCTAATAGTGATTCTTGTTGGATTCTTGTGATAGAATTTTTCAAATGATGATTTAGATTTTGAATTTTAGAAATGTGTCCAGATTTACAAAACCACGGGCCGTGAACATTGATTGTAATATGACCGTGAACCAAAAAGATTTGTCTATCAATTTTTATTTTGTTTCATTTAATTTACATATATATATAACACACACACATATATATATATATGTGTGTGTGTGTGTGTGTGCGTGCGTGCATATGTGTGTGTGTGTGTGTGTGTGTGTGTGTGTGTGTGTGTGTGTGCGTGCGTGCATATGTATGCATGTGTGTATGTGTTTAAAGAATTTCTTGCTGAAATTACAAAATTCAGTTGGTTTTTGCAGTAACTAAGTTCAAAAGTCATTAGTCAATTCGTTTTCATTTATTGATTTTTCAATTCCTTCTATTAGCTCACACTCTCCCTATATATATATTGCTCAAATTTTCAATCGTTCATAAAATACTTTTCATTCCTCCACTCAAGTTCAAATATATTTTTTTTAACTTGTAGTGGATGACACTGAATGTTAATACAGTTTTTTCGATTATTAATTCAGTAATTAAATTTAATTCATTAATTTTAGTTTTTTTTTTCAGATTTAAGTTGCATATATCTACCAATAGATGGCGCCAGATAAACTTAAAAAAAATGAATAAAAATTATTTATAAAGGACTTTCTGCAATATAGTAAAAAAGAAGGAATTGATTTTTAAAAAAAAAATTTATATTTCTTGTTATTATTCATGCCTCAAAATGTTTTCCCACAAATATACATTTATCCAAACAGTATTTCTGGTTTAAATGCGTCATCTAGTTACAAACATAGCTACTTCGTTAAAATGGAGCATGTTTTTCGTGATGCCATAAATCATGTAATGAATTTATTAAAGAAATATTTTCAGTGATTAATTAGCTCGAGTGCCAGCAGAACTAAGATAACAAGAAACAGATAAACAATGTAATTAGGATGGTTATAAATAAAATAAGATATTGTTCAAGACTCAAGCTGGTGCATTATTGAAAATTTCTTGTCTCGGAATTTTTAATAAATTAAAAGCAACGAACAAAATGTTTTTAATCTGTGAGTGCTTATTTTTCTATTAGAACAGAATCAATATTCTCTATTTATATTTTTCATTACCACAAGAAAATATTTAGAGAAATACAGATTATATTTTTTTCTAAAAATAAAATAGAAATGTAACGAGCATCTACATAACGAACATCTGCTATAACGGGGCATCTGCATAACAAGCATCTGCTGTAACGAGGCATTATTAGCATAAAATAGAATTGTTCGTAGCATAGAATAGTAATTGTTTGTGCTTTCCTTATTTAGACATCACGAATGAAATTTTTCACTGATTTAATCTTTTCAAATTATTTATCAATTATTCATCATTTCAATCCTAATTCGCGATGCTATTTTGCACAAATAAATAACTCACATAATTCTTATTTAAACGATTACAATAAATTAAAAAAAAATTATTAAAACTTTAACTATAGTCGTTCTTAGAAGTAATAAAATTGTTAAATGTTCCAAAACCAAAATTTATTTTATTGATTAATAAAGATAAAATATAGAAAATATATGGTATTTATTCTAATCATTCAACGTATTGGAGAAAATCGAATTTTCCGATATGGAAAATTTTAGTTAAGTTTCTATCATTTAATATTCTAAAATATTGATATATACAATTTGTAATTCGTTTCTTTTAGAAAGGAAATATAACTTAACCACTTTAAAATAATTAATATATTAAATCAATGAAATGTTTAACATGAAGCAAAAATGACTTATTGCTTGGCATTGAAATCGAATAAAGAATAAATTTTTTTAAAAAAAGTCATTTAAAACACTTTTCTAATCTAAAATTCATCTCCAAAAGTGAAAATCAAATAATTTAAAATAATTTTCAGCGATATTTAAATTTTCGAACAATTTTAAGCTTCTAATAAGAATTTATTCTATATACACAATTTAAACTTGTTCCTGATTGCATTAAATATATTTAAAAATATTCTTAACGAACAAAACCATTTAAATACAACGTAAAGGGCTTTGAATCCTTTTCGAACAATTTAAAATTTCTAAAGAAAAATAAATTCTAATACCCAATTTCGACTCAATGATTATTAATTCTAATAATTTTAAAAATTAATATTAACACATAAAAACGTTTAAATAAATGTACAAAAAATTTCAACTTACTTAAGTCGTGAATTGAAAAAGTGCCACGAACACAGCTGCTTGCAAAATACTGACCGCTCCTTTTTCCTATCTTAGCCATGGAGAGAGAACTTGCATCAAATCGAAAATCAAACAACTGAGTAAAGTTTGAACTCCTAGCCATTATATATAGACTTTCTGGAGCTATTCCTGGAAACGATTGCAATTCTGTAAAAGCGGACATACTTTTCCTGGAAAATATTACAAATCCGGGAACAAAACAATGTCATACACAAAAACAATTCCATATTTGGACATATGATTTTTAAACGTGCAAAATAACAAGTTTAAAAATAAATAATAAATAGTTCAATAGCTTGATTTTGTTAATTAAATCTGTATTTTACTCTTTAAATTTATAATTTTTAAATAAAAATTCTTAAAGAAAAAAAAACCTGCATAGAATTTTTAAAAACGAATTGTATTTTTGATGAATTAAATTCCATTTCTTATATGCAAAAAGTTATTAGTCAAAAGTTTAAATATCGTTTGGCCTTTTTAATGAATGCCAATAAATTTTTAAGTTGTATTAGAAATATATTCATAATCTTAAATAAGAATTTAATATTTTATTTTAGATTGCAAATTTAAATCGATATTTTTTTTTATCTTAGAAACCGTTGAAATAAAACAAGATTATGAAAATAAAATTGTTCTTAAAAGCAATATTTTACTTAAATTCAAATAAACTGAAAAGTAAATTTAGAACTAAAATATTCAATTTTAAAAAAGTGCAGCCATTAATTTTTTTAAATTGTATTATAAATACAAACTTTATCTTAAATAAAATTTTAAATATTTTATTTTAGATGGCTAATTTAAAACAATATTTATCAACAAAATTGTTAATTTATGGAATTTAATAATTTTCAAATCGATCTATTTATAGAAAATTTGATTTATAAAAATCTGCTGATTGTCACGTGAGTATATTTAGTTGCGTTTTGAAAATATAAGTCATGTGACCTTTTTAATTTATTAATCAAGCTAAATAAGATAAAATATAATCGCAAATCAAGTTAATATGTTTTAATAGTTCATTAATAACGATTTCATGGTATCGTTTATAATTATTTTTTGAGTCAGGATGTTATTTTAGCCTATTAAATATTTAAAATATTACAATAGTTTTACTAGGTATTACAATAGTTTTACTAGGTATTATAATTATTTTTATGATATATGGTGATGTATTTAACATTGTTTGTCTTTATTTTATTTTTAAATGTTTTAATATGTTTAACCAAATTTACTGAATAATAAATTTTTTTAATTGAATGAGGTTTTTTTAATTATTTTCTTTAATATGAAACGAACATTCCTTTGTAAACGAATGTTGGACAGTATTCATTTAATAATCCTGAGGTCAAAATGTTCTGTGCATATTATTTGCAGATATATTTTGATTTAAACGAAAACCTATGATAAGAATATATTTGACTGTAGTTTGAAATTATGAATTCTACATTAAAATTTTTTCAACAACTAGAAATTTTAAGTAAATAAAGCTAAAATAGGTAAAATTTTATCGTTTTGAAAATTTTTTATTTATTATTTTTATCATAAAATATTTTAAAAGTAGACATATTGCAATAAATGTTCATATAAAACAGTAAAATAGTTTTGATGATATAAAATGATGATTATTGCATGCAATTGTAGAAATTCATTCATAATTTCAATAATTCCATGCTGTAATGTTTAAAGGATCTAAAGTTTATTTCGACGGAAATCAAACAAAATCTAAGATTCATTGCTAAAAAACGTGCATATGGATATTTTGAAATAAAATATAATCTTGAAATTATCGGATGAACTGTCAAAATAAATGAAAACAATGTCCTAATAATAAAAGGAAATTATGCTGGTCCACTACAAAATCCATGTGAGGCAAAGATTTATTGTAAAATTATGTGCTTTTGGAAACGTGTTGAGTGTTATCTAAATATCAACAGCCACATTTCTGTATAAGGATATCTAATTGAAAAATTGATTTTAAAAAATTATTGCTTTATTATTGTCATATATGTTACTAGATTTATTTTTGTGGCAACACCTTTCTACCAGGAAGGCTGAAAAGTTCGTAGGCTAGCATAGAAAAAAAAATTTTTTTTTTATAGAATTTGATTTTGTTATTCAACATAGTTGCCTTCGAGGGCGATACAATGATTGTAGCGGTCATACAATTTTTTGATACCATTTTTATAGTACGATTTGTCTTTAGCCTCAAAATAGGCTTCAGTTTCGGTGATTACCTCTTCATCAGCGCGAAATTTTTGTCCAGCGAGCATCCTCTTGAGGTCTGAGAACAGGGAAAAGTCGCTGGGGGCCAGATCTGGAGAATACGGTGGATGTGGAAGCAATTCGAAGCCCAATTCATGCAATTTTGCCATCGTTTCCATTGATTTGTGACACGGTGCATTGTCTTGATGAAACGGCACTTTCTTCTTCTTCAAATGAGGCCATTTTTCCGCGATTTTGTCTTTCAAACGCTCCAATAACGCTACGTAATAGTCGCTGTTTATGTTTTTTCCTTTTAAGATAGTCAATGAATATTATACCATGCGTATCCCAAAATATTGATGCCATAACCTTGCCAGCCGACTTTTGCGTCTTTCCACGCTTTGGAGTCGGTTCATAACGTGCAGTCCACTCGGCTGACTGTCGATTGGACTCTGGTGTGAAATGATGGAGCCATGTTTCCTCCATTGTTACATATCGACGCAAAAATTCGGGTTTATTACGATTGAAGAGTTCCAAACACTGCTTAGAATCATCAATTCGTTGTTGTTTTGGGTCGATTGAGAGCTCGCGCGGCACCCACTTTGAACAGAGCTTTCGCATATCCAAATATTCATTCACGATATGTCCAACAAGTTCCTATAATATCTTTAGGGTTTCAGCTATCTCAATCAACTTCACTTTACGGTTATCAGAAATAATTTTTTGTGAACTTTTTTTGATGTTTTTGTCGGTAACAGCCTCTTTGGGGCGTCCACAGCATGCATCGTCCTCGGTACTCATTTCGCCTCGTTTAAATTTAGCAAACCACTTCTCTACGGTTGATTTTCCTGGTGCAAAGTCCGAATAATGTTTATCAAGCCAAGCCTTGGCTTCAATAGTTTTTCGCCAAAAAACAATGCTTTATTAATACACGAAATTCCTTTTTATCCATTTTTTCAAACTAACAAAGTTGCTTCACTAAAAATGCTATAACTAGCATACTAATAGTGCAGCAGCTGTCAAATTTATACACGTGTCTTTTGAAGGTTAGGGCTAACTAAAAATCATATGGATTTAATTTTAGTAGAGCCACCTTTGTATCAGCCTACGAACTTTTCAGCCCATCTGTTTAAATTCAGTGCTTTAAGGATCTATTGAAAAGCACTTGACTAATTCTATACATAAATAGATAAATTCTATACTGTCAGTTTTATATTTGTGGCATCACTCTAAGTTTATTTTGATAATATATTCTAATGGCACTTGAGCGCATTTCTTGTTGAATAAAACCTTGTAAAGAGCTTCTCTTCATTATGCATTCCTAAACTAATACATCAACTATTTTTTTTTTCCTAATGGCAATGCAAGTACAAGAAAAATAAAAATAGTAATAATAACAAAAATAACAAGGGAAAAAAATACAAAAGAATAAACGTCCAAATAATGCAAAGATGACCGAAGTCATTGCCTTAAGAGTTCTCTCGCACGCCAGTAAAGTGCTGTCTCCGAGTCGTCGCCGTCAAGTAACGCACATCGTTGGAAGTGGTCTCTGTTCGTTGGGTCTGTTGAACCACATAGGGGCAGCCAGGGTTCGGAAAGATTTTAATACGATGGAGATGTTCTGCTAGACAGTCATGGCCAGTCAGAAGTCGGAACTGGGTGACAGCATGCCGTCGCGGACTGCTGGGTATTGCTAAAAGATCTTCAGCTCTCCAACGCTTTGACTTAATCCCATCTTGAATTTATAACTTGTGGGTCATTATTTGTTTGATATAAAGTTTTATAGAATGGAATGATAGTGACGAGGATGTCATTTGAAGTAGTTTTGAGCCTCTTTTTGCTAGACAATCTGCTAATTCGTTCCCAAAAATGCCACAGTCGCCAGGTATCCACTGAAGTACCCCCGTTTCATTTTTAAAGTCAGTTCCCGCAAATGATTTTGACACTGGGTGATTTCCTCTGATGAAGGTGGCTTGGTGGAACTAATAGCCTGAATTGCGGCTTGTGAATCAGACAAAATAACCACTCTAATGAATCTATCCTCAAAATACATCAACTATTAAACAAATAAAAAACGATACGTAATATTTTGGTTGTGTTTTACTACCACTCGAACAATTTTATTTTATTGAAAATATTATTTGAAATATAAGTAATTAATGTTTTTTAATGAGAAAATCTGGGGAAAAAATTATTCAAAAATTTGCATGTCATATTTTGCATTTAATTATCGTAAATATAATGATCCCACGCATACAACCTTAAATATACAATAACAGTTAAAACTCTGCATTTCCTCTGAACTTAAGCTCTTATTCATAGAAAATTGAAGAAAGCGTATTTGATTTTTGAAATAAAAACAATTAAAACCAGTTTTCACTGCGAAATTAAACAAATTAAACATTTTTAGACGAGCAAATTTATTGAAAGTATTACGAATATAAATATTTACTGTTTTTAACAAAAAATTATTCAAAAATTAAATATCTTAAATATAGCGTATTTAAATATTACAAACATATCGTTGTATTTAAGATATTGAAATAAATATAGTGATCTCAAACAAACAACCTTAAATATTCAATAACAGCTATTAATCCAGAATTTCTCTTTTATCTCTAACGTAGAAATATCTATATCGTAGAAAACTGAAGAAACATATTTCATTTATGAAAAAAAATTTGAAACCAGTTTTTATAAAAATTAAACAATATTGAACATTTTTAGAAAAACAAGTTTATCGAAAACATAATCAATATGTTTTATATGATTTAATGTTTTTTAAAGAAAAAAAAATTCTGAGGAAAAATTATCCAAAAACTAAATAACATAAATATGTCGTATTTAAATATTATAAACATAACGCACTGAAATATCATAAATATAACGATCACAAACACGATAACAACATCAAAAATTCAATAACAGCTACTATTTCACAATTTCTCTGAACTGGAACTCTATCAAACAAGTTCGTAGAAAACTGAAGAAACATATTTCAATTATGAAAACAAAAACATTAAAACCAGCTTTTATAGCAAAATTAAACAAAATTGAACATTTTATAGATGAACAAATTTATCTAAAATATTATCAATATAAATATTTAATGTTTTTAATGAAAAAAATCTATGAAAAAAAAAAAAAACTGAAACCAATTTTTATAGCGTATAATTGAACATTTTTACACGAATAAATTTGTTCAATTATATTTTTTTAACATAAGAAAATGACATTTTTAGCTAGATTGTCAAACTAATCACTGAATATTTGCTTATTTCCTTGAAACATTAACCTTCCAGAAACATCGATTTTTTTAATTAATAAAATCGTGAATAACTTATTTATAATAGTTATAAGTACTGTGCCCATGAAATATAAAAGAAAACATTTAAGTTCTGCCTTTTGTAAATTTATTAAAGTTTGGCCTACATTACAAGGAAACGTAATTAATGTATTTAATAGTGGAAACATAGAAAAATGATTAATAATTTTTCTGAGTTTCATATATCTTGAATGTTAATACAGTATGTACCAAATTATATTGATGAACTCTGGTAAATGATAAAATCTGGGTAATGCTACAAGTAGATATCAAAATAATGGAAACACCAGTGAATAAAAATGACATTTGAGAATGCGCTTTGTAAGCATTAAAATGTAATCTTAGCTACCATTTTTTTTTTTTTAATATAAAAAAGGATGTTTCATGGTACTATGAAGTAGCTTTGTGAAGTTGTATACCTCTTGGATTTATCAAAAGGGTAAAATGTCAGATTTCAGAGACTTTCAAACAGTCCAAATTATAGGATCCCTACTAGCTGTAACAACTGAGACTGAAACATTCCAGCTTTTAGGCGTTTCTACATGAACGGTGTCTAAAGTCATGACAGCGTACACACAATGCGGTAAGACAAGCTCGGCAAAGCAAAATAGCGGATGGAAGGAGAAGATGAGTGAAAAAGAGACCGACGGATGTTGAAAAGGATAGTAATGTTTAAAAAAAGAAAAATTGCAGCCAAAGTGACCCCGAATTCAATCAGCCAATGTCATTATTGACAGTTGGGAGGAAATTTATGGCAGAGCAGCAATTCCCAAGCCACTTGTCACATCTGTTAATTCAAACGTCGTCTGCAGTGGTGCCATAACCCCAAACCCTGGCCGATTGATAAGTGAAAGACAGTTATAGTTTTCACATCAAAAAATCATCTTTCACACTTTTCCCCACTAAAGGACGGATGCACGTTTGTAGGACACCTGCAAAGCATATGATCGTGATTGTCTCCTTCCAACTGTCAAGCATTTAGTGGATCTGTCATGATATTGGCAGCCATATCGTAGTTTTCTGCTGCCCCAATCATATCCCTCAAAGGAAGGATCATTGGGAAAAAGTTTTAACTGACCAGGTCCATCCTATGATGCTAGCTTAGTTTCTTGCAGCAGATGGAATTTTCCAAGAGGATAATGCTCTTATTCATGAAGAGGGTCTTATTCATACTATCCAATCATGGTTTGATGAACACGAGAATGAAGTGAAACATCTACCTTGGCCCGCACAGTTCCCCGACCTCAATATCATCAAACCGTTATGGTCTATTTTAGAGTGATCCATCCGGAATCGGTAGCCTCTACCGGCATCTCTCCTCGAAACTATCACAATATCGCTATGAAGAATAGTTCAATATTCCTCAAAACATTATTCAACACTTGTATGATTCAATTCCCATGTGAATTCAAGCTATATTGCATGCCAAAGGCGGTCCTATATGGTAATTTAATAAAGGATTGCTTATAACTATTATTCCATTCTTTTGATAACCACCTGGAGATATGAGAAAATAACGAATCCCAATGCTTCAAAATAATATAACTTAAATTCAATAAATAGCATCTCCAGGCATTTAAATATTCTTAAATTATAAACAACACGATAATAACGTACTCAAGCAAAATAATATGGTACAAGTAGAGAAGAGTGGTATAAAAAAAACGGAACGCAATATGTACATAATTGCTGTACACGTTACCGATACTGAGATATGAATATCATAGCTGGAACGCTTTGAAGTGCTCCAGTCTTGTTTCAGTATTTTTATTTTTACATAAATTATTTATTGTTAAGAATTTTCCCCATTTTTTTGTTTTTTTTTTTCTTATATAACGCTAGGAAGGATAGTTAAGGTGGTTATAGATAATCGCAATTTTTTTCTGTAATTAAAATTAATAAAAAGCAAATTATTACACAGATATTAGTAAAATCTTATTTCAGTACAATCAACAGTGTATAAGGCGAACAATTAAACCTATGCATTAATACTTTTATAGAGCAAGTGCATATCAATTTTAAAAAATTTGTTACTATATAAAAATATAAAATATATGAAAAAACCCATTTCATTATTAAAGCTGCCAAATCATAAAATAAGCACAGTTGGGATTTGGCAACTATTACGTAGCTCTAACACAGCGTTAAGTCGTCAAATGTGGTAAGCAGAATTGTTTTCAGTTCACTTCACTTACAATGACAACCTTTTTCTTGGCGCATGTTGGCAAAAAGATTTTTTTGACACAATTCCCAGTGGTCCCTATTCTTCAATTTTGCCATTAAAGCATTCTAACTTCATGTAAGATATTTGTCTTATTTTTAAGTATGATGTCCTATTTCACCTCCTTTATTAACATTTTTTACCTCTTTGTCTTTATTTTATTTGCAAAGAAAAAAAAAAAAATGTTTAACGCGTCTAAAAATCTCTTGTTTGAGGTGTTTGGAAGCAAAGATTGTCAAATATATCTTGTCCTTACAATGAAATCTTTATTAAAATGGAGGTTTTCACGATGTTTCCTGCATTGAAATATGCAATAGAATCATGCATTCCAAATAAGGCAGCAAAAGATCTTCCACTCAATTTGTTTTTGATGCATGTAAACATATCACACAATTAACTCATTGGATTCTTGAGTGTTACTATGCTAAAACACTTCTTTGGCATATCTCGGTAACAGAAACATGTAAAACTGACTAAATGACTTCTATAATTAATATAGAAAGTGTTCTGTCCACAACTATTTCCTTGGCTTTATTCTTGTGCATCATTAATAAAATTATCCAAAAAAAGTTGATGTGAATGTCAAAATAACCTAGATTTGAATTCAATAAATTGAATTTTACATACATTTAACACACTTTTAAATCGAATTTTTATTTAACACACTTTTAAGTGAAAAATGTTTTTTTCAAATATATATTTGTTAGATTGGAAATTATTACAATGGAAATTTCTCGATAACTTTAAAATCAATTCCACCTTTCCCCAGTTAATGTATTCTTTGAAACACAAATCAAGGTATTTATTTATGCAAAAATATATATCATTCTTTCATATTAAGTAAGAAATACTATAGTTGGAGTTGATAGGCCTAAACATGCAAATGTGTATAATTACATGTGTTGCTTAGTTTATATCTTGATATACATATAAAAAAAAAAAATAATCTTGATATTTGTATTAAAAATCAATAAGAAAATTGAAAAAAAATATACTCAATTAATCTGATCTGAAGTTCAATGAAAATAATAAATTACGAACTAAAATTATTTTTAAAACTCAAATATGTTTTACTTTTAAGAAAAAAATAAATTTTAAAAAAAAAATTGGGGTTTTTTATTTTTTTTATTTTCATAGCCCAGAAATCTTCATGAAACAAATTATCCAAGTTAAATTAAAATTAGCACAATACATATTGCACTGTGTTTCATACAAAGTTATATATTATTTATCTGCTTGAAATTTTTAATATAATTTCAATTGAAAAAAAATGAATAATTTTTGAATATTTAAAATCATGCAAAATCAATCCGAATATTGTAAAAACATCCTCAATATTTTTTTTTTTTTTTTACTATTTAAGATCATAATTTTTTTCCATATCAAATTCAATTTCTACAGGAACTCCATTTTATAATTAATTAAGCTCCATTAATTTGCAGTTTCTTATATTTTACTTTTATATAATATAGAGTAAATCAATTGATATAATTTTCAATATACATGTAACTGTTTGGATTAATCTGATATTATAAATGTTTATTCAAAATATTCCTTCCTAAATGCAATAGTTATCAATCAATAAAAAAAAAAAAAAAAAAAAAAAAAGAATATATGCATGCACTTATATGTTCACTTTTTCCATAAAATTAATTAACCCATTTTACAACCTTATATTCAGGCAAAAGAGGTGAAAAACCTTTTAAAAATCAGACAATACTTTGGAACAACAAGCTGTTTTAGATTATCTCTTGGCATAAATTGAATCCAAATCTTTTCTATACATCTCTTAAATATCTTCTTTCATAAAAATTAATGTTTTAGTTATTTAAAGGTAACTATTTGCATAAGAAAATATAAACAGTAATAATATAAACAGCATAAAACCTCATACAATATTATATTAGACAAAAAAAGTATTCACATGTATATTATAAAATTAAAACAAGTAAACTAGATATGCATGACTTTTATTTATGAAAAATATATAAATACATAGATAATAAGACCAAGAAAATGATTTTTTTATATCCTTAACAGAGAAAAAGGATTCTTCTTCATAATAACATATATATATGCGTATAATAATTACTTATATTTAAATCAACTCAACACACAAGAACAGTCACAATGAGTTATTTACCTAAATTGTAAGGGGCTGATTCTTAATCCAATAGTGTCTTTTCCTATTTCAGAAACACTGCATACTTTACAAACGCTACCAGTAAACTCAGGGAAATAACTAGTTTGACACAAGGGGCACTTAACCTTAGGTTTACCTTGATAAATTGGCTTATAGGACAAACCACAAATAGAAAAGGGATTATGTTCATCATAAAGAAGTTGATGTGTATCAACAGGATTCTTCTCACAAGCTTGTAAAATCTTCCTTGTTTGTTGAGCAACCTCAGGTCTTGGGCATAACTCAAGAAGTCTACGAGCAAATGATCCAGCTGTCTTGTAATTTTTAAGCTTGAAAAATAAATTGACTGCTGTACGAAGGGTTAGAATTTGATGAACTGCCTCCAACTTGCAATGAGTGAAATAAGCGGCCATTTCACACGTTCGCTTTTGCTGCTCCAGAGTGTCTTTCGGCAAGGCTTTCCTTTCAAGTTCCAGAGTTAAACCGAGCACATATTCACGGCAGATCTCAAGAAGCTGTTGAGCTTCAGATATCTCCTGCTTGTTTTCCACCACCAGCAGTGGAATGCTCAAAAGCAGGGTCCTGAAGCGTTCAATCGCTTCTTGGAATTTCCCTGAAGTTGTGAGTTGGTAGCAGGACTGCAAACGCTCAATTAGAGTATTCAATTTGCATCCAATGGCAGGGAGGCCATTCTTTGGCCCAGCATCACTCCAATTACGAAGCATGTAGCCATGGAGAGGTGGAAGTGGCGACATCCCTGGAAAAGAGGATCGACTTCTAGCATATGAAAGCATGAATAAATCTTTAAAAGGCTCAAAATTTACAACTCCAATTTGATCGTGCAAAAGTCGGAAAGCTGTTTCAAAAGACCCAGCAAGAATATGATCAACAGCCAGTTTTGAATTATTGACCCACATTTGTGTCTGAGGTATACCACGAGTGGGGGCAACAAAATAGCCTTCTTCTCCTGAAACAGCAGCAGCAGCCGCAGCTTCAAGTTCAGGTGGTAGTTCTAAATCTTCATCTTCAACATCCCATCCACCTTCTTTGCTTTCACCTTCAACAATTATATCAACATTTCCTTCATCATCTAACATCAATTCAGCATCAGCACCCCAATCTATAAAAAAATATTAAAATTGTAATTAAACATATTTGTATTATTGAACAACCATATGAAAACTCTAACATTCAAACAGTACAATTAAATAATGTATATTTTTTTTTAAATGTAAATGTCAAAATAAATTTATTCGATGTTCTTTAAAAATTTTTTAAAAAAAACTGAATTTATTCTTTTTTTTTTTTTTCTTCATAATTACAATAATATTAATATGAAAATAACTACCACAACAAATGTTTTAGTGTCAGTTTTCCCTTACAGCCAAATTAAAATTTCATATTATTAATTCTAAGATCATTTTAATTCAGAACCCGATTCTTTTAATATATTGAAAAAAATTTTATTCCATAACACTAATATTACAATGTTAATGTTAAATTCAGTAAAAATGTTAGTTAAAAAATAATTATTTCAAATAGTATAAAGGTTCATATTTTTAACTCCAGATTTACCACCACTTTTGTAATAAGTATTTATTTAGAATGGAGAAAGTTGTAAATAAAAATACTTCCTCCTTTTTATTAATTAATAAACTTTTTCATTGGTTTATAAAATTAAAACTATTAAAATTAAAGTAAATTATATTTTGCAATTATTGTTCATTTTAATAAAAAACTAGAAATTTATCTTTTTGGAAATATCATAACTTAAATGTTCTGTGTTAAACCTTATACATTACATTAGAGATGTCGATTATCAACAAATACCTTCAGCCAAATTATCATCAACAACTTCAGCTGCCAATGCAGTTTTTCGTCCTCCCATAGCACCATCAAAGAAACCTTTTGATACACTCAACAAAGGCCAGTTTTCTTCGCATTTGTTGACTGGACATGGAGGTTGCAACAACACAGCACTAGGATCTGGATAAGGCAGAGTCACATCAGTCTTCTCCATTAGTTCTTTCAAACTTTCTGCTTCCTCTTCTAACCCATGAGTGACGGCACAAAGGTAAGCTACTGATGTTTGTCCACAAGTCTAAAGTATTACAAACATATAAAAAAATATCAAATATAATTTACATTTTTTTAATAAATAACTTGCTCAGATACGTTAAAAAATAAAATTATTTTTTGAAGGTTTTTAGTAAATATATCACCTATTTTCAATTAAAAATTTTCAATAGTTAGCTAAAACAAATAATACATAACAAATCTTGATATAATAAAAATATAATCCTTTCAAAAAACAAAACCATGTATAATTTCATTTACACAAACTCATTGTATTGTAAAATTTGGATACTTATTCATAATTTAGTTACTGCAAAAAAAATTGTCCCTTTTATTTATTAAAAACATGTATATTTAACTAAATAATTATCAATAACTCACTTTTTTTTTAGCCACATGCAATTATAATCAGAAATAAGATCTTTAAATGAAATGAAAATATAGTGAATCACATTCAAAATAAATAACATAAAATGATTTTAAGTCTAAATAAAAATTCACAATTAAATAAAAACATCAACTAAATATTTTTAGTCATTTCTAGAAGAATTTCCATTAACTTATCCTTAAGCAGCCTAATTAATACATATGTCCCTAAATATTAAAGCACATATGTAATACATAGTAAATTATCAAAATTTAACTAGTAAACAAAAATATTATTAGAAGGTTAAATAACTTTCAGTTCACTAATTACAAAATAATCTAAATTTTTAAAATTATAGAAAAACAAATAAAAAAATTAAAAATATTAATGTATGTATATATATATATATATATAGATATATTTCAACCATTTTATTTTTAAAGCAGCTATTTAAAATGTAGAGTAAAAATCATAGTTGCAAATTATAACTACATAATCAGCCATAAAAAAGGCTTATACACTAAAATTTTTGTCTCTTCATTTATAGTTTTTTTTTTTTTTTTTTTTTTTTTTTTGGTTATATAGAACTTCAGATTTTTTTTGCATAGTTTTTTTTTTTTTTTTTTTTATTATCATATTTACATTATATATAATTAAATGGAATACCTTCAATATCTTTACTCTTTCTGCAACATCCCCAAGGTATAATGCATTCTGAAACTGTCCACTGGTATCCTTACGTATCTCAGCAATTTTCATCATTTTCCTCAGTTTTTCTAAGTTTCCAGTAATTAGATACAAGAAGGATAGTTTGTCAAAGTTTTTGGTTCGCTGATATGCCATTTCTACAACCTATAAAAATATACAAAATTTTTTTTTAAATATACAAATCAATAGATATATGATATAAAATAAAAAGGACTCCACTGACAAATTTTCAACTCAAAAGTTAATAAAATAACTGAATAAGACAAAGTTTTTCTTTCTATAAGATATTCAATATCTTCATTCCAGTATTTTTCTTCCTTAAATGCGCATACTATGGTTAATAATTCTTACATATACAATGCATATTACGAAAAATTCTTTACATTTTTACATATTTCAACAAAATGTCTTATGTAAAATCAAAGTAAATATTTGAATTTTAAAATAAACACTTCAGAATAACACATAAACACACAAAAAATATAAGCAAATATAATGAGAAATAAATCCTCTACTACATCAGCATAAAATCTTAAAAATTCATTATAACATCCCAAGTAAACCTTATCCAGGAATGCATATCTTCAAGAGATTATAAACCATTTTATTTCTACTAGATCCAAGTCAAAACAAATGTATTCCAATAACATGGAAGAACCATAGTTTTAGGAGCAGCAAGTAATAAAACTAACAACTTTTTTATAAAAACAACTAACTGCACTGCCAAATGGCAGTGCAGTTAGTTGTTTTTATAAAAAATTACGACTCTCCATGGCATGAATAGTTTATGGTATCCAACTGGACGAAGATATATTTGGTTTATGGCTGGGGAAGTCCCTAATGTTATAACTGGTATGAGGCTATTAAAAAGTAATTGACAAACTATGATTAGTAATTGAAGTATACATTTTTAGAGTGGTAATTTATTGCTCATGATTGGAACTTTTTAAACAAATAATTAAAATGATTCAAAAGAATTTTGAGAAACCATCCAAAATATGGAGGATTTATATATATATATATATATAATAATCAATAAGGAAATATAAATATATTATAAAACTTTAAAAACAAAATTTATTTTTTTTTCCCATATTTAGAAAGCTTTATGTAATAAATTATATAGAGAACAAGATTGTTAACCAGATACACGAAAGAAAATTTCAAAAGATACGGGAAAATAATGGATACTAAACTTGCATTACATTATACTGGATATATTTGCATCAACAAGTATAAATCTCAAAATATCAAGACAAGACTGGATATCATGAAATATGTTCCAATACAAACACAATAACATGAATGAATAATAAAGTAACATGGATGTGGCTAAGAATAAAATTCAAAATCAGATTCCTTTCAATTATAAATATTTATACGAATTATGAATATAAATAATAATTTATACACTTTATGTAATTATATGTAACAAAGCCCTACTTATTTAACATAATAAACACATTTATTTTTTTATTTCTTTAAATTAAAATGCTCTCCATATATAAAACACACATTTAAAACTATGTATTATAATCAGATTTGTTTATGCCCCACCTAAAGATATATATAGATTATGGCATATAAAAGATTTTCTTATAAACTATACATTTAAAACATTTTAAATTAATGAACAATGTAAAATAAAGTTTCCTAAATATGAAATAAAACAAACACAATCATAAATAAACTTACTTGATGATTTCCATGCAATAAAGCAGCTTCTCCTAATTTTTCCCAACATGCTTTATCATCCAAAATTCTTGCAGCATCTAATGCAACCTAATAAAATCAAGTTTAAGTTTACTGAAATTTACACATTTTATTTTAACTGTAAATCTTGAATTTTATAGATTTGAAAACATTTAAAATAATTTTAATAACTCACTTCGATATTTCCACATTCCAGAGCAAGAGCAAAGCGAGTCTTTTCATCTTTAACAAAATGTAGAGCAACTTCTGGATAACCTTTCTTTTGAAGGTAGGCAATGATCGACTGCCCAACCAACTTGGCATTTCTTACCATATGTAGAACCTGAAAGTTTAAAATTTATTTAAATTTCTTATGGGAGAGGGGTCAAAATAATTACAAAAAATCTCTCATGAAAATATTATATACACAGAATATTTCTGTATATAAGCCAAACATTTTTAATATCTTTTTAAAGGTTAAAGTATAGAGTTGGCTTATTTAAAGATCTGCTAATCTTACAAAAGTGTAAGTACTTTTTGTCGGATGAGTATGTGATAAATTGTCAAATGTTACAAAACAACACACGTTTTCATATAACACCAAATATCATTATAGCAAGCATGTTTTATTTCTTTAGTTTATTTCTTAAGTTTAAAAAAATTTAATTTTAAATTAAATACATTGCTTTTTTTATTAAAATTAGTGTCTTTACATTAAAAATTGTTTATATTGCTGCTTTGTTATGTTGTCGCCAAAATGAAAAACCTGATGTTGGCAAATTTAAGCCTGGTTAACAAAAGTACCAAAACCTACACCATAAATAATAATAAAACACTGTATATAATTAATGCTGAGGAATTTTTTTTTTATTTCACCTTACCATAACCTTTTGCCTTTTTTTATTTCACCTTAGGTTTTTGAATTGAATTCGTAAATTCTTTTTAAGAAAAAACACGCTCTCGGTTTATATGCAGATAATCTTGTATTTGAAAATATATGGTACATTGAAAACAATCTCTATTATTTTAAATATCTTTTATAAGGCATTTCAAAGTATTAAATACAATACATTGTATATATTCCTGCATCTAATTTCAAATGACATTTGTTTAATTTGAGAATTTTATCTGCATAATGTTTACCCTTTTCTTTCGGAAGAGACTGGAATTGCATATGTGTGATTCTCATATCTTTTGAAGTCATTCATTCGAAGATTTTCCCAGACTTTCAAACAATGATGTAATAAACTGGCAAGTGGTAAGGAAAAATGCTTGAGGAAGTAAATGATTCAGTAAACAGAGTGGGTTGTATTTAATGCAAGTGTGTAAAATAATGTTATTCTAGATTTTTAAGAAAAGGGAGACAATTTGGAACCAGAAAGCAAATCCAACCAAATGAATTCATAGAATTAGTAGTCACATGTTTTCTTTATCATTTGTAGCTATGATTTTAAAGTGAGCACTAAAGGTTTTAATGCATTGCACTTGCATTAGTTAAAATACAGTTGTTCTGGTGTTCCTTTTAGTAGTAAATATGGCTCTTGCCAAATGAAACAGTGCTGGTTTAAAAAAAAAAAAATAGACAATTCAGGTTATGAAATCAAGCTGCAGCAAGAATGTTTGATGTTTCCATATTTGAGTGAAATTTAATAATTAATATATTAAATAATAAATGTGCTTTGCACAAAGGAGTAATGAAATTGCCTTCCTAGAAGAAAATATTATGAACAGGATCATAGAAAATCGCCAGAATGGATTAATTCTAACAATATACAGCGTTTATTTATTTGCCTTAAAATGGGCAGAAAAGAAGGCAAAAGAGAATTCTTAAAAGCAACTTTGAGCTAGTATAGTCTATTTAAGGCACAAAATAATTTAGTTATACATGAAAAAAAGTTTCACAAAGTTTCCAAAAGTATATTATTGACTTATGACAGCAAAAATTATTTAATGTCATGTATTGAAAATATGGATGAAACTCCATATTTGTAATATGATAGGAATAGAACAAATGATGTGAAAAGAACAAAAATGGTTCACAAAAACAGTTCATGAAAAATCCTCCTTCACTCTAGTACTTTCCTGTTTAGCAAATAGTAAAAATTAAAGCCTATGATTATTTTTAAAAGACAGACAATGCTGAAATGTAATTTCTCATATATTTTCTTTTATGTTCACAGGAAAGGATTGATGGACTAAAACGATGTAAAATTATTAAGAAATGTTTGGGAAAAGCAACCTGATACATTAGAGAATCGAAAAAAGTCTTTTAGTTTAGGACATGTTCAGATCTTAACTAACAGATAATACAAAGAAAATGTTGGAGAAGTATAACACAGACATGGCAGTTATTCCAGGTGGATTAATGTTATTAGTTCAACTTTTACATGTGCATAAGTATCAATAAACCACTCAAAGAGAATTTAAAAAGACAGTGGAAAAGATGGATCTATCACTTTTATATCTGGAGTATAAAATGCAACTATAAATTATCTTATTTTTTTTGTATTAAAAGGGTATGTTATACACTGGAAAATACAATTTCTCACAGAATACACAAGAAAAAAATTGTTACTATTTAAATTTAGTTCAACAGCATAATTTAAGTTATTGGACCAAATGAAAATAAGAAATGGGCTATTAAAATAAAATATTTTAAATGGTAACATTAAGTGACTAATAAACCATGGTCAACTACACAAATCACTGGTAGATGACATGTCCTGAATTTTAATAAAAATTAATATTTAAATGAATTATATATATAAATTTATGAACATCTGCATGATATTACATTACACAATTGTTAATTTCAATAGTAAATTTCACAACAAAATGCAAATTGCTTAGATATTCCATTTTTATTTTTACTCAAAATTAATGATACTAAAAATAATCATTAATGAATAAATAATGAATTTATACAAAATATTTTTAAAAATTATGTAATTTTAGAAACATGGGAGTTCAAAAGAAACAACTTTCCATGACGGAATGTACTCAAAACTAAACTGCTTCATTAATTTTCTTAAGTATTCAAAAAAACGGTCAAAAAATTTTTGAATTAAAATATTCTGCATAGTAACTTTTTTCATAAATTATGCATCAAAATTCATAAAAAATTTTATTATTATTATTCAGTTTGCAGGAAATGAACATCAAGAAAAAAATCTAATTTAATGTTTTATATATGATTTCCTAATTTAACAAAAATTCACCTAAACATAATATAAGAATCATTTATGTTTAAATGGTGACTACTGATTAAATATCAATTAAATTTCTACTTATCAATAAGCTACAAAATCCTTCTTAAAACTAGATATGAAATTTTTTTCCACCATTAATTCTATGACTGAATTATTAAATTATATTTCAGATCAACAAAATTTTTACACAATTTACAAATAATGACAACAAAGAAATCGAACATTCTATGTGCTATACAATAGAATAAAACTTTAGATATATAACATAATTCAGATTTCACAAATGTTCAAAAAGTGTTGTTACCTCTTCATATTTTCGATTTACTAGAGCAAGCTTAAATCTGTATTCAGTTGGATCAATAGTTAATACTCTAGGCCTGCATTCTCTATCCAAACAATAGATATTAGAATCTTTAACTCTCGTAATGTAGATGGGGACATCCAGAGTACGAATTATGCCATGATCACTAAAATATGCAAATAAAGATAAAATGCCTAAATATAAATATTTTTGATTCTTAAATCAAAGTCAAAAAATTCTTTACAGTCATCATAAAATGAAAATGTTCATAATTGTAATTCACTTTTAGAAATATTTTTTTTAAAAAATTAATATTTTTAATTTAATTATTTTATAAATTTTTAATTTTTTGAAATTATACATACCAAAAATTACAAACATCCAAGAAATTAACTATTATTTTCATGCATACTGTCCTATCTAAATTTTCGATCACAGTATGCATTCATTGCAAAAAATTAACAAAGAATAAATAATTATGAGATTTACCAAAAATTAATTATTAAAATATATGAATAATGTTCGTAAAAAATGAATATTAAAAATCATCTTAATTTTTTAATAAATTACATAGCAGTTAAAATCTAAAATATTGCAAACATTAACACAAAATTTACTTTTATATTTTTAGAATAAAATATATTATTGCATTTTGAAATTATTAATGGAAACAGAAATACAATTTGTCCTGTAAGCACTTTCAAGTTATTATATTCTCATCTGTAATTGTTTTTGCAAATCAATATATCATTAACAAATTTAAGTTATTTCACTTACACAAGAATACAGAGAGTAATAAAAGAAAAAATTTAAAATTTATTTGAATCCTAAAAAAATCCTTATAAAAAAGGATTCAAATTGAAAATTTACATTTTTCAAGAAAATAATTTGGTAACTTACCCATTTGTTAAGGCATATTTAATGTGATTGGAAGTTGTGTATATAAAGACACTATTGTCATCCCAGGATCCACTCTTCACTCTACTGTTTTCTTGAATAGTACACAAAACATCTAATCTGCGATTGCATATTGTGATAACATGTTTGCTAAAGAAAGCAACATGTGTCATGTCACTGCTCCAAATCACATACTTGACTCGAGCTGTTTTCACAGTTGCCAATAACCTTTAAAAAAGAAAAATAACAATAGTTTAATTTAAAAATAAAAATTGCAGTATTTACTATCTTCAAAAATGTTTTTATTTGAACATTATGAGTATAAATGTAATCTACACAAAAGATTTAAAACATTTTGTGATAAAATTAAACTGTAAAGAAATTATAAATCAAACAAAATCAAGCCAATTTTTTAAACCATATTCTGATTCTCCAATATATTTAAAAAAATGTTTTAAAATTTAATCACATACTATAAGAAATTCACATCTTGTACAATATTTTCAGTTTAAAAGAGGGGAGTTAATATACAAGAACAAAAATGGTTTAACAATTAGTGGTTTATTGAAATTCACCTTTAAATATTACAAAAATATATAGTTGTTTTACAGAACAAAAATAAATCCACTAGTAATAATTAAAATTAAAAATTTACATAAAGGATAAAATGTTTCAATATTTTATCAAATCTATGCAAATTGATTTAAAGCAATTTTTAATAATTAATGAAATATTTGGTTTTAAACCTTTAATTGTAAATGTTTTCTTCCTATATTCTGAAAACTTTAATGATTACTAATCTTTAGTTTTATATTAAAAAAAGATTTTTAATTATACATAACTAAAATGTATTTCCATAAAAACATTAATCGAAAATTATTATAATTAATTATATATAAGAAATAATATTTTGCAAAAATCACAATTTGAAGTCATCCATATTTTTTTATCTTAGTTTTTTTTTTTAATAATAGTGCAAACTGATACAAAATTTTAAAATCTGTTTCACAATTATAAATAGAAAAGCTAATATATATTATTTTGATTTGATTTTTTTTTATTTTTTACAGAAAATAATGAAATACAAAATATATAAGTATTCACATAAGATTTGCATGTTTGTCATAAATAATAAGAAAAATTAATTTCTATTAGAATATTTAAAAACTGAATGCATCTTATTCAGATACTGAAGAATATTTTAAATAATAAAAAAAAATTAAAAATACCTATTTTGTTGTACATCAAACAAAATAAGGCCATCAGAATCCCTCAAGAGCAGCATACCAGTTCCAGCATAAAATATTTCATCACAAGGTGGAGCTTGTACTTTTTTAGTTACTTCATTTTTCATATTTTTTATGACTAGCTGTAAGACACAATGAAAGAGCAATTTTAAAATGAAGTATTCTATAAATGATTTAAAATTTCTACTATACATTAATTAAATAAATACAAAGTAAAACAAAATCATCATACCAAATTATATGAAAGAAATTACCTTGCAGTTCAAAAAATTAATTATAGAACATAGAAATTCAAATAAAAATTTTTTTTTTAAATTTAAATTCATATTAATCTATTACAATGACTATTCCACAGTATTATGATTCTGGAATCTTAAAAAAAAAAAAAAAAAAACATGGTACACTATACATTATTTTTAAACAAATTGTATACATATTCTAAATTATGTAGTTTTATAAATTTAAATTCGAAAATATGATAATTTTTAACAAAAGATAAATGTTTTATTTTTATACTTCAGACAAAAACCATACTATTAGAGATTTCTATAAATTTTTTTCTAATATATATATATATATAACTTTAAAAAGTGAAATAAAGATTATAAAAATACTTAGAAACCTTTAAGTAGAATTAAATTATGTCTGCAAAAATAAAAGGAAATTACTAGAAATAATACACTGCAATAACTTTAAAATTCACATCTAATCTGCCTAATTAATGACGATACAGAAAAATATTTGTTAATGATTAATATTTTTTTGAAATTTTAGCATGTTCGTAATTTTGCATAGTGAACATAAGCTCTGCTATTTTTAATATGCCTGCTTATCTATTATTAATTAATGAGAACTGATTGCTGATTGAAGGTTTAATTCATATGGGGAAAAAAATTATTTATGGGTGACCTCTTCCCATATGAAGACTTATGGATATTAAAAAGTCTGTTTGAAAAACATAAATGACCATGTTAAGAAATTAATAAAAAAAAACTATAAATAATGTTTTCAAATCAATAGCAGAAAATAAATTATTCATTTTAGTATTTAGAAAAGATGCAGTTACAACTATTATCTATGCACTTAATATTTTATCTATGTGTAGTGTGACCCTTTACTGCTTTTAAACCACTTTTCTTAAACCTTAAATAATCTAAACATTGAGCTATAACAATGAAAGATAATTTAAAAGAGAATCATCTATCTTAAAGGCAAACATTAAATGCTACTATGTTTTCAACATATGAAATAATTTTTCTTTTACATTTTAGAATCTTCAAACTCATCAATTTCTTTTTGTCTTTGTATCTTAAGAAAAAGACATCTTTCTTTTCTGCTAACAATCTTATTGTCTTACTTCTATGGGTAGAGCTCCAATAATATGAGCTAATCAAGACTGCTCAATTGCAGAAAATATTTTTTTATATATTTTTATTTATATTTTTTTTTAATATTTTATTTTTAATACATTTCTACCATTTACCTAAATCTTGTAATATAAAAATTGCGTTATTTTTCATAAAATTTTTATAAAAATTAATGATAGTTTAAAAGATCCAATTTAAAAATTCTTTTTTTTTTTTTTTTTTTTTTTACATAGCTCGAGTTTAGTTTCATAACTCATTTATAGTAGAAAATTCTTGTAATTGTTTTTTGTACTACAATGAATGAATATTCTTTTCAACATATAATACAAATTAATGCAATTTGTACTTGAAAAAAATTCTAGAAGTTTCAATACCACTAAAGTTCATCAAGTTTTTAATTTATATTTCCTTTTATTTCTTATTTAGAATACAGTTATTCTTTTTATAAATTTAGTTTGTTAAAGAAATCTTTACAAAAATTATTTCTCATGTCAAGTCAGAAAAACTCACAATATATATTTTTTCTTAATTTATAAGTGCATTTTAATACAGAAATGAACAAACAATCTGAAAATATTACATGTAGTAAGTACAAATGTAGAAGAAAAACCTAGCTCAATTTTCACATAGGCATGGCACTTTAAATGCTGTAAATATCACATTTGTATCATACTAAAAAATCCCCAATAAAAATTATTAAAATAAATGATATTTAAAACATTTAATAGTATATCAATAATGGAATCCTGAGGAATTATTGTAAAAATATAACAGTTTACGCAAACTTACTGTATGAGTACGATCCAAAACTGCAAAGCGATTTCTTGCAATCCATACAGCAGTCAATCCAGATGATCGTTTACATTCAGATGCTTCACTAAGTTGGGAATCAATTTCCTTTGGAATCATATACAAATCATAAGTACTGTTATCAATATTGTTGGTACGAGTGCAGACTAAAACAGCATTCTCAACATGATTATAGGAAATGCTACAAAAGAAAATTTTTATTAAGAAAATTAAATATTAAAATCAATCATAAAAAAAATGTTTATAAATGTTGTAAAATATGTGCAAATTATTATGGATTCTCTTTAGTTATTAAGAAAAATAAACAATTTGAATGAAATACAAATTATTAGAAAAACTAAAAAAAAAAAAGGTTTCTGTAAGAGTAACAAAGAAATCTTTTTGTCTATTACATTTTCAATCTTGTGCAATTAAACTAGACTTCAAAAAGAAATCTTGTCAGTTTGTATAAAAACAAAGAAAATTTTTAATTATTTTTTTTCAATAATTAAAAAAATAACATTTATTCTTATTCAATAATGTACATAAATAAGTATACAAACAATACCGCATATTTCTTATCAAAAAGAACTGTTAATATATGTATGTGATCTTCACTTAAATAGATTAATAAATAAATTTAATAATGGTATGCGTAAATTTAATGATATAATTTTAATGATAATGATGTTTTTGGACATAGAATGCTCATATTACTTTTTAAAAGTGCTGTGCAGCAATATGTAAAAGATTTATGCATATTTTTTTCCTATATCAAAATTTAATCTGTAATAAATCAGTATGTACTGGTAGCATTTATATCTTGATTTCTCTAAACTAACAAATTTTATTTTAAATTTCTATTTAAAATAAAATGTTACAATGTTAGATAATATTATAAATTACAGCTACAGTTGCAAATGTGCATCTATCACTGTTGATGTATACTTGAGAAAATATTGGTGTTCATTATGATTGAAAGATAGTGATGTATATCTGCCACTTAGTTCCATCTGTCTTTCTGACAATGAGTATTTAAAATTATCTAAAATTGTCCACGATACTACTAAAAAGTCTCATTTGATGACTAAATCTCTAAATACAAATTGAGCTGATGATTGAATTTGAAATATTTACATAAATAAAAGATTTAAATAGTCTAATAAAGGCCACAGTTAAAAAGAAAAAAAGAAAATTTTCATTCAATTTAGTTTAATGCAACATAACTTATTCATGAAACAGCAAAAAGTTATATTTGAAACAATATATCTATAAGAATAGAATATAAGAAATGGTAGATGAAAATAATTTAATCACATTAAATATTCATTTATTTAAGGAAACATTGCTCCTTTCTAACACAATACATCAGCATTAACAAAACGAATGTTGCTATCATTTTAACAGCCCTCTGAAGGTTTAATTATTTATATTTCTGCAATTAAAACTTCATTATTTTTTTTACTCCATCAAATCTGTTTTTAAACAAATTAAAATTTATTCAAAGTTTAATAATCATTTTTGTCTTTAAAAATCAGATTTATTTTTTTATTTTTTTTAATCACTATTCTGCCATACCAACCTTCCTAATTCAAAATTCTTAGTCGACTATGCTAACTATATGTAGATACAAATAAATGGTTAAAATACACATAAAAGAATTGTCAAATAATTAATTTTT
Organism: Caerostris extrusa; assembly: GCA_021605095.1. Classification (NCBI taxonomy): domain Eukaryota; kingdom Metazoa; phylum Arthropoda; class Arachnida; order Araneae; family Araneidae; genus Caerostris; species Caerostris extrusa. Next base: position 35,038 of record BPLR01009667.1, on the reverse strand, counting down.
ATGTCAACAATACAGCTTCTAATATATCCAATGAAATATATATGTATGGCTGTATAGTAATAATTTGATTTCATAATTTATAATATATTTCACTTGTTTCTATAACTTCTTGATATGTTAATTATTAAACTAAAAGTACTTGAGTATAAAATAATGAAACACCCAATTCTAGCAAATGCTTAAAAATATACATTCTTTACAAAAATTAAACAAAAACGTAAAATAAGTATTCACACCTGTAATTTGTTCATTTCTTAAAAATTTCTCAATAAGAACAATTTAATATGCAAGAATTTATAAACAATAATCAAGTACATAAAAAAAAGTCAAAAAATGATTATTATATTAAAAAATATGAATTTAAAAAAAAAAAAAAAAGGATTAGATATTTATTAATTTCAGTTAAAAAATAATTGGATATCAAAATAGCAAGGATAATATGAATTTGTATCAAATGAAATAAGAAAATATTTGCATTTATTTATGCTAATCTATGCAATCACAAAACCCTTAGTATATAAAATTCATGTCTTAATTCAAATCTACAAAAAACCAATGTAACAATTCATTTAGAGGGCTATTGCCGATAAGTAAGAAATCGTGATTAATCTGTCATGTGTACACTAATAAAATGCATATTAAGATTGTTCGATAACCATTAAGCAACTTTCTAAAAGTAAAACCTACTTGCACATCTTAATCATTTTATCTTATTTAAATAAAAAATATACAAACAATAATTAAAGGATTTGCAATGCAAATCATTTACAAGACAAATGTTATCATTAAATCAAATAATATCATGTTTTCAGAAATAAACATTATAGAAATATACTTTTGGAAAATTTCTTTGTTAGAACTATTTTAATCAATATAATAACTATGACATATTTTAAAATATTAACTAACATGAATTGTATCATACCTGAACACAGGACTACGATTGCCTCCACGTAAATGAAGAAGAGCAACATCTTTAGATGCATTGAAATCCAATCGTCTTAAAAAACGACCCTTGACATAATACAGCAAATTGTTCTGGACAGCAAAGGATGGTCGTTCCCTTTCTAATTTAAAGATGATCATACCACAATCATGGCCAGCAGCAAAAAGATTGAGACTGGGGTGAGCAGTCATGATCCAAAATCTATCATGCTCCCGTCGGAAGGTGTAGAGGGTTGTTCGTTTCACCATGTCCCAGACACGAATACTTTTATCTTCAGCATTACTGAGAATTAAATCTTGCCTGAAAAAAAAAATAACGAATTAATTTAATTAGATGCAAATTTATTTATGACCATAAAAGCATTTTAAATATAACTTGTAATTAAAATGTTAGGATTTTACAACTATTCTTCTATGAAAGAAATCAATGAACAAACTTTTATTTAAAATTAAAAGAAGAAAATGTTCAAATGCACTATTAGTGCCCTTAATTGTTCATTGCTATATTTTGCCACTAAACCTACCTTCAACATACTCTAAAATAAAAATTTTAACTTTCATTATCAAAAGTATCCAGTACATAAATAAACTAACTTTTTATTTTTTTTTTATTTTATTAATTTCCTTAAATAATAAATTCTATTTTATAGTATATTATTTACTCTGTTCATTTTACTACAAAAATGAACTATAAAACAGACAACCTGTAATTTATCTAAAAAATTGCATACAATAAAAAAAATATTTATTCTTCATTTCATTTTTACATATAAACAATATAATATATAATAAAATATGCTAAAAAGGTATATGAAGTGTTAGATGCATGATATTATGTTTATTTGATAAATGTTTTACTATTTGATTAAATTTCTATAATAAAATAGCCCCAAAATACACTAATAAATTATATTTATTGATATATACATGCTGCTCAAAATGTCCAAGAGGAATGATGAATAACGCCACCAGAACGTTTTCAACTATGATCTAAACAGGGCTTTCTAATACTGCAACATGTCTTTTTCACTGTTACATTCCCTTGTAAAATCTGCTTATTTCACCCCGCTTTACATGCCTTTCCACTTTTGCCTTTTCTTTTTTTTTACAGATAACTTAGATATTTATTAAAATAAATTAAATATTTCAATGCAGTTAGCAGCAATCACAGTAACATTGTTGAACAAAATTTTAAACTGAAACATGTCTTTTAACAATCCCATACAATATATTATGGTTTCCAGAAACAAACATTTATTAACAGCTAATGTCTTGATAATCAACAGAGTTGCAACTCTTGCTGTTAGAATAAAAAATTAATATAGATAATATACACATGCAGGCTAGTCAGATCACAATAGTAATGAAATTTTTTATTGAATAAGGTTTATTTCAAGCAGCATTGCAAATTTAACAATAAAAACCAGTGTGAAATTGAACAAAGCATTCGCTCTTATAAATACTTTTTCCCTCAGGTATTATCTCCTTCCTAAAATCAACCCTATGGTTAACAAATTTTGAACATTCGGAGATGAGAAAGTGGAGATTCTAACCAAGAAGAAAAAAAAAATGTTGGGGTGAAAATTGAGACAATAAAATAGTATAAAAAATAATGTCAACCATGAAAAATTTGCCAATCACAAAAAGTTATCAAATTGGGGCAAAACTTAATTTATCCTAAATTGGATAATTTTTCAAGAATATAGATCTAATTTTTAAAAAGTTTTTCAGTTAATCTAGGGTTTGTATTTGAATTATCTTTGCTCATTTTGATAAGATTTGAATGTAAATTGCGGCTATGCATAGACGGATGCATACATAAAAATTTTGACAAATATATATATTCATAGCATAGTTGAGAAGGCAGGTTGGGTTACATAAAAAAAAAACTGATCAATAAAATAGAATTTGCTCACAAAAATTAAGACATTTATCAAACAAAAATATTTTTTCATAAAATTTCTTACCTTGGATGAAAGAGAACACAGGACACATTATTATAATGTCCTCGACAAGTATCAACTTCCCATGCTTTAGAATCATTCATCCTCCATAACTTTACTTGTCGATCATCAGCTCCAGATACAATAAGAGGCACAGTATTGTGAAAAGCAGCCCAATTAACACCCCTGTCATGACCTGAAAATTACAAGAAGGAAATAAGTTTACATATCATTAGAAAAATTTCAGTCATTTTTTTAAAGGAGCAAAATTCTTTCATAGAATATATATAAATAAATACAGGGAAAAACAATGTTTTACTTTAATGACTATCAAGAAAATTTTTTTAAGATTTTATAATCAATCATGTGTTACAAATTAAAAATGTATAAAACCATATAAAATTATACTACAATTAATTTTATTAATTACAAAAGCAGATGTCTTAAAATGGAATTTACAAAAATAAAAATTTTAATAGCATATTTGATTTTGAATTTAAAAAAGCATTAGAACATAGGTTTTATAACTAATAATTAATGCTATATAATACTCAAGAGCTGATACATTTAAACTAATGATCTGTTTTAAACTTTAATAAAAAACATACTTTCAAATACTATAAAATTTAATTTATGCATTTAAAACAAAAACAAATTATGTATTTCATTAAAAATTATTGAATTCCTAAAAATAATAATACAAATAGCTTACCCATTCATTCAATTTTTTTCTTATTGCTACTACAATTATTTATGATTTTTATTTGATTTTAAAAAGTAATAAAATTGAAAACAAAATTTTATAAAATTTTTCTAATTTTTAAGAATTACTATAAAAAAAAAAAAGCATAAAATTGGTGAAACATCTAATAAATCTCTAACTTATAATGCAATTTCTTAGAATATAAGCAAAAAAAAAATTAAAATAAATTCTATTAATTTTTACAATAAATGTAATTTCATAAATAAAAAAATCTTAAATAATATAATGCAAAAATATTATTTAGAAGCATTTTGTTAGTATTCACATGCAATTATCACAGCATTTGAAAAAATAAATTAAAACCTCCATTTGATAAACTTATACTTGAAAAAAATATACAGAATCAATTTTAAAAATAATCTAATAAAATAATAAATGAGTATCAAATTTTTCTAATAATAAAAATTAAAAATAAATCTATAACAATGTATCAGAAGTGCCAAATAAATCTGGGTGAAAGATTCTTCAAACGTTCTTCTAAATCTCAAGGGCCACATTATTATTGTTAACAAAATATCTTCTAAGTAATATTTTTGTATTCTATAGAGTATAAATATTGATTTTATTTTCTATTCTACATTATGCACAAGAATTTCTACCTTCCAAAACATGTTTCACAACAGCATCAGATGTTCCAAACAGATCTGTATGTGAAGGGTTTTTCAAATGCTCTTCTAAACCTCCAGGTCCAGGAGCCACATTCTTTTTACGAAGACCAGATATGTCCCAAACACGAACAGTTTGATCTAAAGATGCTGAAACCACTAAATCTTCTGTAGCATGAAAATGAGCACACATAACATAGTGATTGTGGCCAGTTAAGACACAGATGCATGCACGAGATTGCCAATTCCAGATTCTAATAGTTTGATCATCAGATGCACTCAAAATCCAAGGATACTCATGGTGGAAAAATGTAGTGCGAATATAATCCAAATGGCCCATCAAAGTAAAGATGCATCGTCTTTGTTTATAATTCCATACCTGAAAAGAAATCAATTGCTTTTAATTAAAAATAAATTCTCTCTACATCAACTACCTATGTACTTAATGAAGAAATTTACATTAAGTTCTAAGTTTTGATAAATGGAATATGAAAGTCTTTAGAAATCATAATTTGTTAACAAAATCTAGTCTATGTTTAGATGGTAAAAAGTCGTATTACTTCGAAGAAGTGTGGCAAGTTTATCAAATAGTTTTTAATGCCTTTAAGATCTATTCTATATGTTATGTTCAATTTAACATCTTAAAAGTATTGATGTCTTTATATGGAAATTACCAGTTGAGAAAGAAACTTAAAATTTCAGAACTTGGTTCAAGATATTTCTAAACCTGAATAGCAGGTTACCACAATAAATAGAAAATAAATTTAAACACTTTCAATCCATTCCTACACTGAATGGCCTTTCTTAGTAGAAACTGGGATTTGGGAATTGTTATTAATGCAGAGATTTTGGGAAAACATAATTTCTACATTTCAGTCATTCTGAATATTTCTGCATTCAGTTTCACATTGCAACTTTTGGTCCTAGACCACTAGTTGATTAACAAAGCCTCAGGCAAAATAATGGTCAGTTGGATGTGTCATTTTTATTGAAGCAAAATTTCTAATTAAAACTTCTTTCCATAACAGAGATTCATAACATCACAATTATTTTCTAATGTCATATCTGACGGGATCAAAAGTTGCAAAACACAAGGATGGGCATTTTCGTAGCCAGAAGTGTGGGATTAAACGGTATTCCAACAAGAAATTTTATCCTTAAAACTTAATATGATGCTCATATTAAACTTCAAGGTATGTCATGATAAAAATTTGATTTACTAATAAATACATGAGAGATTAACATTATTGCATACGGATATTAAATCAATAGTTAGAAGAAACCTTGAAAAGAATTTAAAATTAAAAGAAAATGCTCTAATTTCATACTTGATGTACTATTTATTTACCAAGATGTAATAATAATAACTATATACCTTGTATAGGTAACTATATACCTTGATGTAATTTATTTAAAAGATAAAACACAAATTCATGTAATTTTATTTATTACACAAAATTATTCATTAGATTGTAAAACAGAAAAATTACTTTAATTTTGTAATCATCACCGCCAGATACAAATAATGGTTGTTGATTATGAAAGCAAATTCCTCGAACCGGCCCATCGTGTTCATCAAACTTGTCCAGTAAAGTACACATACGATAATCCCACAGCTGAATTATTCCATTATGTAAACTCGCAAGAATCCATGGTCTATTTGGATGGAAACTCAGCCCTTTAACGCGGGCTGACTTAGTTTCAAATTTTGTTAACATTATCCCTTCGCTGACACGTTTACCTATGGTTAATTCTTATATTATGACAACACACAACTTTCGTTTCGTATTACGACAGCAGTAAGTCGATATCAATTAATAAACTATATATCGATTTAGAAAATCAAGATAAAAGCAAGTTCGCATTTTATTAAAAACATTTATTAGAGTTAATTCAAAGTAATTATAGATTTAATTACATAATTTGCAGAAATATAAAATTTAAATTTTATTATAAATACGTAATTTAATTGCAAAAATTATTTTTCCTGTCAAAGTCATATGGAAATTATGCAACTATCGTAATCGAATTAATCATTAATACTGTGATAGTTGAAGTCTCTCATAATTCATTTACGCCCTTCCTCAATAGCATAATCACGACTACCAATTGGAATATTTTTACTAAAATTCTCTCTCAAAGCATTCCTGGTAATCCAGTCATCTCCAATATTCAAGATATTGACAAAATAATTGATAAATTTAACTATGCTGTTACTTCTGCTATCAACCTTGCTAGCAAATCTAAAGAACTCAGTACACCACACCAAAAATTTCCTACTGAAATCACCTCTAAAATTCGGAAAAAAACAGAATTCGTAAATTATGGCAAGATACCAGGTTTCCTCCGTTCAAGCAATCCGTCAACAAGCTTCAAAAAGAAATAAAGCAAATGATTCACAAATTAAAAATGACAGATGGAATGAATTTTTATTAGGCCTAAATCCAGAAGATAATTCTCTCTTCAAAATTAACAAACATTTTACCAAAAAATATCCCAAAATTCCTCCACTGGTTGGATCCACAGGTCTTATATTCTCATCTTCTGATAAAGCGAACTCTTTTGCTGAAAACCTTGAACTCTCCTTTCAAGAAAACACTGAACCTTGCGATTACTCTCAAATTGAGCATGTTGAAGATGCAGTAACTTCCTTTCTAGCTGATCATCAAAATTATCATAACAATATTTTTTTTCTCCATCTGACATAGTTAACTTAATCAAGAATCTCAACATTCGGAAATCTTATGGACCTGACAACATTCCAAATAAAGCCTTAATATGTCTCCCCCTTAATGCCATACTCATCTTGCAAAAATCTACAACAGCTGTACTAAATATCCCTACTTCCCTCCTATCTGGAAAAAAAAAGCAAATATCATCATGTTCCCTAAACCTGGCCAAGATAGGAAATTTCCTCAAAATTATCGGCCCATCAGTCTCCTTAGCTGTGTAGGAAAACTTTACGAAAAACTCTTAGTGATACATATTACTTCTTTTTGCGATAAAAATTCCATAATTCCAGCAGAACAATTTGGATTCCGTCAACATCACTCAACTTGTCATCAACTTTTACGTGTCACCAATATCATCACTGAAGGATATAACTATAATTTTTTTACAGGAGGTGTCTTTCTAGATGTCAAAAAGCTTTCGATCGACTGTGGCACAATGAACTGATCTACAAAATGATCAAACTTCAATTTCTAACTTGGATCACATTTATCATTACAAATTATCTTAAAAATAGAACCTTTCAAGTTCGACTTCATAATGAATTCTCCAAAATCGGTCGTATTTGTGCTGGTACACCTCAAGGAAGCGTGCTAAGTCCTATTCTCTACAATATCTTTACCTATGACTTTCCTCAGTGCACTAACATTACCACTTGCCTATTTGCTGACGATTCTGCTGCTCTTGCCCAAGGTGCTTCTATTCTTTATGTCATCTCAAAATTTTCTGAATATCCTAGAGGATTGGCTAACTAAATGGCGCATCGCAATTAATGTCTCTAAATCTCAAGCTATCATTTTCCGAAAAGGACACGCCAGACAACCATATAATAATCTCTCCCTTTTGATCAACAAATTGAATGGGCGACTAATATTAAATATCTCGGCTTAATTATAGACAATAAACTTACGTTTCCAGCTCATATTCAAAAATCAAAGAAAAATGTTGGAAAAAATTTTATCTCACTCTACCACTCATTAATAAATTTTCTAAATTAACTTTGTCAAACAAACTTCTTCTCTACAAATAAGTTCTCAGGCCTATCCTTACCTATGCTGCCCCAATCTGGGGTCTAGCTGCACAATCTAACAAGAAATCTGTACAAATTATTCAAAACAAACTTCTTCGTATTATCACTGGAGCACCCTGGTTTGTCCGCAACTCTACAATTCATCAAGATTTAAAAATTGACTCTATTGACAACTATATTACTAAACTTTCTAGAAATTTCTTCAATACCATTGCTAATCACGAAAATCCTCTCATCAAGGCACAAACTATATTTACGCAATTGAATGAAAAATACAAGTATCCTTTCTAAATGGAATCGAAGCCTCAAACCACCTTAATTTCCTGCTCACTTGCCGCTTTTTTAGATATTTTACTTCAACGCATATTTACTGATCATAAATTTCTTGTTACGTTTCCATACCGATTATTTACATTTTTCTTACTTTCTTCTTTTTTTCTCTCATTATACGATTACTATTATCTATTTATCATGACTTTTCTTTCCTACTGCCTTCACATACCATTGAGTAGATGAACGCTTCGCGTTCAGGCGCTCGACATCTTTATTCAACAAGGATGATCATTAATAAAGTACTACACCATTTAATTGTCTGACAGAAGTTAAAAATATTAAAATTATAAAAATGGACGTATGGGGAACCGTCTTCCCCGGAAGTCCCTAACCAAACCCACCTTTGCCTTTGTCTGAAATTAGTTTCTTTTAATTATAATTTAAAAATATTTAGAAGAAATTTATTATTTTAGCAATAATTTCGAGGACACATGCACGAACTTTTCTTAGCCGATTTGATACAAAATTAAAGTAGATACACGTTTTGACAAACATATTAATTAATTAAAGGAGAAAGCACACCTTATCAAAAAGTTCACAAAAAACGGAGTTTAAAAATTTGTAATGCTTTTAAATAATTCAATAATGTTATAAGTTGTAGTAGTCAAGAACGTCATTTATATACTGGACTGGTATTAGTTTAATCCCAGCATTGTAATTATTTATTTATTTATAGGAGCGTTAGGTATTTATAGTTATTGTTACAATATTTACGACGAGGGAAGCAATAAAATAACAAGAAAATCACTATTAATCTTGATTTGAAATTATTTATCTTGATTAGAAATTAATGCGATGATTATTAAAGTATATATAAGAAAAAAAAAAAGGCTTTAAGACATTATTAGATTGTGATATTAATTGCTTATCAAAGAAGCAGTTTAACAGTATTAAAGAGTTTAAACTTTTCATACCAATTTTCTTAAAAATTATTGAGAGAGGAGTTCTACTATTTTTTTCACGGTCACATCCTAATAATTTTTTTTTCTCATAAAATAAATCACAATCAAATTGGTGACGAACAGTTAGTGACTTCTAATTAGTTTGAGTAAACACCTAAACTACTTCTATGCATCAATTGCAATAATATTGGTCACATTGCTTCATGGAGAGGATGCCTCAAGTTTCCCCGGCCAAAATCAGTCTTCCTACTTCAACCGAGAATCTTAAATTCCTGTGGACCAACAATCACCTACTGTGAAGTTATTAAACACCAAGTTCCTGTGCATGCCTTAGAATCACATATGTACATGCCTCCCATAGAAATTTCCTTTTTAAACGGTAATCTAAAAATGCATTATTCATTATGAAGGAATTCATCTCACCTTTTGATCGAGCTGAAGGTCTTGAAGTTTTATCTAAAAAGCTATCTTCTACAACCTCTAAGTAGCAAAGATGAAAACATTTATGAATTGTTTTGCTCAGCCATCCAAATAATTCCCTTGCAATACTAAGTAATTTTTTTTTTTCAGTAGCAAAACTGCTCCCCATCTTCTGAATTGATATGCCGCCTCTTCTTATTAAGTATTTTTTGTTCCTTTTGATTTGTTTTCTAGAAACCTATTTATTCCTGTTTACATTTCTAATTTTTTTTATCATGTGATACTGAGTAGATAAACGCTATGCGCACAAAAGCTCAACTCTCCCATCCAATCCAATTAGTTAAATATCCAGTTGAAATCTCTCAATTCCACCTATTAAATGCCAATATATATAGTCGGGATCAGCGATTCAAATCATTTTAAGGACTCGTACGTTCGAATCAATTTTTAAAATATACATATCGAAGATAACTTTATTTTGTGGTGCCATCTGATGTCCTTCAGATTAATAAATAAAACAAGTGTAAACTATTTGTCATTATAAAGGACAACAGATGGCTCCACGAACAAGAGACTCTTCCATAACTCCTCTTCCTGTAACTCCATATAAGACTGTCTTAGACGGGGATTCGAATGTAAGAGCAAGGGCAGAAAAAGGAACTCGGCAGAGTTGCTAATGGCGGGCGGTTGCTCGATTAAGTATTTGTACCAATAAACATTTTATTATATCAACTGAAAATTGTGTTTATTAATGAGAAAAGAAAAAGAAGATAACAAGTTTTATCAGAAGTGGGATTTAGGATCTACAATCTGACATGAATTACGTTTTGAGTAGTAAAGGAAAAAAAAAAGGTAAATGATTTCCTTTCTACGTTGAAGTTTAAAGTATAAATATTTTTAAGTATTGAATATTTCTTTCAAGTATATATATATGTTTAAAGTATTTCTCAAGTATTAAAGTGTTTCTCAAGTATTAAAGTATTTCTCAAGTATTAAAGTGTTTTTCAAGTATTAAAGTATACTCAAGTTTAAAAAAAAAAAAAAAAGTATAAGTATCGAAATGTCGTTCCTTGGAGAAGGTCGTAAAAGTGATCTTATAGAATTAGGAATAGAACTCGGTATAACGATTCCACCGGAAGCTGTTATAGTTAGTATTAAAAGATTAATAACAAGTGGTTAAAATTATGACGAAGAATTTGTTAAGCAAGTTTTCGAAAGAATAATTCAGGAAATAATTAAAAAGAGAGGAAAATGAAAGGTTAGAAAAGGAAAATAAAAAGTTAGAAAAGGAAAGAGAAAAGCAAAGAACTTTTGAATTGGAAAAATTAAAACTGCAAAACGAAAATAAAGTTAAGTACCAAACGTCAACTGAATATGATACTAATGCTCCGGAAGTAAACAAATCAGTTGATTTAAGAAATCTCATGCAGAGATTTAATCCGAAAAGAAGGAGATATAACGATTTTGTATTCCATTTATTAGGATTGCTACCCTTTGAAATTACCCAACTAATCGCTAGAGAATATGAAGAACAAGCTAATGAATATGTATTTGTTAAGAATCTACAGTTAAAGAGATTTAAATTAAGCCCAGAAATATTTCGCCAGAAATTTATCAATCATACTAGGGATTCTAAAGGTACTTGACAGATTTCGTTTTCGAAATAAGTAATTATTTTAACGAATGGTTGAAAGGATTAAAAATTAATGATTTCGATTCCTTAAAAGAATTAATTATAACAGAACAGTTGAAAAAACGGGTTCCAAATTTTATGCGAGAACATTTTATTGATACATGGCCTAAATATGTAAATCCGAAAGAGTTGGCAGGGATATTAGACGAATACAAAAATGTTCGTACCGGAATGAAAATAAATAATGAAAGCAAGAATAATAAATTTTGAGGTCATTTGGGATCGCAAGAAATTATTCGCGGTTATCAAATTACCATAAAAGTGGATTCCAGACTATTAAAATGGATGACAAAAATGCTATAAGTCATAAATTAAATGAGAAAGAAAACTCGCGTACATATGTTGATAGTCATAAAGTATTTAATTCATCTATTCGTAATGAAAAGGGTGAACCCAAGTGTTTTTCATGTAATTTATTTGAACACATCTCAAAAGATTGACCAAATCCTTGTACTTTATGTGGTTTAAAGGGACATTCAAAAAAATATTGCTCAAAAAATAAAAAAAGAAATTAGTTTAAGTGTGATTGACCAAGAATCGTCCGTAACTGCTGACAAGTATTTGAGAAATGCTACAATTAATAATCGTTCTGTTTGTTGTTTGCTAGATACTGGGGCTTCTTGTTTATTGAAAGAATCGCTGGCAGAACGTCTAGGAATTAATATGACACCTTGCAAAAACGATCTTTATTCCTTTAGGAATAAAAATGTCCAGTTTTGCAGAGTTTAGGAGCAGCAGTCGTAGATTTTCAAATAGGTGAAGTAATGGGAAATGATATTCCCGTTTTAATTGTTCCAGATTCGGCTCAACCAGTTGATTTATTAGTCGGACGCACCTTTTAGATTTACCATATATTGCGTATGCTAGGTCGGGGATATTTTGCATATCGGTTATGAAAATGATTACCCATTTATTGGATTAAACTGCATCGAAGAAACGCCATGTATTAAATTGCAAGTGGAGAAAACTACGAAAATAATAAATAATGGCATACATTTTGTAAAGGTGAAAACAGAACAAATAAATAATGGGTTAATTATGATGCAGGGAAATGAAAGAAATTTTAATTCTTTGTCAGAAATAAAAGATAGGTAAAACTATTATACCAATTATTAATATTGGATGTGAGGAAATAATTTTAAAAGAAAATCAGAACATTGGAAATGTAGAATTATTGGAGGAGGTTAACTCGGAACCAGATTGAAATTATTTTAATTTTATTAATGACACTTCTTCAGTAGAAATATTAAATGTTAGTACAGATAATGTAGAGCGAAATCCTATAAGCTTAGAACAAATAAAAGTTAATAAACACTTAACTGAACAACAACAGAAAGACATTGTTGATTTGTTGAATGAGTATAGAGACTGTTTTGCATTAAACATATCGGAATTAGGATGTACAGGGCTAATAAAAATGGATATTAAAGAGGTTGAGGGTTCAAAACCTGTATGTATGAAACCGTATAAAACAAATGAAGCCGAAAGAAAAGCAATTAAAGAAATCGTTAATGAATGGAAAGAACATGGTATTGTGAAAGAAACACGTTCCCCATATTCAAGCTCTGTTCTTTTAGTGCGTAAGAAAACTGGTGAAAATCGATTAGTTATTGACTATAGAAAACTAAATAATCAGACGATCAAAGATGAATTTCCTCTTTCCGAAATTGATGATCTTTTAGAACAACTACATGATTGCAATTTGTTTACAACTCTCGATTTGGCTCATGGGTATCTACAAATCCCGTTGACAGAAGAAGCCAAATTAAAAACAACATTTATCACACCAGATGAAACTGGACAATTTGAAAGAATGATATTTGGATTAACAAACGCACCAGCAGAATTTCAACGGTTAATGTACCATACTTTAGGTTATTATGCAAATAATATTGCAACAAACATGTTTTATGCTGTCTTGACGACATCCTTGTACATGCCAAAACTTGGGAAGAAATGATTAAAAATTATGTAAGGTATTCGAGGCTTTACGAGAAGCTAAGTTAACATTAAAATTGTCTAAATGTGAGTTTGCAAAAGATGAAGTAGAATTTTTAGGCTTCATTATTAATAAGAATGGGATTAAACCAGGCTCAAGAAAGGTAGAAGTAATTTCTAAATTTCCCCAACCGACAACTTTGCAGGAAGTTAGACGCTTTCTCGGCTTAACAAGTTTTTTTTAGGAGATTTATTCAAAATTATGCTATAAAAAAAGCAAAACCTCTGACTGACCTAACTAAGAAGAACGAAGATCTTAAGTGGGAAGAAAAACAAGAACAATCTTTTAATGTTTTGAAAAGGGAATTGACTCGACAACCTACTTTAGCACTCTATAATCTCGAAGCTAAAACTGAAGTTCATACTGATGCAAGTGCGGAAGGTATCGCTGGCATGCTGCTTCAAGTTGGAAATGATAATTGGTGGCACCTAGTTTACTGCAAGAAAAGTTTAGCAAGAAAATGATAGTTTCTTGCAACAATAGTTTTAGCAAGAAAACTGCAACAATAGTTTTAGCAAGAAAACGACTGAAGGCGAAAAGAATTATCATTCAAGTAAATTGGAGTTAATGGTTATTGTATGGACATTAGAACGATTGAGACAATTTTTATTGGGAATAAGTTTTACAGTTGTCACTGACTGTCAAGCATTAATTTACATGAATGCCAAAAATCATGTAATCCTCAGATAGCACGATGAAGTATGTTTATTCAAGAATATGATTTTGAAGTTCGCCACAGACCAGGCATAAAAATGACACATGTTGATGCGATGAGTCGAGCTCCCGTTTCAGAATCGGTAGATACTATAATAAACCTCATAGAGGAGAAATTTGAAGTATGCCTAACACTAAGTGAAGATGAACAAATTTTGATCATTCAACATGCTGATAAAGATTTAAGAAAAAATTGATTGACATTTTTAAGAAGGAAGAGCATGAAAGAACATATGAAGAAAAGATTGCGATTATTTTATGTCAAGAAATAATAAAATCTACAATATAAGATATATATGTAATATTTATTTAAAACCATATTTATGACATTTAGTCATTATTTGCGTATACGTAATTGTTCCTTCTCTTCATGCATGATAAATTGCATGAAGAGAAGGAACAATTTCTAATATTAGGTAGTAATTTTCTATTTTTACAAATATTGGATGCAACTAATTTTAAATTAAATTTTAAAAATAAAAAACAATGGTTTTGCTTATACAAATAGAAATTACTTATAATAAATATATGAGCATTTTTTTTTTTCTTTCACAGTCGTAAAAGTCAAAATTATCCTTTCATGATTTTAAAGTTTTAAATGAAACTTTTATTTTCTTACTACAATGCATTTAAAATAATTCGTATTTCTATTTAAACAACATATATAAATGTAAAAATAACCTTCCAAAACAAAATGCAGATAATGCTTTAATATTTTTATTGAATAATTTAATTGTCATTATTTTTATAAGAAATTCTTTAAAAATGATACAATATTTCCATTAAAAATATTCGATGCTAAAATTCCAAAGAATAAAAAGAAAAAAAAAGATCCAAGAAGAATAAAAGAAAAACTGCTATCTACATGGATTGATACTTTCCTTCATCGTGTGGTTATGAGGCTCCTGGAGTAGTAAGAGAAAAATGAAGAAAATGTAATCTACAGTTCAAGTTGACAGTGCCCATCCACTAACCCTTAACACCATGAATTTTTATAGTATTTCAATAAAAGGTCATTATGAAAGCATAGTTGAAGTTACAATTTGTGGTTCAAGAGCAGCGGTGTATGGTGTATGCCGACACAAGGGTTACACATAAGGTTTTTGTGAAACTCTTTTCATTTTTTTTTTCAAGAAGAATGGTCAAATATTCAATAATATTACTGCGGACGGCCATGTACAAAAAACAGAGATCCTTACTACGACGGGGGATATTGGTATCAAGGTAATGTAATTCTTATTAAATTTTAGTCTTGAAAACGGCTAAGGGAAACCGAACTCTTCTCGTAGATTTTTGCGATCAGCAGGGAATCGCTGTGGATCTTCAGAAAGGACATTGATATTTCTTAGGAACTCTTAGCCACCAATTTGATTTTTTACAACCCTTCAAACATTAAGTCTTTTCTGATAATGCCCACTGCATCCCATCCCTGTCACAGTCGCGAACAGAAAGAAAAAAAGAATGGATAGAATTAAATTCTCTGCTAGGAAAAATATGAGAAAAGTTTCCAACAAGGACGGTGGGAAGAACCAACCCCTTTAATCGACCATCGAATAAACTCTAGGGATCATCTGCCCTTTGCTGTGCCACCTTATAGAATGTTCCCAATTAAAAAAGAAACTTCAAAGCAAGAAATTAACCAAACGTTTTCGGCATCACCAATAAGACCACTTAGAAAGCATGGCCGACTACCTACAAAAACTGGTAGATTGTATCTCCATCGATTTCTGATGGTTCAGCTCCGAGATGTTCCAAGCGTTAACAGAGGGATAGGTTATAGCCATGCTTCCTTCTTGTGGCGTTTAAGTGAAATGGTTAGTTGTATTCCAGATTCTTATCCGCAACCATGTGCTTTTGCTGAAAAATATTTAGTTAATCTATAGTCTCTACCCAGAGGAAATATGGTCAAGCACAACCCTGAGCACTAGGTGGCCTACAGACTCTTACCCGGAGACGAAGTGTAATTCGCGCACCCTGTGCGTAGCTGAATTTCGGATTTTTGGCTTAGAAATAGAATCCTTTTACTAATCTATTATTATCTGTCTGTAAATGTGTTACATATTGTATGTTTCTAATTGTATATGCATTTTGCAATTAAAACTGTGCCTTAAGTATCTCAACCCAATCACACCCATTCACACTCTGGTTGCCCAACCTGCACTTTACAATCTGGCGCCCGAACTTGTGAACCATACCCATACCACTACAATATTAAATTATATTTATAATACTAAATTATTAAATAAATATTCATAACATCACTATTTTTTGATACTATGAATTATTATCTATCTCATAAAATCGTATTCTGACTTGCTTTAAAAAGTAATGCATCTTATTAAAGTAAAGTATTTCCCTTATCAAACAAGTATCGAAGCCTAATTTCCTGCTGCACGGAATGCTTGAAGGTGAAACAATACGAACTTCAGTATCAAACCAGTATTTTTGCTACCGTACAAACTGTTACAACCTCGAACTTCAAATAAGTTTAGACTGTTTGTATGGTACCAGAATTACGGTTTCGATATTGCTCAATGTTGTATGGTTTGACAAAGAGTTCGAATTTCGAACAGTTCGACGACGATTTGACGTTAAAGAAGCACCATGCCTGCGTAACAGCCGTTAGCTTCTATCTGGAGTTGAAACAATTTATGAGAAGATATATGCATTGCAGAGATAAAAAGTAATAGAAATATTGCCATCATTGTTGAATAAAGATTTTGAGTGCCTGAACGCGAAGCGCTCATCTACTCAATGGTATGTGAAGGCAATAGGAAAGAAAAGCCATGATAAATAGATAATAGTAATTGTATAATTTGAGAGAAAAAAAAAGAAAGTAAGAAAAATGTAAATCATCGGTGATGGAAACATAAGAAGAAATTTATGATCAGTAAATATGCGTTGAAGTAAAATATCTAAAAAACGATAAGTGAGCAGGAAAGTATGGTGGTTTGAGACTTCGATTCCATATAGAAGTAGAGAAAGGATACTTGTATTTTCTATTCAATTGCGTAAATATAGTTTGTGCCTTGATGAGAGGGTTTTCGTGAGTAGCAATGTTATTGAAGAAATTTCTAGAAAGTTAAGTAATAAAGTTGTCAATAGAATCAATTTTTAAATCTTGATGAATTGTAGAGTTGCGGACAAACCAGGGTGCACAGAGATATTGCCCAGAAGCAAATTAAAAAGTTTAAGATAGAAAACTTTATTAATTATTATTATTTATTTAAGTTTAATTAATTTTAATAAAAATAAAAGGAAAATAATATTTAATGTGAAAATAAAATAAAAAAATAATAATTAAAAATTAAGAGGAAAAATAATGTGGATAATAAAATATATTAAAAAGTAAATGAATTATGCAGCAAATACACTAGTCGAACAGTTCAAAAGGGACAAAAATGAATGATTCGGTTCTTCCGAACTGATGTAATGGTTCGTTACTTTTATGCGGATCATACGGATTCGACCCTTCACTAATGTATAGGCAATTTTCCTCAGTTTGTGTCGAAGAGAATGTTGTTATGCTGTATTTAATGGTTGTCAAAAAGTATAATTATAATGTTCGATAACCATTTAAGAGTCAGTTTTTAAGATAATTCTATTTGTGAGTACTCTATTTACTATCAATATTTTATTATCAATTATTCTTAGATTTTAAATAAAATATTAATCATATTCTTGTGTATTACTTCATTAGATCGCAATATGCATATTTATATATATGTACATATATATAAGTGTTTACCTTATGTGAGTTTTAGATTTTTATAAATATAATCTAGTTAATATTTCTACAACCTTTAGTTTTGTGTTTTTTTCAGTAAATTGCAATAATATTTCTTAGTTTTGATTTCTTCAAGATTCTGAAAAGATATGAAACTTTAATATATAATACTGATAGGATCTTATAGTTATTAGCACTTACAACTATTTTATGTTAATAATGGTGGATAATCATCCTTAAGTTTGTTTTATATTGATGTTGGTGCCCTTTTTTTTTTTTTAATGATGGATATACTGAAAACGAAAGTTGTTTTGGATTTAAATATCTGGAGAATTAAATCTCAAATGAAGAAAAAGAAAAATCTTTGTACATTTTCTGGATTTATAATGGATGATTATCTTTATAGAACTTTTTATGTAGGTGGTTCATGTTTTTCATAATTATTTATGACAGATAAATTGAATGGAGTTTTTTTTTTTTTTTTTTTTTTTTTTTTTTTGTGCTGTTAGGAACTTCTAATGAAATGTTACTCAACTTTACATATGTTAATAAAAGTATATAAGTTTGCATAATTATTTTGGTGATTAATATTTGTCATAGTGTTATACTGATAATAGACATTTGTTCTTAGCAAAAAAGAATATATTAGTAATTCTTTGATTGTGTTATATATGTAAGATATATGAATTGGTTTTTATGGAATGCTATCAAATATAGATCATATAAAATTTAAATAATTTTTTTAAATTTGAAATGTTTTTAATAAAAAATTTTTGCTTATTATTTACTATAAGAAACCTATTATTTTGTAAGCCATTTGAACTTAAACTTATAACAATGAATCAAATATTATGTGGTGATGAGAAGAGATTATTTAAATAAATATATAGAGATTATCAATAATAAAAAATATATATATTCATAATTATTATTTGATTTACTTCTACTAAATGTTTTATAATTTTTGGAATTTTTCCAATGTTTGTTTGAAAGCTATTTAAATCATCTATTGTTGTATATATTTTGTATTAATTTATTTAAATTTTAACAAAAAAATCCAATATTTTTATCTTTTCTTTTCGTATTTATGAAGAAAACTTAGATTTTTGAAAAGAGACTAATATGATTTAAAAACAACTTAATATACATATTCTATAGGCTTTATGTAGTCATATTAAACTTAACAATTTTGATTTTATTGTTTCCATATTGAATAGTGGCCTTACTGAAAATTTGTTTCGAGTTTTCCAAGTTTTGAAGAAAAAAATTAATAATTTGATATATATATTATTTATGCCATCTTTTCTTAGATTTAATTATTAAATTTAACTAGTGCAACTTAAAAATAAATACTTTATTGAAATTGTTCTAAATTAGTAGTTCTCAAACCAAGGGACACAACTTACAAAGGTGGCAAGAAATATGTTATGAAAAGGATTCAAACATATTTTTATGGATGAAAAATAAATCAAATTAAGTAAAATTTTAAAAATTGTGAGATATATAGTGATTGATTAGTATCAACTTTAAAATGATTATTAATTTATTATTTCTAATTTTAAATCTAAAAATTAATCACCACATATTTATTCAAACTTTTGATACTATCAAAACTCAGTTCAATGCAAAATATTTCTTAATTTACAAAAGATTTTTTTTATTGTATGTCAGGGAAAAACAATCTTCAAAAATTGGGCATCTGTTTCACTGATGACCAAGAACATTAAAACACTTGATTGTTTTTGCTATGAGAAATTATATATTTGTAGTTAGTTGTAACTTCTTTTCATTATAAATGATTTTGCAACTAATAATTATTTGATTATTTTTTAGTTTAAAATTTTGGTACGTACGTATTAACGATACCTTGGCGACAGACTTGGCGGTTTTTAAGTGTCGCCAATCTAACAACCTAATATAAAACTGAATAATAAAAACCGCCAAATCTGTAGCTGCGGTTGGCGCGTGTGCTCTTTATTGCCGCAACTGTCGCCAAGGTATCGTTAATACGTAAGTACCAATTTTTTTTATTCATATATTGTTAATTCAGATGAAATATTAAAGTATTAAAAGTTAATATGATATTTAATGATTAAAAACATTGAGAGAAGATGTCGGTATTTTTCCTGTATAGCAGTAAAATATTTGTGTATACTAGTTGTCTAGATGAACTTGAAACTTATTCTTTCAGTGTTAGTTTATTTTCCTTCATATCTTATTCCAGATCATATTTTCTAATTTATTAAAAAAGAGTCTGTGCATTATTTAAATTTTATCATTCATTCTGAGAAAAGATTATCATTAGATAAATTAGATTCAAAAAGATTATCGTAAGATAAAAATTACAGTAAAAATAGGATCTAATTGATTTTAAAGTGAATAAAAATAACTTATTTACTGGTGTACTTCAAAATGCTTGTAAAAATATTGTTAATATCTAAATTATCTATTATCTGAAGAAAATGCTTTAAAAACTAATTTGAAAAAGAAAGTTGTATTTTTTTTTTTTTTTTTTCACATTGTGTACATATTACTACATAAGCAGTGAATTAAAATTGTTCAATTATCAAAACAATCAAATAAGTAAATTTAAATCATTTCTCTGTTTGACAGCTAGGTGAACAAAACAGAGTTTCATATATATATATATATATATATATATATATATATATATATATTTGTTATATATATTATATATATATATTTTGTTATAATTTACATTTTGTATAATTTCAATTATTGTACTTTAATGTACTTGATAAAAAGTAAAATCAATTGAGTTATTCAAGAAAAAAAAAAAGAATCTTTGTTATTTAGGGGATTATGTTGTGTTAAAAATGTTTTTATGGATAATAAGTTTTTGTTATTAGAAAAATGGAAGGCAAGAAATCAAAACTGATAAAACATAATTTGAAAATTTTTTTTTATTAAATAAGCAATAATGAAAATTGAAAGAGTATTGTTAATCATATATTATTGTTATTAAAAAATAAAATATTCCAAAAGCTTTGATATCTTTTGATATGTGCTCCATATGTTCTAAGTATATTTGAATATTCTATTCCATCACTCTTTCTCCCCTGTTTTATTCTAGATCATTGAAATTGCAAACTTTCTTTTATATAGTAGAACAGTATTCCACATGCATTTCTTTTTATGAGGTTCTTCACATCTCATGTTTGGTCCTTGCTTTCTTTTTGAAAAACTAGTAACTATATTTCAATTTTTTGTATTTATATTATCAAATTTGCATTTATTCTAGTTATGTTCTTGATTCCATGATAATTTATAATTGCTTTGATATATTAAATTTTGTTGTTCTTCTGTTGCTTATCAACTTCTGTTATCCACTTGTTTCCATTTTCCTCCCTTTTGTATTGCAAATTCAATTCACAGTCAATGTTTGTATTGAGATAGGAGTGTTATGTTGAAATGTTCACATCACATTCACAGCATGGATCTGATACAAATAGATTAATTTGTAGTCGACTACTATGCAAAAAAAGATAATGACAAATGCTTTTAAAAACTTAAGAAAATGAAGAACCCTTGAAACAAGCCTGAGTTAATCCAGATGTAGTCCTTAAAAGGATCTGCATATTTTCATATCAACTAACAAATACAATGCAATTTTTTGAAAATCTTGGATATACCGTCAAGTATACAAAAAAAAAAAAAAAAAAAAAAAAAAATGAAAAAAAAAGCAATCCTATTTGAAAAATATAATAATAATTTTTTTCATTAAAAGTAACTATTATAAGTTAGGCAGCTAAGTATGGAGTGCACTGATTGAAGAGTACAGCAAACAACATACAAACAATAAAAGTAATGCTAATTGTTAGTAAAGCAATTTAAATACAAATGTCTGGACTATAAAATTCATATTAATGTCTAAAGGGATATATAAACAAACTGAAATTTTTTTCTTTATATGTTTCTTCTTTAGCTTTCTATGTTTGTTTAACATGTAATTAATCAAAAGTCTTTTAAATTATAATCAAATATTTAATATAGAAAATTAATTTAAATAAAGTTATTTTAATTTTTTATCAAATTCAAAAAATTTCGACTATGATAGTGACCTTTAAAAATTTCTAAAATGACAATGATTCTTTTTGTAAAGTAGTTGAAAGTAACAAGAAAATTTTACAAAAAAAAAAAAATCCTGCCATATAAGAAACACCTTACTTGGCACTTACATATTACAATTATAATATGAAACAAATTCAACAAACTTTTAAGTAAATAAATGTTATTTATAAATGATTATTCAATAATTGCCCAACTACATTAATTCAATTTTTGCTGTGCCATACTTTGAATCTGAATTGTAAATAGATTATGCAAATAAGATGCTTATTCCCTTTGAAGAATCACAATTACAATAGGATCTAAGTTAATATTAATGACATCTAATTTTGATATTTTAAAGTTATTCTTCTAAAAACTATTAATGCTTTAATAGGTTTTGAAGAATGGGTAGCTTAGGAAACTTAGTTTTGACTAAGAATGGCTCTTGTCTTTTATGTGCTTCATGGTGATTATGGTTTCAAATATTATTGATTAACAGGTTGTCAGTATTGCAGAATTTATTTAATCTAATGACTAGCAGTTAGTAGCCTCTATTTATCCTAGTGCATTTATGCCTATTACAGTTGAGCTTGATGGCCAATTGGCTAGCGCTCTGGCCTTTGGTACTATAGGCTACAGGTTCGAACCCTGGCAATGGCATGGATGTTTGTTAGTTATTCAAAATCCTCATTAAGCTGTAGGTCCCTGTCTAATTAGCCTAAAGTGTGCACAAAATGATAGTTGATCAACAAACCAAGCCTAGTACAGTTAGCAAAGCAATTAAAATAAATAAAAATATTTGCATATTTATATTACAACTGGAAAAATAAAAACTGGATGTTATTTGTATGACTTATGAAATGATTTTAATATTTTGTGTTGAGTTAATTAGCTGTAATGATTGTTTCTAAAAACTTGGCCATTGATTCTATTAATTATGTAGTAATATTTGTTCGTGTTTTGTCCCAAGTTCCTAATGGATTCTGCAGGTGATTTATACTTGTTATGTTACATTTTTGCATTTTCTGTTCAGATTAATTGCTTGATTGGATTTACATTCAATTGAAAAGTGCTAATAATCTTATTTAAAGTAAATCATTATCTTATTTAAAGTAATCTTATCATTATCTTATTTAAAGTAAAATATATTCCAAGTCCAGTTTTATGGCATTAGGTAACAAATTACCTCACACCCCATCAACATACATTTGAGCTGTTATGCTATAAGTCTATAAAGGGAAATATACAGTCTATAAAGGGAATTTAGGCCACCCATCTTTATCATCTTGTAAATCTGATTCCTACCTTCTAAGTCAATATTATAGAACATATTTCTGATACTTTGAGATATCACAGTTCATAAAGTAGCATCAAATGCTAATTTTTTTTTCCTTTTCTTCCAGAGCACGATTGTATGAGTATACTTCATAATGTTTGTTTTTGCTGGTCAACTTTTTTTGTATACCTAACTGACATTTATTATCTACATTCCCAATCTCTTTGTATATTTTTTTGATGTAGCAAACAGTTCAAATGTTGATTTTAATAATATCTTAAATATCCCTATAGTTAAGACCAATTTTTGGAAAAAAATAGAATGCCTTCTTAAGGATTTTAGGAATGATATACACTTTTTCAAAACTATCAGGAATTTATGCAGGAAACATTAAATGCAATTAACTTTTCTCTCTTTTAAGCTCTGATTAGATATGTTGAAGAATTTATATAACCCATCTGCGGTTTCTTGCAAATAATAAAATGTGCAAATATTTCCTATGCGATAAAATATAAAGAGTTGGTAAATTATGTTTGATTAAATCATTTTTCGTGTCAATTTTTTCATTTTATGGTGCATCATAGAGTTGTTAACCCTTTGTAAGGCGGTGGTAAATATATTACCACCACGCGATTTGATTCCCAGCACCAGGTGGTAAATTATTTATTATCGCCCCTTAGCAGAAACCGACCTTCGGAATCAGCGCTTCACATTTCAACCCGTAGATCGCAGTTGGGGGCCTCGTAAACTGCTAAATTTCCTTTTTTTCTCAGTTTTCGAGCAAAATGGCGAAGATATGCATGTGTTTTTTTCTATCTCCCAGTATAATTATGAATAAAAATATGTTAGAAGTTATGCAATGATATTTTGTGTATCTTGAAGATATAATAGCTAGATTTCATTATGTATTTTGAAAATTAATGATAAATATTTTTATTTGTACGCATTTATAATTGGTGGTAACATATTTACCACTGCCTGCTTAGCGATTTTAGAGGTGGTATATAATTTACCACCGCCTGGTTTGCAACTGATTTATTCGTTTTCAGGAATGCATTTCGCTTGGCTTAGTACTTATGTTTTTATATATATATATTACACTATTTATTTATAAAATTTATTATTACTAATATTATTGAGCATACTTAAAAAATTTTTTTTGGATTACATAAATATTTAGATATTTAGAACTAATAATTCGAAAATGAATATAATGAAAGTAATATTTTTATAAGATTTTTCAATGATTTTAAAAAAAAAAAAGAAAGTAATTCAAGTATTGAATAATAATTTAGATAGAAGCATCGAAAAAAAAAAAGTCTAACCGCCGAATAAGCTGCCCACCATGAAGCAAGATATGTTAGGATAGCCTATAAAAAGAGGATATAAGATTTGGGCTAGGTCAGATGCATCCAGTGGGTTTCTGTATCAATTTGAGGTTTATACAGGGAAAAAAATTAGATAGTGCCATTTTGGAAGAATTGGGATATAGAGTTATAACAAATCTTACCAATGATTTGCACCCTACTTCTCCTCTTTTGGTGCTTTTTGATAATGTTTTCACTTCAGTTCTATTGGTGGAAACACTGTTTTCCAAAAACATATACACCATTGGTACCATCAGAACTGGTAAAAAATTCCTTCCTGAACCCATGAGGAAAAATTAAAATTACCAAAAAATATGAATCGCTGATGTTGGCATGTAGAGACACTTGCAGTGCAATGACTAAGGTTGTTATTCTTTTTTCAACAGCCCATAATATGAAGGAAATGACATAAGTTAGTGGAACCCAGAAATATGGCTCTAAAAGAAAATTGTTTGCCCAAAAGCAATTGAGATTATACAAGAACTATGGGGGAGTGGATAAATTTAACCACTTGAAATCTTCGTATAGCTCAAGTAGAAAATCAAAGAAGTGGTAACATAGGTTATTTTACTTTCTTTTATGTGCAAATTAGTAAATTCATATATATTGTACGTGAATAATCATAATGTAGCTAAAAATTCGCATCTAGAAGTTAGGTTAAGAATAGCTCGTGGGGTAATAGGAAGATTTAGCAGTAAAAATCGAAAGTTGCAATCAAGTTGGGTTGCAACGCAAAAAGGAAATTGGGATTCCACAGGAAATCAGAACAACTAATGTTCAAATACACATGCCAGAAAAAAAAAAAAAGGGCAAACATACAAAAGGTGCAAACATTGTAACACTAAAACTAACCAGAAACAGACAAAAGTGTTATGTTGAACATGTGTTGTTCCATTGTGTGCAACTCCTTGTTTTATATTGTTTCACCAGAATAGTTAAAAATAATACATTTGGTAATTTACATTGTATTGGGTTTTTCTACCACTTATTTCATGTGTAATTAATATATTTTTAATTTAGAAATAATTGGTAATAAATAGTTTTACAGAATGCATACTTATTTGTGAAATTATTTATATTTCATATTTTTTCTATTGAATAAATCAGTAAAATGCCATTGCTTGTATAGGGCGATGGTAAATATGTTACCACCCTTGTTATAAACAACAGCCACAACAACAAAATTAAAAAATACTTTTTTTGGTCATAAATGAGCTTCTTTTCTCTAATTAGAGTGTAAAATGTAAATTTTGAAAGAAAAACGGCTTGTGCACATTAAAGGGTTAATATTCGACTAAAATTATTATAATTTTGTAGATTTTAAAATTTGTATTGTATTTAAATTAAATTTTGTATGAACATATTGTTAAATTTATCAGTAAATTATGATTTCATATGTATACAAATATATTTTTATTTTGTTATTAAATGTACAGGTTTCTAGTTTTTTGTATATGTCTAATGATAAGTTATGTTTGATTGTTTTCTGATGAAATATTTTTGTTGAGAAAGAATTAAAAGCAAAATTTTGTGTAAAAATTTGTAAACAATTGTCATATCACCAACAATGTCTTTTCTCAACAACAAATATTTATAAAAAAATTTCTTTACTTTTTTGCTATTATATTAATTTAAACTTAAGTAAAAATGTTTTAGATTTTGTATATCAGTTTTAAAATAAAATATTTCTTTTAAAAACAGTTATTTGTTTTTCAATTGTTCTATGAATATATATATTTTAATTTTCTGCATATTTACCTATAACTATCTTCGACTTATTTATTTAAAAATTTTATTTTCAGGAATATTTTCAAGCATGGAGAAATCACCAAATAAGTCAAAGTCGGGGAATAAGCAGCATGTATTAAAAAAACTATTGTATGATAAAAAGAATAAGAAATCAAATCTCAGCAAAAAGTCAGAGAACCCCAAAAAGACTTCAGAAACATCTGGAAAACAACTGGAGGAAATAAATGAGGATAGTAGACCTTCTTCTCCAGATCCAAATTGTGTTATTTGCTTAGAACCATTGCAGAATAAGTCATTTACAAATAGTTGCTTCCATACATTTTGTTTTACTTGCTTATTAGAATGGTCAAAAGTGAAACCAGAATGCCCTCTATGTAAACAACAATTTAGCAGTATTGTACATAATGTGCAGCAGGATTTAACATTTGAAGAATACCACATTTCAACTACAAAACACTTGATAGCAGAGTTAAGATCAGAACGAAGATTTCGATATCCAACAACTTTGACTCATCAAAGAATCATGGAAAGAAATATGGCTCATGAAGAATCTTATCAAAGTCGTATTACATCTCATAGAATGAGATACGCCCCTCACTCAGTTCAAAGATCATATGGTCCAAATCCCCCTTTACATCGACCTCGAGTGCCATGTCCTTTTAGACAAAGAGTATATCAAGAAAACTTGTGGGTTAGACCTCCAATTGGTGGTCGTAAGCGATTTGTATCTCCTCTGTTTTTCAAGCATAATCCTGCATGCACACATAGGTTGGTACCATGGTTAAATAGGGAATTAGTATCATTGCTGCCAGATAGTGAAGCACATGTTACTTTTGTATTAGAATTAATTATGTCATTGGTTGCAAGATATGATATGACGAGTGATGAATTTCGTATTCATATTGAGCCTTACATGGGTAGTAATACACGTCATTTCATTCATGAGTTATATCATTTTGCCATTTCACCACATGACATGGATATGTATGACATACATGCTTCTTATAACTTAACATTAAGGTATTCTTCACCATCATCTCCAGATAGTGATGTTATTCCAATTTTCGATGAAAGTAATTTACTGCCAAGACAATATCAAGAAAGGAGACAAAACAGGAAAACTAGCAGTAAGAAAACTTTGGAGAAACTGGTTTTGAAAAAAAAGGGGAAGAATACTTGGGAATCAATAATTGCTTCTTCTTCATCCTCATCCTCATCATCTTCCTCTTCTATTGCAACTAGTTCAAATTGGTCAAATCCTGGACCCAGTACTTCTGGACTCAGTGCAACTAATGCACTTCTTACACTTTACAACAACAATTCTGAGTTTGAACATACAGACAATGAAGAATGCCAGATTATTAATGTTCTTAAACCCAGACGTGAAAGAACTCCAGAAATAGTAGATTTATCTAGTGATGAAGAAGTACCTGTGAAGGTAATAGATGTTTCATCTGGTGAAGAAGACTTCATACCTCTGGATCTTTCTTCTAGGTCACCTCCTATGGAAACTAATTCTACCAATGAAACTTCTAGTGACATAGAATGTGTATATCAAATACATAATTTGTCTTTGAAATTTCAGTCATCAACTTCAAAAGAAGTTGCTGAACCAACCTCATCAACTTTAGCAGATGTTATTGAACCATCTTTATCAACTCCATCAGCAGAAATTCCTGAGCCAACTTCAACTACAGAAGTTTCAAAGCCATTTTTGTCAACTTCAACAATGGAAATTTCTCCAATATTTTCATCAATTTCAACAACAGAATTTGCTGAGCCATCTTCTACAGAAGTTGCTGAACCTTCTACAGAAATTGCTGAACCTTCTACAGAAATTGCTGAACCTTCTACAGAAATTGCTGAACCTTCTTCTACAGAAATTGCTGAACCTTCTTCTACAGAAATTGCTGAACCTTCTTCTACAGAATTTGTTGAACCCACTTCTACAGAATTTTCTGAACCATCTGAAAAATTTGCTGAGGGATTAAATGAAGTTGTTTCAAATCAAACTGTTAAAACTGAACAGAAACGAAAACTTAGTGAATCAAATAGCTCCTCTGCTACTGAAGAATGTAGTGATACTCCAACTGAAACAAAGAAACCAAGATTACAGTCTGCTATTGTAAGACCCTGGGCAATGGCAGGTGAATCATCCCATGGTTCCTCCAATTCTTCATATATGAAAGTGAACAAAAGACGAGACAGCAGTATGTCTCTAAGCAGTTCTGACACTGAATGTTCTAATGACAGAAGAGCAAATTCGAGGAAGTTGAAATTGCGTCGAGTTGTTGCACATTTCTCTTATGATAATAGTGACAGTCATCGGTCATCTCACAAAAGGCGAAAAGATAAAAAAAGGAATAAGAAGAGGAAGCATACTCACCATAAACACCATTTTATATCTGATAGTGAAAGTGATTGTGATTGAAATTTGTATTTTCATTTTTGTTAACTAATATTACTCCCTTTTTATAAATATTATTTATATAACTAAAAATATTGTATGATTATAAATTTCCATTTATACAGTAAGGTAAGTAATTTATCTACACAATTCAGGTATTCATGATAAATGAATTTCTTACCTTTACTGTGGTTAAAACTATGTATTTGATTACATATATTCATTGCATGGTTAATTCATGTAGAATTATTTGTCTTAATTATGCAATTTGTTAAAGACATTTTATGTATTCATATGTTGGTAATTTGCTAGTCCAAACTGCTAATTTTCATGCATTTTTCCTACATTCATTCATATCATTTTTTTTTATTTTGAGAGATTCAAAATAGATTTATAATAAATAGTAAATAAATGTATAAAAAGTGAATCACAATGTATCATTGAATTTAGTAGAAGTGAACTTTTTCTTTATGCTTTTTATATATGCTGTATTCATATTTAGATTTCTCATGTGAATAAAAATACTTGTATGATAATAGTTGTGTAAATCATAATATTTTCTCAAACATTTATTAATAACTTCAAAGGATTCTTATTAATGTAAATGTTTTTACTTTTTAGGTTTTACCTTTATTAAATTATTTTACCTGGGATTTAGATTCTAACCTTTGGCATTGTAACTGTCTTCAGTAATTTATAGTAATATCTGTAGGGTACATTGTACTTAAAATATATTGTCGACTCTTTCTAAACCGTTTGTGAAGAGGTGAGTGTAGTGTGATTTCTTACTGCACTGAAAATTACTTAATTTTTTTTTTATAACACTTTTATTAGTTTTATATGCTGATGAAACTCAACAAACTGAAGGGGGAATTAGACTAACATTATAGAATCACTGGGGACATGGATATATTTCAATATATCCATGTCCCCAGTGAACAAATAATTTTGGAAAGGATTTATTTTGAAAACTAAACTCATAGTTTTCAAAATAAATCCTTTTCAAAATTATTTGTTCAGTAAAGTTGAAATATATTGATTAGTGAAAATTACATTTCTTTCACAGAAACAATCATTTTTCTACAATTTAATTCCATGTGGAAAAATAAACATCAATTTGTAAAATTACCAGGAAAAATTTGCTTATATTGGACAGATTAAACTAATATTTTTTTTAACTATAAAATTAAATTTTTTTAACTTGTAATAAAATTCAGGTCCTTTTCAAGAATAAAATCAAATATTTTGCATTATATTATAAAAAAAAAACTTAAAGTTTTGTGCACTCTCTCTCTCATAATGTAGCTGCTTTTACTGCATTATAATGGGAGTTAATTATTCATTGATTTCAAATAAGGATAAAAATTGAATTTCCTTCTTTTTTTTTTTTTTTTTCGATACTGCATAAATCGAAAACTCACTTCTTTCATCAAAATTGACATTTGGTCCAGAAATGTAATCAAAGGAATTTAGTTTAAACAGATGATCTTTTCTCAAATTGTTCATTACCTTTCAAATGTTTGCTGTTAGAAAGACAGCAGAAAGGTATTAGTCAAAAATTTCATGAAATTGGTCTCACTGTTATGTATATTTTTTTCCACAAATTTTTTGATAAAATAAAAAAAAAAAAAAAAACTATATTTCTTTTTGACTATTTTTTTCTCAACAAAAAAAAAAAACCCCATTAATTCTTGCATTTCAATTTTGTTTACGTAATTATTTTTGTTATTGTTTAGTTTTTCATTATTATATAAATGTTTAATATTAAAATATTCAAAATACAAAAATATATATATATATTACTGGCAATTCATTTGTAGGCTATTTGAATTGAAAGTACTGGAAAAAAGCTTTCAGAAATATTCTTCAATAATATTGACAACCATCAACATCTGGCCATTCAACAGATCGAACAATATGAACTGCACTCTAATTTTTAAAAGATCCAGAAATATTCTGCTCTAACCTCCTACCTAAATTCATTTTTTTTTTAAATTCTCCGACTCCTTTAACTACTAGGCATTGCAAATGTTTCATTCTTTTATAGTATGTTTGCCACCATCGGAGATGAAGCCTCTAACAGGTCAGCGAGTTCTAATAATCTTCATCATATATACACTCAAGAGCAAAACATTATGACCACCCCTACACTTTGCAAAGAACTCGCCTGGATGACGTGGAAGGCACGTGATGAGGTGGAAGTAGTATTAAGTGGTGGTATTAATCCATGCCAAGGCGGGTTGAAGCTGTGTTGCGCGCCAAGGTAGGCCAACTCGTTATTGGCAGGTGGTCATAATGTTTTGGCTCTTTGAGTGTATATACAGAAACTCTGTAAGTCGAACTTCAAGGGAGACGCCAAATAATTCGCGTAGAGGTTTAGATTCTAACTTATTTTGAGTTAAGAGAGGTAAAATAAATAAAAATTCAAGTTACAGAGGTAATAAACATGCTTATTTGCAACTTAAAAATTATATTATGTACTATAATAAAAAATCAAAATAATTCCGAAACAACCTTAAAATTAAAAACACATTATGTATTAAAAAATAAGTTATTATTATTTATTTGTTTTGCTTTAGACAATTCGATCGTTCTCTATCTATAGCATTATCTAAGCTATAAAGAGCAGAAAATTATTTTCTTCCGAGTTGCTATTTCATAGAACTGGTTATTCTGTTTACTGTATGCTCATGCATTGTTTTCTAAGAAACAATGACGTGCATTGTCGGTAACTTATTTTTCTTCGAGCTATAGAGGTAATTAGATTCAAATGATCGAGTTGTAAAAAAGATTGTAAAATCAAATATTGGTAACGTTCGAGATACAGAGGTCCAATTTTTTTCCGAGTTACGGTGGGAAAATATATACCAAAATGTCTGGTGGGGATTGACTCATTTTTCGACTTATAGAGGGTTGAAATTTCGAGTAATGGAGGTTTTGGGGCTTGAAGGGAAGGGAAGAAAATTTTTCGACCTATCGAGGTTCGACTGTATGTATGTATATATATATATCCTTTAAAAATAGTACTAAATGAACAGGTAGCGAGGTATCGAATAGCTGAAGACAAATAAAAGAAAATTGTACATTTTAATCACTAAACGCTATATTCGTAATACATTAAATTTACTTGTTCTTAAAAATAGAAAAGCTTTTATAAGATCTTTCATTGTGGATCCATTTTATAAGCTCAGTGCTGAGTAAAGTCTCTCAACACTTACTTGATTTATGACATAGAAAAACAAATTGCTTAAAAACTGCCATTTTTTAAAGTAAAATTAAAATGTAGAATATGATTTAGTAAAAGTCAACAATTAAGTGTTAGAAGAAATATTTTATTCGTTGTTTACATATTTCTTACTGAAACAAGATTATTTATATCAATAATGCACTAATTATCTCCGATGCATCAAAGCAATTATTATTATTATTTTTTATCTTAACTCAGGAATCTCGATTCTGTTGATTATCAGGATTGCTTAGCCGGATATAGTCGTTGAAAAGTGTTTATTTATAAAAAGCATTTATATATATATATATATACATATATATATTTTTAATGAATTACCGACAACACGTTCTATTTTAAATCGCTCTCCACAAGAAGTTACTACTATGTACACGTACTACACCAGAATAACTTCTCTGTGCCTAGATCTAAATCCCCCTTTACGGTTTGGAAATGATGTGGGTGAAAGTGTGATTTGGAGTACTGTGGCGCTCTATCGTAGGAGAGCCAGGACTTCGGCTTAATGGATTCGAACCTACAAGCATCCATGGAAAACACCGCCCATATTCGAAGACGCAAAACCTGTGGTACCGAGCGCTAGCCACTCGACTATCGGGTCCCTCGGCAAAGTCACTGTCACTATTGTTAGATAGCCCGTCTAATAAATCGAAATTGTTATTTTACACAATATTTTTGTGCTTGTTCATGACTAAAAATGGAGCCAAACAAGAAAACACCTAGGGCAGAGGACCTAATATAGGGCCTAACAGCTGAGTGGCTACAGCTTTCTGGAGCTCAGTACCACAGTTTTGGGTTTAGTCAGTGTCATGGCTGTTTGTAGTGGTTCGGGTAATCCACCTTAAGCATACAGGGTCGGTCAAGTATGACCGCAGAGTGTTTTGGAGGTAGTGTTGCTGCGTCTGGGCATCTTGTTTCACACATGCCCCTGGGTAGTGCTCAATGTGTAACAGCGATGCAGCCGTTGCCATGGCATAAAGATTAACTGAAACTGTATTGCCAGCTGCATTAGAATAGCAACGGTAAAACTCCTTTATTTTAAAGCGATGTAATAAAGCGCAACAAACCGCTTTATTTTTTTATTATGTTAATTTGCTCGTTTTAAGTAATTCAATTTTATTTGTTCACTATTATGGACTCAAAATATTTCGTTTTTCAGATATAATATGCCGAGGACTCAAATTCAAATCCGCTGGGTGAGTGTCCGTTGCAGTTGTTGCTTTTCGTGGTACGAGGAGACTCCAAATATCAATTGTGAAAGGAGGCAAGTGTAAAAAAGCATATCACGCATCGATAATCAGGGTACATTGTCCTGCTGGAAGTTTTCAAGGGGGGCTTTTTTTTATACGACTTTCTCTTTTTTTTTCACTCGTAAATGTGACTTTTAGGGGCAGTTACCCTAAAAATTCTCGGATGCCGGTCTTACCTTTTCATATTTAAAAGATGTTGATCAAACGGACTTTTTGCTTTTTAATATCTGTTATTTTTTATAACCACATCTACTTTGTAGAGAGCATTTCTTTTTTTTTTTTTTTTCTGTATATTGAAGTTTATTTCATATTTTAAGAAATAATATATCATTGTACAGGTATTTAAAAAAATTTTGTTCAGCTTAATTTTACTAGCTATTTAAATTTAAAAATTCATTTTATTTGCTTTTGTTTTTCTTATAATTAAGTTTTTGCTTTTTATCAAGCTATAAGCTGGATCATGTTTCTTGTTTTTGAACAATGCCATAGAAGGTGACAAGATCATGGGACACCTCTTGGCTGTCTGCGGCCAATAGGCCGCACCTCTCAACTTTAAGCACGCTAAGTACATACTCGACCTTCATGGACTCAACAAGTCGTTGAGTCTTCTGCGAAATATTGAGCCGCATGCTGCTCTCGATGAGCTGATCCATAATTTGTGAAAACGATTGATGGTGCAGGATTTTGGTTTGTGAGATTCAGAACCACTCTCGATGATGATCCACTACGTCTTTCCGTGGGATTCATGTCGAGGGCCAGCGATCTCTGATCGCCAGATCGATCGTTGGGTGTCCCGGGAATGTTCTTTCGAAATAATCGCGAACTTGATTGGCCCCGTTGACACCGGCGCAGCCCATCATCCTAAAAGATCTCCATCGTTTGTTTGGGCTGAGGTCGCCGAACCTGGCTGCAAGGCGATCTCAAAGTGGCGGCGAACATAAGCGAAGGCCCTTCCAGTCAACGATGTTCTGGTTGAGTCGCAGAGGACCGGAAGTCATACAGCGAAAAGAAACATTACACCGTTACGGAACCTGCGCTCTGACTTGAACACAGTTACCCGCATGACAGTTTGGGTCCATGGCTTCGTCTAAGGGTCTGCGCCACCTCCGAACCCTACCGTCAAAGCTCAACACCCACCCAACTTCGGAAATCTCTCGTGACTCATCGGACAGGCCACGGTTTTCCATTCATCTGGACCAACCGATATGCTCACGTGCCCGAGAGTCGCTGCAAGCGATGTCGTTCTGTCATTAAAGGCACTCCGAGTCTGTCTTCTGCTGGAATAGCCCAAGAAAGCCAAATTTCTCCGCACAGTTCTAACAGACAAGTCCCTTGTACGTCCCACATGATTTCTGCTGTTATTTGACGCAGTGTTGCGCGTCTGTTAAATTTACGACTCTTTAGAGGTCCGCCGGTCTCAGTCGATTAAGTGCAGGCGGTCGACCACTGCGCTGTCCATGATGGGGATGTTATGCCTGAAATGTCTCATACTCTCGGCACACTCTTGCCACAGTGGATCTAAATTTGAACCCCTAACGATTTCGAATATAACGACCATGCGTCTAGCTCAACTAACATTCCGCTTTTTCAAAGTCTGTTCAATTCCCGTCGTGCTGTCATCATCGTCAAAACCTCTTCACGCCCGAACAACTTGAACAGAAATGGCTCATAAGCACTACATTTACCTGTTTTTGAATGCATTGCCATCTGAAAATTTGCATGTGTGCTATCCACTAACTTTTGTCCACTTCAGTGTATTATTTTTTTTATTATTATTATTTTCAAAATTTGAAAATCTTCCAAAAAATTTGTCAGTATATTTTAGAAACTCAAAAATGCTGAGTCGTCCTTTGATTTAAGCAATGACCAA